>JAXCMG010000044.1:2384940-2504318 GCA_034642415.1 Podarcis siculus | reverse complement strand
TTCTGACTCTCAGCTGTTCATGACCAGGGACTGGACTTGGCTATCTTTTGACAGATGTACAGAGACTTTATGCCACAGGATTCTTGTTTCAGGCTGCCTCGGCTCACTTGCACACACTCCTTCTTACGTTTAAGTTCCAGAGGTCTGAAAGAATATTAATCAACAAAGCAAAAAGGTCACAGCTTGCCTTGCCGTTTGTAATGCTCACATTCTGAAGTATCTGTAGGGACTTTGGAAGCCAGATTTGACCATCGCCAAACGGCTCAAATGTGAAACAGGCCGGCTGCCCTGGGCTCATCTCCGCTCCCTCTGGCCCCATATCTATAAGGCCTGGGACCAAGCAGTTTCCCACTTGCCCTGCGCTTTCTAGGCATGGCTCCAAGTGCTTTTGCCCCTGCCCCACCACTTTCCACAGGGAAAAAACCAGTTCATTAGTGCAAACGTCAGTCCAGAGAAAACCCAAATGATATTTGCTCCGATTCAGCAGTAAAGATCAGCTTGCACGATCAAGTTTGGATGAGCTCTTCCAAGGCCAATACTTATTTTCATACCCTCCAACATTTCTCCAATGAAAATAGGGATGTCCTATTCCATTGTTGTTGTTGTTGTTACCCAGTCCATCTGACTGGGTTGGCCCAGACACTTTGGGTGGCTTCCAACATACGGTTGTACCTTGGTTCTCCAACAGAATGAGTTCCGGGAGTCCGTTCGACTCCCAGAACCGTTCAAAAACCAAGGCACTGCTTCCAGTTGTGCCGGACGTTCGGCTTCCAAAAATTGTTCAAAAACCAGGTCATTCGGGAGCCAATTTGTTCAGGACCCAAGGTGTTTGAGAGCCAAGGTACGACTGTATATAAAAACATAATAAAACATTAAACATTAAAAAAACCCTAACCCTAACCCTAAGGAAAAGCGGGACATTCCAGGATCAAATCAGAAACCGGGATGGCTTCTGTGAATCTGGGATTGTCCCTGGAAAAAGGGAGATTTTGCACTGTGAGTTGTCGATCCTTGCAAATGGCCAGTGGGCCTCTGCTTGGGAGAGAATGGAGAAGGGCAACCATTCAAGCTAGATTATAAAAGGCCAAGAGTCTGGCTGGGTATTAAAAGGAGGCAGAACCAAGTCATCATCATCATTTATTATTTATACCCCGCCCATCTGGCTGGGTTTCCCCAGCCACTCTGGGCAGCTTCCAACAGAATATTAAAATACAATAACCTATTAAACATTAAAAGCTTCCCTAAACAGGGCTGCCTTCAGATGTCTTCTAAAAGTCTGGTAGTTGTTCTTCTCTTTGACATCTGGTGGGAGGGCGTTCCACAGGGCGGGCACCACTACTGAGAAGGCCCTCTGCCTGGTTCCCTGTAACTTGGCTTCTCGCAGTGAGGGAACCGCCAGAAGGCCCTCGGTGCTGGACCTCAGTGTCCGGGCTGAAAGATGTGTTACGTTCTGCTCCTTAGTGAGTGATGAACGGCTCGGTGCTTCTCTACTTACCCTGAATAGCGTGAATAATCCACCCATGCAAATACTCCTTTCAGCCCAATCCAAAATGGCATTGAATGCATAGAGTTCTAGAGTTAGGAGAAGAAGCAAAGCATTGGAGTCCTGAATGACCAGCCTCATGCCATGTCTACTGAGAGAGGGGGCTGCTAGTTTGATGGCTGGGTGGGAGCGCCTGCTTCCAAGGGGCTCACTCAATTTCCCTCTCAGCGGGTCCAGATCAGGAAGACAGCTGAGGGAAACCGTCCCTCCCCACAGCCACCCCAAAGACAAGAGGGCCATCGTTGAGGTTCCACAGAGCTCTTTGCTGCTGTCTGTTCGGCTACTTAAGGAGGTCTCTATAGGAGTATATTTCCTGCCAACCTAGCAATTCAAAAGCACATCAAAGTGCAAGTAGATAAATAGGTACCACTCTGGCAGGAAGGTAAATGGCGTTTCCGTGAGCTGCTCTGGTTTGCCAGAAGCGGCTTAGTCATGCTGGCCACATGACCCGGAAGATGTACGCCGGCTCCCTCGGCCAATAAAGCAAGATGAGTACCGCAACCCCAGAGTCAGCCACGACTGGACCTAATGGTCAGGGGCCCCTTTACCTTTTTATAGGAGTATATTGTATTATAAAATGGGGTTTCAGAGTTTTTAGGGGTTTTTGAATGTCTTATGTAGCTTTTTCAATTTCATTGTTCAGTATGGGACAATGACAATAAAGATATATCATATCATATCATCGTATCATATCATATCATATTGTACCTTCCTGGGGTTAGAACTGTAGGGAGAGGGAACACGTTTCCTGCTCTGGGACAAGAGAAGCCACAGGACGGCAGAAGTCTCGAAAATAGCGCATCCTTATCACAGCCCTTACGATATACAATATCTTTATTGTCATTGTCCCATGCAGAACAATGAAATTGAAAAACTACATAAAACATTCAACCCCCCCTAAAAACTCTGAAACCCCATTTTAAAATACACTATGTTGTTGTTGTTTAGTCGTTTAGTCGTGTCCGACTCTTCATGAACCCCTGGACCAGAGCACGCCAGGCACTCCTGTCTTCCACTGCCTCCCGCAGTTTGGTCAAAAAATCCCCTTCATGGATCACTGCCTTGCCGTGGCGAAGGGGCTTGAATAACTCAGAGAAGCTATGAGCTATGCCGTGCAGGGCCACCCGAGATGGACAGGTCATAGTAGAGAGTTTTGACCAAATGTGATCCACCTGGAGGAGGAACCGGCAAGCCACTCCAGTATCCCTGCCAAGAAAACTCCATGGACAAAGACAACAGGCATATAAAGAATACACTATACTATAAAATACACTAAAAATACACTAAAAAATACACTATATTTTTTGATATTTCGCAGCTCTCGCAGGTGGCAAGGAGGAGTGACAGAAAGAAAAAACAGGAAGGCAGGGGCCCAATCCTGCTCTGATCTGCAGTCAGTCTGCATCCCTCAACAGACGGCCCCAAGAGAGATGGCAAAGTTGTAACAGGGTCCCTTCCACTTTTTAAGATTGGCTGTGAACGCAACGCTGCCCTCGCCTTTCCCCTTTCTGTGCTGTGAGCATGGAGTGGCCTTCAAGTTCCCCCTTCAGGATTGACGGTGGAGCCCCTCCCTCCCTCACCCCACCCATTAGGCCATGCTACCCGTTTCCACCAGACCATTAAGACTTGGGAACGCTGCAGCTCCTCAGCACTCCAGGGGTCTCTCAAAACAAGCAGCAGGGATTCCTTCATCACACAGTCAGTCCTGCTTTCTGCCCAAGTCCTCTTTTCCGCTGAAATCCACAGGCATTTCCATCGGAAGAGCTTCCACTGAGGGGGGCAGCAGCCTGGGAAGGAGACACAAAGGGCCAGGAGAGGTTGAGCTCCCGTTGCTCGGTCACTGCTCCTGCCAACCTAGCAGTTCGAAAGCACGTCAAAGTGCAGGTAGACAAATAGGTACTGCTCCGGCAGGAAGGTAAATGGCGTTTCCATGCGCTGCTCTGGTTCACCAGAAGCGGCTTAGTCATGCTGGCCACATGACCCGGAAGCTGTACGCCTGCTCCCTCGGCCAATAAAGTGAGATGAGCACTGCAACCCCAGAGTCGGCCCGACTGGACCTAATGGTCAGGGGTCCCTTTACCTTTTAAGGACTCATCCGCACTACCCTTTTGCCCCTCACTTCCTAGGCAGAATTTTTCCAGTCCGTGTCCAAGTCACTTTCCCCCCCAGGAAAATCCACTCTCTAATGCTGAATTGGAACAAATGACAAATCAGGTTTTCCAAAGATTGCTGTTTGCACCGATTCAGCGCTAAAGAGCGGGTTTTTGCAGGGGAAAGTAAAAAACCGTACACTCTTATGCACTCTTTGCTTGACTGTAAAGCCATGCATTTAGACAGATGGAGGCATCTGTGAGACATTTAATTGACCCCAGAGCCCATACTTGGGTAATATTAGCAGAAACCCAAAAGCCACAAAGGTTGGTCCTCTCCAGGGTTGTCTCAGGCCAGAAATAAGTACCCCCCCCAAATTACTACCCTTATTTGCATGCTGCACAACAAAAGATCTTGCAATAAATAAAACAATTTGGGTAAAAAAATAAGATATAAAACTGTAAAATCAAGGCAGGTGTTAATCCGGATGACAATTCTCCTATGACTGCCAGTCATTATGGCCAACTGATGTTTGTTCTGGCCTAACATTGCTTGCTACTTTATCATACCCTCCAACATTTCTCTGATGAAAATGGAGATGTCCTATTCAATAATAATAATAATAATAATAATAATAATAATAATAATTTTATTATATATATCCTGCCCATCTGACTCAGTTGCTGCAGCCACTCTGGGTGGCTTCCAGCATACATAAAAACATAATCAAACATTAAACTTTTTTTAAAACCTTGCCTATGCAGGGCTGCCTTCAGGTGTCTTCTAAAGGTTGTATAGTTACTTATCTCCTTGGCTCAGGGGTCGCATAACTCCAGACCCTCCAACATTTATCTGACGAATATAGGGACATCCCAAGGAAAAGTGGGACATTCCGGGATCAAATCAGAAACCAGGATGGCTTCTGTAAATCCAGGACTGTCCCTGGAAAATAGGGGCATCTGGGAAGGTCTGCTTTATTCATTCTGCTTCCATAATTTTTTGCCCCTGGGTACCAGCAATATGGGACATGGGTGGCGCTGTGGGTTAAACCACAGAGCCTAGGACTTGCCGATCAGAAGGTCAGCGGTTCAAATCCCCGCAACGGGGTGAGCTCCCGTGGCTTGGTCCCTGCTCCTGCCAGCCTAGCATTTTGAAAGCACGAAGGTCAAGTAGATAAATAGGTACCGCTACGGCGGGAAGGTAAACGGCGTTTCCGTGCGCTGCTCTGGTTCGCCAGAAGTGGCTTAGTCATGCTGGCCACATGACCCAGAAGCTGTACGCCGACTCCCTCGGCCAATAAAGCGAGATGAGCGCCGCAACCCCAGAGTCTGCCACGACTGGACCTAATGGTCAGGGGTCCCTTTACCTTTACCAGCAATATGGAAAGATTCTTTAGTTTGGGAAGCACTAGTAAAAGGAGGGGAATCTCCCATTGCAGTGGGGGCAGAACAGGGGAAACTCCTTCTGGTGATTCATGAACCCCAGCCCAGCGCAAGTGAGGATCGCCCCCCCCCCCCACAGAAAGAATGTGGTTGGTCAAGGGAGCTGTGGGCTCAAAATGTTGAAAACCAGTGTTCCAGGGGAGTCTGGTAAGTAAAACAAAGGAGTGGTGGCCATTAGGGAGAAATCAGCAGCTAAGAAGAAATGAACAAATGGCAGTTTCGACAACAGAAATGAAGGCAGAGATGCAGCACATCGCCCACATTTGCTAGAGCATCAGAGCATGAAGAGCGTTCAGCCGCCATTGCACAGACAGTGCTGGAAGTGTGAGCACATGTCTTTTGCGTGCAGGTTCTGCTGGGCAAGAATCACCCCAGTTACGGGGAAATTAATGAAAGTGTCCTAAATATAGTGCGCCTAATGGGTGCATCATCCGCATGTCTGAAATAGTACGTGGTGCAATGCAGCAGCCATGCATATGTTAGGATTTTTATCTATCTGAACTGCTCCATCGGTGGTACTGTTGTAATGTGTTTTGTATACATCTTGTGAGTGTCTGAGTGAGAGTGAGACAGAAAGTACGGTTGGAAGCTAGTTCCACTTCTGTTTGTGATGCTGTTCTGTACTGGTGCTCAAAGAGCACAGATGTGCTGATGGAGTCTTTGTATTACAGACTGTAAATAAAGTAGTTTTAGAGTTACTGATTGAGTCTTTCTTCTGCAATGATACGCCAGATGACGGGTGTGCTCCTCTCAGGAGAGAGGGGTCGCTTAGCACCGGTCTCTCTGGACTGAGGGAGATTTTTATGTGTGACATTTTAATGTATTTTTCATTTTTGTTGGAAGCCGCCCAGAATGGCTGGGGAAACCCAGCCAGTTGGGTGGGGTTCAAATATTATTATTATTATTATTACCCAGTTTTCCCAAAAATAAGACAGTGTCTTACATTAATTTTTGCTCCCAAAGATGTGCTACCCTGTTTCCCCGAAAGTAAGACATCCCCCGAAAATACCGTATTTTTTGCTCTTTGAGACTCACTTTTTCCCTCCTAAAAAGTAAGGGGAAATGTGTGTGCGTCTTATGGAGCGAATGCAGGCTGCGCAGCTATCCCAGAAGCCAGAACAGCAAGAGGGATTGCTGCTTTCACTGCGCAGCGAACCCTCTTGCTGTTCTGGCTTCTGAGATTCCGAATATATTTTTTTCTTGTTTTCCTCCTCCAAAAACTAGGTGCGTCTTGTGGTCTGGTGCATCTTATAGAGCGAAAAATAGGGTAAGACCTACTTCCAGTTTTGCCTCTCGCTGTAATATAAGGCATCCCCCGAAAATAAGACCTCCCCGATAATAAGGCCTCCTCTGTCTTATTTTCGGAGAAACAGGGTAGGTCTTATTTTCAGGGGATGTCTTATTTTTCCATGAAGAAGAATACGGTACACATTCATTGTCTAATTGTGAGTAAGCAGACTCCGTCAGGGTAGAGCGAGCAGCGGGCGGCAGCTTGTCCTGGTGGCGGCGCGGGCTCTCTGATTTAAAGATGTTCGGGGCGGGGCTTTATTATTGGGGAGGTCTTATATAACAGCGAGAGGCAAAACTGGAAGTAGTTCTTCTTTTCGGTGGATGTCTTACTTTAGGGGAAACAGGGTATTATTTACAGCCAGAGAAGACCACCGGAGAGGCGCCCCAATGACTTGGGAAGTTAGCAGCCTTCCTGGGCGTGTTTCCAACCTCTCCGAATCCTAGAAGGGGCCTCGAGAGTCATCCAGTCCAGCCCCCCTGCAAGGCCACATTGGCTCCTCGAGCCCCATAAAAGGAAACTCTTGCTGAATTTTCCATCTCAAACTGGCCAGCAGAGGCAATGAGCAGGTAACGAAGAAAGTTAGGAAAAAGTTTTCGAGGGTAATGGCCGTTCGACAGCAGAACAGACTCCCTTGGGAGGTGGCGGACTCTCCTTCCTCGGTGGTTTCTAAAGAGAGGTTGGAAGCTCATGGATTCTTTAGCTGCGATTCCTGCATCGCAGGGGGTTGGACTAGATGATCACTGGGGGGCCCTTCCAACACTACAACTCCATTGAAATAAAAAATTTAAGGTCTTATATATATATAATAAATGTTCATAAATGTACTGTACGAAGCAAACATGTACATAAATATATATATATATAAACCACATGTCTGAAGCAGCACAGGAAAGCAGCCCTGAAAACCATTTCGACTCCCAAACTGACCAAATGATTTCTCTGCAAGGTCAAGGGAAAATGGAAAAGCCTCCCCATTGTCTTTTCATTCACAAATCCTGTCTTAAGGGTATGTCTGTGTATGAATAGGGTGAGCCTTACAAAAGACTGGCCAGGCTCCCCAGGGTATCCAATCAAGTAAGCATTAACAGGTAACATGTCAGACAGGAGGTAAACAATGCACTCAGATTTCTGTTGTAGACCGCCTTTTCTGTGATGTAGGTATGATGTTTGTGGGGTGGTAGTCTTGGGTTACACCCCTTCTGTGATGTATGTATGATGTATGGGGGGGAGTGTGTTGAGCTCCAGGGCAGGGAATTTAAAATGTCTATATAAGGGTGGGCACACCTTGGTTCGGGGTCCTCCTCCTCTCCTGCCTGTGAAGGGATCACCCTGTTGCAACAGATCAATAAAGATCAGGCTTACTAGCTGCTTTGCTTCTCAATATTCTCTGGTTGGCCTCTGTTCTTTTCTCTGACCGATGGAGAACCTGCAAAGGCCTCTATAAGGGCTCTTGTGTCCCCCATGAGGGAGCATAGCTGTCAACTTATAGATTTGAAAATAAGGGACCAGCAGCCTCGAAAATAAGGGATCAGCAGCCAAAATGAGGGATTTTAGTCAACCAGCAGCCAAACAAAGCCTCTAGCGGTGGTTCCCACAGCGCAGCAACCCGGCAAAGGGGATGCAGCAAGGAAAACCACTGTCACCTCTCCGCTGGGAAGCGCTGAGCAAAGGCGAGTCCCCAGGCAACGCGGCCGATTTGATGGGCACAAGGCATGCAAGCTCCACCCCCCAGTCGTTCTTAGACTCCTTATTGGGTGAGCAACGCAGCCAAGCAACACAGTTGGAGCCTCCCTCCTCCCTGGCTGGCAGGGAGGGAGGGAGAGGAGCTGCTTCCTTTGAAACCCAGGAAATTTAAGGGACATCATCAATCCGGGACAGCAGCGGGACACGGCGCTGGGATAAGGGAGTTTCCTGCCAAATAAGGGACGGTTGACAGCTATGTAACGGAGGAAGGGCAGATTTTTGTCTATTACACCATGATTCCTGGAGGCAGCGATCAGCAAGGGGAGCACTCCCAGCCCGGCTGGAAAAGGGGGCAAACTGGACGTACCGATCTGCTGGCAAGACCAGGCGTGCGTCAGATTGGTCTCCATCTCCCGGTTCTTCTCTTCCAGTCTGCCCTGGTCCTGACGCAGGAGGGTCAGGTTGCTCTCTGCTTGCCTCAGCTGTTCCCCGGCGCATTTGAGTCCCGCCTCGGCCTCTCGTAGCATCTCCCGGGCTTGAGCCAGGCTCTCCTCCTTGGTTCTGATCCTCTGGGCCAGGGCGCTGCTGTTTGCGGCGTGGGCTTGGGAAGCCTCGCCGAACTGCCGGGAGACCTGCCAGTCTGCAAAGCACAGGGGAGGGAGATGACCAGGAGCCAACAATGCTGTTCCCTTGGGGGCGTTCTGGGCTGGGCTGCAGGCAGCAGGGCAGAGAGGCTGGATTACTGCAATGCGCTCCCTGTGGGGCTTCCCTGGCGTTTGGTCTGGAAGCTGCGGTCATTGCAAAATGCCGCACCACAATTGCTAACAGGTGTGAGGCCCCGTCGGCTTAGGAAGTTTTAATCTGATTAAACGATGCCTTATGAGGAACGGCTAAGGGAGCTGGGCATGTTTAGCCTGGAGAAGAGGAGGTTAAGGGGTGATATGATAGCCATGTTCAAATATATAAAAGGATGTCACATAGAGGAGGGAGAAAGGTTGTTTTCTGCTGCTCCAGAGAAGCGGACATGGAGCAATGGATCCAAACTAGAAGAAAGAAGATTCCACCTAAGCATTAGGAAGAACTTCCTGACAGTAAGAGCTGTTCGACAGTGGAATTTGCTGCCAAGGAGTGTGGTGGAGTCTCCTTCTTTGGAGGTCTTTAAGCAGAGGCTTGACAACCATATGTCAGGAGTGCTCTGATGGTGTTTCCTGCTTGGCAGGGGGTTGGACCTGATGGCCCTTGTGGTCTCTTCCAACTCTATGATTCTATGATTTAGTTGATTCTAAAGAATCATGGCAAGAAAAATTGACGGGCTATGCAGAACTGGCAAAACTGACATATAAGCTACGGGACAAGCATAACTGTGACTTTAAGGATGAATGGGAACCCTTTACAAAGTATTTGAAGACGCAACAAAGCGAACTGGACTCCTTGGCTGGCTTTGAATAAACATTCACAAACTTTTTATTGATAACAACCAGCTAAATAGTTTGAGGATCTATACAACTGTGTAACATGCAGGAAACAGCAGTCTCAGAGAAACCAAAGAGAGGAACTGAGAGAAGTCGGGGGTTGTTGTGAGGGGGGGAGGGAGGAAAAATGGGGGGGGAAAGGGGGGGGGGAAACAAGGATGATATGTTTTTGGATAATATGTCTTCTTTTAATTTTGAATAAAAAAACTTTTTAAAAAAGGAAGTTTTAATCTGTTTCAAGTATTTTAACTGTTTGTATGTTTCAAAGTATGGCTTTGAATTTTTTCTTGATTTTCTTGTTTCTGGGTTTTGTTTTGTTTTAAAAAAAACACACCAATCCAGCGGTATATAAATTTTATGAAATAAAATAATAAATGAATCCCCACTTGAAGGCCATGAAGTCTACTAGGGTTGACGTTGGGCCAGTCACTGCCTCTCAGGTTGAAAGTTTTAAATCACTGCTGTTAATTTTTCCTAAGTGGTAACTGGATTGTGTCAATTTTTCTAAACCCCTTTGAGGTTGTGGGGCAGAGGGGGAGTGTTTTACAGTTGGGCGATGCATACGTTTTATAAAATAAAAATAAATAAAGACACACCCAGAGCTGTTCTGGCTCTGTTTTGAAGAAATCCTCAGTTAGGCTATGTGAATTTGCCATTTCCCACCTCTCCCATTCCCCTGGAGGGGAAAGTGCTGGAGGCTGCCTGCCTCTGAATACCACTGAGCTGGTGTATTTAGTTCCTGCCTACAGGCCTTCTTCCCACCATGTCTATCTGATTGACCACTGTGCAAACAAGATGCTGGACTTAGATGGACCACTGGCTTGACCCAGCAGCCAGGCTCTTCCAATGGAGGCCTATTGAGAAAGCAGAACCTCCATGCCCAGGCACAGTCTACCTCTGAATACCAGATAATGGGGATCAACAGTTGGAGAAGACATTTGCACTCAGGACCTGCTCAGGACCTTTCAGGCACTTGTTTGAATGTTTGGCCTGATCCAGCCTGAGAGCTCTTTTTAGATATTGATGCTCTCATGGGAACATAGCAGCTACTGAGCACCAATGCTAGCAGAGCTCCAGTGGCAGGTAAATATTTGAGCAGGCATTTGGCCTCTCTCGGCTCGTGCAGTTACGTTCTCTGTATATTGCTTGCTTCAACACTGGTGATCTTTGCTTCTTCCAGTACACTGATATTAGCTCACCTGTCTTCCCAAGTGATGTGTAAAATCTTAAAAAATGTAGTATAAACACCAACAACCAGGAAAAACTGGCCTGCGAGCGCTCTAGTTGGAGAACAGCCTTTACCAAAGGTGTCATGGGCTTTGGAGACACTCGAACTCAGGACGCAAGGGAGAAAAGTGCTAAGAGGAAGGCACGCTTGGCAAATCCACACCGGGATCAACTCCCACCCAGGAACCAATGTCCCCCCTGTGGAAGGACGTGTGGATCCAGAATTGGCCTCCGGTCACTTATGGACTCATTGTTAAAACCGTGTTTATGGAAGACAATCTTACTCGGCTACGAGGAATCGCAGAAGAAGAAGAAGAAGAAGAAGAAGAAGAAGAAGAAGAAGAAGAAGAAGAAGAAGAAGAAGAAGAAGAAGAAGATGAAGAAAAAAAGAAGAAGAGGAAAAGGAAGGAGAAGAAGAAGAAGAAGAAGAAGAAGAAGAAGAAGAAGAAGAGGAAGAAGAAGATGAAGAAAAAGAAGAAAAGAAAAGGAGGAAGAAGATGAAGATGATGAAGAAGAAGAAGAGGAGGAGGAGGAGGAAACGGAGGAGGAAGCAGACGAAGAAGAAGAGGTAAAGGAAGAGGAGAAGAAGGAGGAGGAGGAGGAGGAGGAGGAGGAGGAGGAGAGGAAAAAGAAATTGCTTGATTCCACATCAGGCTGTGTTTCAGTTAAATACTGTGTTGCTGCAAGTTGCTCCTCAATCTGGGACCACGTGAATCCTGAAGAGCGGCAGGTTACAAACAGCTTAAATAAATACTCACAACCGACTGCAAATCCGACAGCGGTGGCAAAGAAGAAGAGGGAGACGGCCAGGAGGGCCACAGCTGCGTAGTAGGTTTGACGCCTCGGCCCTAGAAGAGAAACCCGGGGAGGGGATGAACTGTGGAACTCCCTCCCACAGGAGGCAGGAATGTCCAACTTGGATGGCTTCAAAAGCGAGTTGGGGAAATTCATGGAGGAGCAAGAGAGGGCTACCAAAGGCTCCTAGCCAAAGTGGCTCCGCTCAGTCTCCACAGTCAAGAGACAGTAAATGATTCTGAATCCCAGTTGATGGAAACTGCTGGAGGGGGAGAGATCCTGCTTCCTGGTTTCCCTTTGGGGCATCTGGTTCTTAAAAGAGGTCTTATGGCTACCTGCCTTGGATTCTCGAGTTGTGATTTCTGCAATGCAGGGGGTTGGACTAGAGGACTCTCCCCTAATAATAATAATTTATTATTTATACCCCACCCATCTGGCTGGGTTTCCCCAGCCCCTCTGGGCGGCTTCCAACAAAACACTAAAATACAATAACCTATTAAACATTAAAAGCTTCCCTAAACAGGGCTGCCTTCAGATGTCTTCTAAATGTCTGGTAGTTGTTGTTCTTTTTGACATCTGGTGGGAGAGTGTTCCACAGGGCGGGTGCCACCACCGAGAAGGCCCTCTGCCTGGTTCCCTGTAGCTTTGCTTCTCGCAGCGAGGGAACCGCCAGAAGGCCCTCGGAGCTGGACCTCAGCGTCCGGGAAGAACAATGGGGGTGTAGGCGCTCCTTCAGGTATACTGGACCAAGGCCGTTAATAATAATAATATAATTTATTATTTATACCCCGCCCATCTGGCTGGGTTTCCCCAACCACTCTGGGCAGCTCCCAACAGAATATTAAAAACACGATAAAACATCAAACATTAAAAACTTCCCTAAACAGGGCTGCCTTCGGATGTCTTATAAAAAGCTATGGATGGGGGGGGGGAGGGAAGAGGAACCATGGATCTGTATCTCCAGAACAAAGCAGCTCACGGCAATATTCTTGAAACACCATGCTGTTTCCAAATTAGAACTATGAAAAGGAATGCATTTGTGAGGGGCAGGGAGAGGAGGCCACTGAATATAATAATAATAATAATAATTTATTATTTATACCCCGCCCATCTGGCTGGGTTTCCCCAGCCACTCTGGGCGGCTTCCAATAAAACACTAAAATACAATAACCTATTAAATATTAAAAGCTTCCCTAAACAGGGCTGCCTTCAGATGTCATCTAAAAGTCTGGTAGTTGTTATTCTCTTTGACCTCTGCTGGGAGGGCGTTCCACAGGGAGGGCGCCACCACCGAGAAGGCCCTCTGCCTGGTTCCCTGTAACTTGGCTTCTCGCAGCAAAGGAACCACCAGAAGGCCCTCGGAGCTGGATCTCAGTGTCCGGGCAGAACGATGGAGGTGGAGACGCTCCTTCAGGTATACAGGACCGAGGCCGTTTAGGGCTTTCAAGGTCAGCACCAACAATTTGAATTGTGCTCGGAAACGTACTGGAAGCCAGTGAACTCAGCAGCAAAACAGAGAAGTGGACAAGAAACCTCCTATGTATGCAGAACATTTAGTTCCTAAGAGTTTAGAAGCAGGTGCTGTCGTTATGCTTTTATTTGAAAGATAACCTACCACCCTCCCTTTCCTAAATGATAGCCCAAAGCAGCAAACAGCATCACTACCGGAATAACTAAAGCATTAAACACAAGAATTGCCTCCTGGGTAAAGCCCATCTAGTCCTGCAGACACTTCTTTCATTACCCAAACGTCCCAGGGAGGGTAACAGCAATCAGAGCACCATATTTAAAACAAACTACAGTCACACAAGGTGGGACGCGGGTGGCGCTGTGGGTTAAACCACAGAGCCTAGGACTTTCCGATCAGAAGGTCAGCGGTTCGAATCCCCACGACGGGGTGAGCTCCCATTGCTCAGTCCCTGCTCCTGCCAAACTAGCAGTTCGAAGGCACGTCAAAGTGCAAGTAGATACATAGGCACCACTCCGGCGGGAAGGTAAAAGGCGTTTCCGTGCGCTGCTCTGGTTCGCCAGAAGCGGCTTAGTCCTGCTGGCCACTTGACCCAGAAGCTGTACGCCGGCTCCCTCGGCCAGTAAAGCGAGATGAGCGCCGCAACCCCAGAGTCGGCCGCGACTGGACTTAATGGTCGGGGGTCCCTTTACCTTTACTTACAGTCACACAAAAATAAGGTGGGTCCTTAAAAACACACACAGCCAGGGTCAAAAGCCAGGGGGAAGAGGTGTGTCTTCAGCATCCTCTGGAAGCTGTGCAATGAGGGTGCCACGGCTTAGGGGCCACCACAAAGGAGGCCCTCTCCTGCGGGACCACCCCAGAAGCCTCTGAGGGGAGAGGAACCACCAAGAGGGCTCCCACTGCCAATCTCAACACCTGAAGGGGTCTGCAGGTCAGGAGGTGGTTTTTCAAGCATCTTCCCTCCAGTCCTTACTGGCAGGAGGTCTTCCTGGCAGGGGCAAGACCTACCTCACCATAGCAATACTCAACACTCACCTTTTGCAGGCTCTAAGCTGCTGGGGGCCTTTTCTTCCTCAGGCCTGGCCCCCTGGACGTTCTCGTAGGCAAGCTCCTCCTCCATTGTCTCTGCAAAAGGAGATGGGAGTGAGCAGCAAACTTTGCCGTAGTATTGAAAAAGCTGCAAAGCCGTTGGGAGGTTTGGACAGACAGAAAGACAGCCTCGCAGTACCTCGCCGCTGGATCTTCTCCAGAGGAACCTCCCCGAATCTCAGGTCAGCGTAGGTCACATCCTGAGACATCCTGGGGATGGGAGAACCCGGGTCAATGCTCTCACGGCACCTGAGAGTGACTTATGTTACTTTGGAGGGAAGTCACTTGGTCTCTGCTGAAAAGGGGTTTTGTCGCCGCTGGTTCCAGTAAGCAGAAGCTTGTGGAGACCAGGTGGGGTCAGCCATGCATGAGTAAAAACCTTCCCTTGACTGTGCTGATGTCATTTGAGAAGTGAAAGTCTTCTCTCATCTCTAACTTTCTCTTCACTTCTGTTTGTTTTCCTGGGGGCAGCAGAAGGCTGCTGAGATTGGCAAGTGATTCTTCCGATGTGTAGTTTTTGAGATGTGCTGTAGGAGTCTAAGAGCAGCTTGCTTTGGGCAAGAGATGTTGGACACAATATAATGTTGGAAGATTGGGAAAGGTTGTGGAAGAAAGGGGTTAAGTTTACTGCATGTACTGTGTTAAAAGAAAATATTATGAAAATGATGTATAGATAGTCCTTAACCCCAGTGAAATTAGCAAAGATCTATCATACAAATGATAATCAGTGTTGGAGATGTAAAGAAAAAGAAGGTACTTTTTATCATATGTGGTGGAGGTGTCCCAAGGTGAAAGACTTCTGGGGAAAGATTTATAATGAGTTGGAAAAAAATGTTGAAAAAGACCGTATTTTTCGCCCTATAGGACGCACTTTTTCCCCTCCAAAAATGAAGGGGAAATGTATGTGCGTCCTATGGGGCGAATGCAGGCTTTCGCTGAAGCCTGGAGAGGGAAAGGGGTCGGTGCGTACGGACCCCCCTCGCTCTCCAGGCTTCAGGAAGCTATTCGCAAGCCTGGGTAGCAGCCTGCATCCCGATTCGGGCAGATATCGGGCAGCCCCACAAGCTCGGGGGACAGTGGGGAGGCGAAGCGCCGCCATCCCACTATTCCCCGACCTGGTTTGGAGGCTGGCGGTGGGGAGAAGCAAGCTTGCTTCTCCCCATCGCCAGCCCCACAAGCTCGGGGGACAGCGGGGCAAGCCGCAGCCCCACGGAGGCTAGAGAGGCTGTCCCTGAAGGCAGAAGAGGAAGGCGGAGCGCTCCGTCTCCCTCTTCTAGCTTGGGGATGGCTGCGCAAAGCCTCTGCAGGGCAGCGAAGTGTGCTGCCCCACGGAGGCTAGGGAGGCTGTCCCTGAAGGCAGAAGAGGGAGACGGAGCGCTCCGTCTCCCTCTTCTAGCTTGGGGATGGCTGCGCAAACCGGGGGGGGGGGGTAAATTTTTTTCCCTTGATTTCCCCCCCCAAAAAAACTAGGTGCGTCCTATGGGCTGGTACGTCCTATAGGGCGAAAAATACGGTACATTTATTAAGAAACCAGAAGCCTTTCTACTTGGAATACTAGGAATGGAAATGCCCCAATAAGATGTTAGATGGTTTTTGTATGCCACTACAGCGGCAAGACTTTTATTAGCCAAAAACTGGAAAGCACAGGAAATACCAACAATAGAAGAATGGCAGGTGAAGATGTTGGACTTTTTGGAGCTGACTCTGGGGTTGCGGCGCTCATCTCGCTTTACTGGCCGAGGGAGCCGGCGTACAGCTTCCGGGTCATGTGGCCAGCAGGACTAAGCTGCTTCTGGCGAGCCAGAGCAGCGCACGGAAACGCCGTTTACCTTCCCGCCAGAGAAATACCTTCCCGCCAGAAATACCTTCCCTATTTATCTACTTGCACTTTGACGTGCTTTCGAACTGCTAGGTTGGCAGGAGCAGGGACCGAGCAACGGGAGCTCACCCCGTCGCGGGGATTCGAACCACCGACCTTCTGATCAGCAAGCCCTAGGCTCTGTGTTTTAGACCACAGCGCCACCCGCATCCCTCTACTACTGTAAGATAGGGACAAAAACCTTTCTCTACCATCTTTCTCTGATGCTATACATGTTTATTAACTTCTATCATGCCGTCACCTACTCGCCTTTTCTATAAACGAAAAAGTCCCAAACACAGCAACCTTTCCCCATCCATCCACTTTGACCATTTTGGCTGCCCTTTTCTAAAACCTTTTCCACCTCTACAATACCCTTTCTGTGGGGAGGCAACCAGAACTGTATTCCAAACGCAGTCACACCATAGATTGCATAATGGCAATTGGGAAAGTCATATAAGAGTCTTTAAAATCAGGGATTAGATTACAACTGTGTACACGTTACTGGCAAAAATTGCAGGCTAGGTCATTTTCTGAGTTTGGATTGAAGCTGGTTGGGGGTGAAATAAAAATGCAGTATTTCATAAGAAACATGATAGATATGGATTGTGACTGTGTGCAGAGTGTTTCCCAAACCACCAATAAGAGCACACTGCATGCAGAGTAAATAGACTTGGTCCCAGATGAAGTTTCAGAACTGAGGTAAGTACGGTACTTTTTGAGGTAAGCGCTCCTAGACTTTGGAATTCTCTTCCTAGAGAAACCAGGCTGGCTCCCTCCTTGCTGCCAAGATCTTATTCCAACAGGCTTTTGGGGAATGACTGCTTGTAATGAGGCGACTGGCGCCATGTTGTTTTTCTTTTGTTTTTCGAAATCTTACTTATCTATGTCTCTATAAAGTTTTTATTCTATTAATGTTTAATTGTTTTCTTAATGACTGGCCCTCCCCTTTATGCTTTTAGCTGTTCTTATTTTTATCTGTAAGGCACCTTGAGTATAAATAAATATATACTAACAATAATAAATGTGGGGTGAAAGGAAAAAGCATTTGGGTTGCAGCATTTTGCTCTTTCTTGCCTGTCTAATCACAGGAGAAGTAAAAAAAGCAGACCTTCAGTTATTTCAAAAGCTTTTTTAAAAAAAAACTAAAAGTGTCTTGGCAACCTGCTGCTCCTTCATGATGCAAGGGGCTCCCTATGGAGGGAAAGAGGCAGGCAAGAGAGGGCCTCCTTCAGACCTATGAGATACATTTGTTTTATTCATTTATTATACTGCACTTCATCTGAAGATCAGAGGGCGGTTCACAACATTAAAATACAAAATAAGAGCACGAAATACATAAAATAAAAGCAGAAGCAGACCAAGACCTCCCCCCTTCCAAAACACATTTAGAAGGACATTGAATGTTAGCCAGCCCAAGGCCTGGCTTTGCATTTTGAGCATTTATAAGGTGCATTCTTTTACGTTTAAAAAGATTGAAAGGAGAAGCAGAGCCCTTGTGGCAGTCCAAGCATTCTTACGTCCTCACCACTTCATGGGTTCTCTGGTGTGCAATAAGCTGTGTGCTGAACTGGAAGCCCTGCTCACATTCCGAGCATTTAAAAGTCCTTTTGTTGGTGTGGACAAGTTGATGTCTAACAAGGTTTGATGGAGAGCTATATCCTCTACCACAGTCCGAGCACTTGTGCAGCTTCTCTCCTACGTGGCTTCTCTGGTGTGCAATAAGTTGTGTGCTAAGCTGGAAGCTCTGTTCACAATCCGAGCATCTGTAAGGCCTCCCTTCAGTGTGGATTTTCCGATGTTTAACAAGGCCCGACAGAGAAGTATACCTCCGATCACAGTCGGAGCACTTGTGAGGCCTCTCCCTTGTGTGGCTTTTCCAATGCACTTTAAGGCTGTTCCTGTAATAGAAGCTCTGCCCGCATTCTGAACACTTAAAAGGCTTCTCTTTCGTGTGGATTCTCCGGTGCACACTAAGGTTGGAGTGAGAAGTATACCTCTTGCCACAGTCTGAGCACTTGTACGGCCTCTCCCCTGTGTGGGTTCTCTGGTGCGCCTGAAGGCTGGTGCTGTAATTGAAGCTCTGCCCACATTCGGAGCATTTATACGGCCTTTCTCCGGTGTGGGTCCTTTCATGCTCAATCAGCTTTGCCTTGTAACAGAACCCTTTCCCGCACACTCGGCACACGTACGGCCTCTCGGCGGTGTGGGTCACCTGGTGGACGGTAAGGCTCGACTTGCGCATGAAGCTCTTGTCACACCGCTCGCACTTATAAGGGGTCTCCCCCGTGTGAATCCTCCGGTGGTCCGTCAGGGCGGAGTTGCGCTTGAAGCTTTTCCCGCACAGCTCGCACTTGTAGGGGGCCTCTCCCGTGTGCACCCTCTGGTGCTCCGTAAGGTTTGACTTGGATTTGAAGCTTTTCTCACACAGGCTGCACCGAAAGGGTCTCTCGCCCGTCTTCTGGGCTCTGTGCACAGTGCTCCCATTCGCCTCTATGCGCTCAGGTCCTGCTGGCAGCATCGCACAAGGTCCTCCTCCTTCGTGCATAGGATCACCTGCCAAACCCCTGGCCTCCCCGTTTTCCTTCTGGGACTGCCTCTCTGCGCCTGAACCCAGAGCCTGGCCTGCCTCTTCCTCTTCCTCCTCCTCCTTTACTACCACCTGGAGGGAGCGCAGGACCTCTTCGAACCGCCCCGGTTCTCCCCTCCAGGCGGGATCCGAGGGGTCCGGGGCGCTGCTCCCCCCCAGGGAGAGAACATTGGCGTAGTTCTCCAGCGTCACCTCCTTGTACAGGGCCCTCTGCCACGGGCCCAGCAGGTCCCACTCGCCCGGGCTGAAGCGCACCGCCACCTCCGCGAAGGACACCCGCAGCCCGGAGCGGGGCAAGGCGGGCGCTCCGGGAAGCGAAGGTCCCGCCTGGGCCTCCTCGGGCGCCATGGCTCTCGACCCCGAAAAGCCTCTTTCCCCTCAGCTTCAGCCTCCGCGACGCTTCCGGCGGAAAGCGGACTGCCATAGAGGACGGGGGCTAGAGGGACTTCCGGTTCCGACTTGTGCCCATGGCGGCGCCCAGGTTGAAACCGGAAGTGGGTGTAAATTAGCTTTTTCCTGAGACTGTGAGGGAAATAAATGTTTGAGAGGTTTTTAATACGTTTATTCTGGAGGCGGATTCGCCAAAGGGACAGGAAAAGCCTTGCCTGGCTATTCCTTAACCATAGAGGTGGGGGCGACGTAAGAGGCTAGAGCGCCCGGAAGAAGAAACATCCGGGTTCCTCTGGGGAAACGACGGCCGCCGGAAGGAGCGGCCCCGGCGTCGCCTAACGCGTTGGCCGCCCCGCGCCTCTTTCCGCTATTCGGATTAAATGCACCGGCGGCTAAAGAAGACTCGGTGGCCTCTCTGCGCTTCGCTTGGCGTCGGTGTCTATCGTCCGGGAGTCAGAGAGAACGAGCCAGCCGCGAGAACTGATGCGCATGCGCCTGAGCAGGTGAGCCCTGGCCGTCCAATCAAGAGGCAGAATTTCTGATGGACGGGGCCGAAGGGGAAGGGGCGGGCGTTTCCCCGTTACCATGGTGATTCTGACACGACCCAAGTTTGGGGGTCGTGACCCCTCCCCCCCCATATCCCAATAATAAAGAAAACATAAATTGCAATTGGCAAAAGAGCAGGATGGAAGGTCCCTGCCTGCAAAGAGCTCACAGTTGAAGAGGGAGGCTGGGGGAGAGGGGAGCAGGCCCCCTCCCAAATATTCTGATTTTAATGCTTTTGTTTTTATCCCTTTCCTGTCGAGGGTTTCCCAAAATGGGCATCTGGTCGGCCACTTTGAGAGCAGGAGGCTAGACTAAAATGGGTCGATTCATTGGCCTGATCCAGCAGCCAGGCTGTTCCTACACTCTAATGATCACTGTTATCCCTTTGTGGTTGTCATTTAGTTGTGTCCGACTCTTCGTGACCCCATGGACCAGAGCACGCCAGGCACTCCTGTCTTCCACTGCCTCCCACAGATGGGTCAAACTCATGCTGGTCACTTCGAGAACACTGTCCCACCACCTCGTCCTCTGCCGTCCCCTTCTCCTTGTGCCCTCCATCTTTCCCAACATCAGGGTCTTTTCCATGGAGTCTTCTCTTCTCGTGAGGTGGCCAAAGTCTTGGAGCCTCAGCTTCAGGATCTGTCCTTCCAGTGAGCACTCAGGGCTGATTTCCTTCAGAATGGAGAGGTTTGATCTTCTTGCAGTCCATGGGACTCTCAAGAGTTTCCTCCAGCACCATAATTCAAAAGCATCAATTCTTCGGTGACCATCCTTCTTTATGGTCCAGCTCTCACTTCCATACACCACTACTGGGAAAACCAGAGCTTTAACTATACGGACCTTTGTTGGCAAGGTGATGTCTCTGCTTTTTAAGATTGGTCCATCTCTATCCTGCCTTTCTTGCAGCACAGAACTCAAGAGTCTTTACGGGGGGGGGGGGGGGTTCCCAGACAGTGTCTCCTCCAACCACTCCAAATCACACCCAGACCTGTTTAACTGGAGCAAAAGGGCAGGTGCCCTCATACCATGCCCTTAGGGACCCGTTGCTCCCATTTAATGGGTGAGAAAGCTGAGAAGGTCCTGAATAAATGAACAGTGCCCACTCAAACAGGTTGGGTGGAGCCAAAAGCCTTTCAGCAGTTTTCACCCACTCAAGACAAAAACACATTTACCTGGAATGCAGAAAGCATTTAGTTGTCGTAAACATAAACTTGTTTTCGTTGACCTTCTGTGATACATATACAAACTATTGATTTATTATAATAATAATAAATAATAAATTTTATTTATACCCCGCCCTCCCCGGCCAGAGGTTCAGGGCGGCTAACACCAGTAAAATTACAGTAAAAACATAATAGGCGGGGGGAACAATTTAAAATACAGGTTACAATGCAATTTAAAATGCAGCCTCATTTTAAAAGTAGCCCATAGATCAAAACCATAAGGGGAGGGAAACATAATTCCTAGCCTGCCCCCCATGCCTAGGTCTGCTTCTCACATAAAATGACCCCCCAGTGATTCCTTCCTTGCAGGGGTTGGGCTAGATGGCCCTGTTGCTCCCTTCCAACTCTGTGATTCTGTGCTTGGGAAATGGGTGTGTGGCTGGCGGGTAAGGTATTCCTCCTGGGTTCTGGCAGCTGGTGAACATAATGAAATAAGAGGAGAATCTTTCAGAGCTGTGCTGTGCCAGCTTTTAGCCTGCTGCTCTTGTAAAACACATGTTCTGCCATAGGGCTGGAAGCTGGCATCCCACAGCAGCAGGTGGAGAGACTGAGCAAGGCTTTCAGATGTACCTTCTTGACTCTTGCCAGGAACTGGAGACATGGAGCCCCCAGCATCTGAGAAGGCAATGGAAGGGAGGAAGAAGTTCACTGTGAAGATGGACGATGAAGACGTCGCTCCGGTACGACGGGAGGTTTTGGGTGAGGTTGTGGAGATCTCTCTTGGAGGACTATTCCCCCCACCCCTGAAATCTTACTGGCCTGTTGTGGTTCTGGACAGCTAAGAGTTAACACTCCAGGAGCGTTCTTGATTCACTGGGTGCATTGCCCACATGACCCGAGAATTTTCCTTTGATCTGTGCTCTTTGGGGGCTGAGCTCTCTTTGGAGAGCAGTCTGTCTGTCTGGGAACGTTAGCAAGGTCCTGTCGTTTTTGTTAGAGACAGAAAGCTGCGAACATGCAGCTAGATTCTGTAGGTTTTTTCTTTTCTTTTTTTTGAATGCTTCTAAATAAAGAGGGATAGATTAGAAGCACTGGTGTCAAGCTGAGTTATTGAAGACACCACGCAGACACAGACAAAGCCATTTTACACTGCGTGTGAACTCTGCTAACGTCCGACAACTGAGAAGAGTGGCAGCACGCGAGTTGAAGCATGTGGGCGCCACTGAAGTTTGTCGGAGTGGCAATAAATCAAATTTATTGCAGTGCCTTGCAGCAGACTCCGTGGGTCAAAGGATTTACGACCTACAAACTTTAACATGGACATCAGTTGGTTTCATAACCGGGAAGGTCTGACCTCTGTAGTTCATGCACTGGATTGCAGACTGGATCGCTGCAATGCGCTCTGGGTGAGGATACCCTCACACTCATCCCAGAAGTTGCAGTTAGTGCAGAATGCTGCAGCATGGACCAGTTCACCTGCGAGATCCCCTTACCCTACAAGTGCCCACTCAACAGCTTCGATCAGTGGAACTGGCCCTGTTACAGGTGCAACACAATACCCACTCCACATTTGTAAGAACGAAATATTTTAGTGTGGTGGTGTCTACACTTAGGAACTCGCTGCCTATGGGTATCAGGCAGGTGCCTTCACTAAACTCTTTCCGGCACCTGCTAAAAGCATTTTTTTTTCCAGAAAAGCCTAGCCAGAGACGCAAAATGAGCATGCAGAATGTTGGTGAATGTTTTAATCTGTTTTTGGTTTATTGCTGATTTTATAATGCTATAAAGAGTTGTTTTTACTGATAGTTTTGTGGTATTATTCCCATTGTAAACCACTTTGAGCTTTGTTTCTTTAGGGAAGTTTTTAATATTTAATGCTGTATTGCTTTTAACACATGATTGGAAGCCGCCCAGAGTGGCTGGGGAAACTCAGCCAGATGGGCGGGGTATAAATAAATTATGATGATGATGATGATGATGATGAAATAATCAGTAAATAATCTTCACCCGTATGCTCACACTGAAACCCAACACACGCACAGAGCTCCCTCCCTCACAGAAGCCACCGTCTCTCCTCTCCAACAGAGCCAAAATTAATTCCTCAGTCACCCAACA
Source organism: Podarcis siculus (assembly GCA_034642415.1). NCBI lineage: Eukaryota > Metazoa > Chordata > Lepidosauria > Squamata > Lacertidae > Podarcis > Podarcis siculus. Next base: position 2,481,552 of record JAXCMG010000044.1, on the reverse strand, counting down.
CTCTCTCCCCACCCTCTCTATTTCCAGGTGAAACTTCTTTTCAAACCCTCTTCTGCAGCCAAAGCCTCGCCAGCCTCCGAGGCCCCAGTTGCGCCAGGGGGTGCATCGTACGCAGACTATGTCGTTGGACAAGTGGCGGCCTCCTCAGTTCCTCAGGTGAAGCAAGGAGCACCTGTTGCCACAACCGCGGCCTCTGCTCTCCCAAGAGTGCCTCCTCCACATGGTGAAAACAAGAGCCTCCCTGTCGTGCAAAGCGCAACGGAAGACAGAGCACCCCCCTTGAACCCAGCGCCAAAACCAGGAACCAAACACAACAGCATCATCGTCAGCCCCCGTCAGGTGAGAGAGGGGAGTGGGCAAGCAGGCAAGGGACTCCTCCTCCTCCTCTCTCAGCCCCTGCCCCTTTGGACCATTCTGCTGGCGTTACATGGCACCCAGAGGCTGCTCTAGATTGGTAGGTCAAGCTGTGGTTGATTTCGAACAGAGCCCAGGGCAGTTCCAAAATCCCAAATGAACCATGGAATTGTAAGGGACGCCAAGGGCCATCTATTCCAACCCCGTGCAATCACAGCTAATGTGTGGAACTGACCGCGCTTACTGTAAAAACTTCCATGGCTTTGCAGGAATTCCAGTCCAGACCTCCTGAACTCAAATCCAGAAACTCTGTCCATTGGACATCCCTGCTTACTTTCGCAAAGGGAAAAGCCTCAGACCCCACCTTGCTTGTAAACCATTCTTACTCCATCTTGGCAGCCTTCAAGGGGGCAAGGAGAAAGCACTTTGTACATGTTCAGAGACTACCTTCTCTGTATGAGCAGGCCAGGCATTCACAACTGCTTCCAGGGCTGAGTCCCAGTTTAAATCTGAAAGTGTCACGTGCTCACAGCTGTCAAGAAAACCGCTCCAGGTGTCCATGTAAAAGGGCTTTGGCAGAATTTGGCAGATCTCTTGCCTCTCCTTTCTGGCCCCTTCCTCCTGTGTCTGTCTTCCCACTTTCCTCTCTCACCCCACATCCTAGTTGCTTCCACGACCTCAGGCTGCGTCTGAAACCCTGATGCCCATTGACTCCTCACTTTACCCCCTTCTTTCCTCAGAGGGGGAACCCTATCCTGAAGTTCATCCGCAATGTGCCCTGGGAGTTTGGTGAGATTGTCCCGGATTACGTGCTGGGCCAAAGCACCTGCGCTCTTTTCCTGAGGTGAGAATTGGCAGACACAAGCATCTGAGCACACCCCAAGCGGCTCAGGCAGCCTGCAAATCAAGCATTGAACCATATAGCATCTTCGCTGGGAAAGGGGTCTCTCCAGCAATGTAACATTTCACCTGTGCCCCGAGATTTGGCAAAGACCATTTAAAGGGCCCGGCAGCCTCTCCCACACAGCTGGTGCACGCCTTTTGACAAAATAAAACTTGCTCTGAATGGTTTCTTTTCTCTCCATCTCTCTCCCACCCGCAGTCTCCGGTACCACAACCTGAACCCCGGCTACATCCACGAACGCTTGCGCCACCTCGGAAAGACGTACATGCTGCAGGTGCTGCTGCTTCAGGTCGATGTGGTGAGACACCTTGAACCACCTCACCTCCTCTGACTCCAGTCCTCTCCTTCCCTCCGGCTCGGGCTGCCAGCTCCACAAAATCCGCCAACCCCTATTCTCAGTCCCTGGACCACAGAAGCCACTTCTTTTCATCTTCTCTTTCAGTTTAGAGAAAAGGCAAGCAAGGTGTGTCAGGGTAGCTTATCCAATTACGCATGGCAAGGAGAAAGCAGGTTTTCCTCTCCTAATGCTAGAACTCGTGGCCATGCAGCGAAGCCGAATGTAGGAAGATTTGGGACAGACCAAAGGAAGTCCTCCTTCATGCAGCAGAGTTAAACTGTGGAACTCACGCCTGCAGGAGGAAGTGAAGGCCACCAACCTGGATAGTTCTAAGAGGATTGGACAAATTCATGGAAGATAAGGTTATCAATCATGGCTCAGCTCTGGCTCCACAGCTGGAGGCAGCAATGCTTCAGACTACCAGTTGCTGGAAACCTAAATGAAGGGAGAGGGGATCCTGCTTGCCAGTTTCCCTTTGGAGTATATGTTTGGCCACTGTGAGAACAGGATACTGAACTAAGCCCTTTGTGGTTTAGGGCCCTCGTATCTACAGGACCGCCTCTGCTGGTATGTCCCGCAAAGGACCTTTAGGTCCATGAATAACCATAGTTTAGAGGTCCCGGGCCCTAAGGAAGTCAGACTATCCTCCACCAGGGCCAGGGTCTTTTCAGTGGTGGCTCCGACCTGGTGGAATGATCTGTCCCATGAAACCAGGGCCCTGCAGGATTTAACCTCCTTCCGCCGGGCCTGTAAGACAGAGCTATTCTGCCTGGCCTTTCATCTGAATTCAGCCTGATCTTTTATTTCCCTCCCCTTTTATGAAGATCACCCACTCTGAGACCCCACAGCTAATTCTCCCCTGGCCTCCTCACTGGCCCAAGTAGGACCAATTCAGCCAGATAGCCCTGGGCATTATCTAATGCTTATTTCCCCTAAATTGATTTTTGAATTTTATTGTTATTCATGTTTTATACTGTATTTTATGCTGCTTTTATAATTGTGTTAAATTTGTTGTTAGCCGCCCTGAGCCCGGTTTTTGAACCGGGAAGGGCGGGGTATAAATAAAAAAATATTATTATTATTATTAGCCATTGGCCGGAGCCAGGTTCTTATGTCCTTATGGATCCTCCAGGCCCAGAGGCAGTCTTATCTAGATTACTAGGTTCGTTGGGATATTTAGCCACTGGGAGATGATGCTGGACTAGATGAGCCCCCTTTGGCCTGATCCAGCAGGCACTTCTTGTGTTCATTCCCTCTCTGTGACGTTGGAGGAATCCCCAGACACCAATTGTGAACTGTCCCCTTCACGTTCTGCTTGAGAGAGGGGATGCTGGGCTGGGCGGGTCTTTGCTTTGATGCAGCAGCCAGATTCCCTTCCTCCCACAGGTAAAGGTAATGGGACCCCTGACCATTAGGTCCAGTCGTGGCCGACTCTGGGGTTGCGGCGCTCATCTCGCTTTATTGGCCGAGGGAGCCGGCGTACAACTTCCGGGTCATGTGGCCAGCATGACTAAGCCACTTCTGGTGAACCAGAGCAGCGCACGGAAACGCCATTTACCTTCCTGCCGGAGTGGTACCTATTTATCTACTTGCACTTTGACGTGCTTTTGAACTGCTAGGTGGGCAGGAGCAGGGACCGAGCAACGGGAGCTCACCCCGTCGTGGGGATTCGAACCGCCGACCTTCTGATCGGCAAGCCCTAGGCTCTGTGGTTTAACCCACAGCGCCACCCGCGTCCCCCTCCTTCCACAGAGACACCCCTCATTCTCTACCCCCTCCAGACCTGTGTGGCTCATTTTCCCAACTCCTTCCTTGTTCCCTTTAGAAAGACCCACACCAGGCACTGAAGGAGCTGGCCAAGATCTGCATCCTCGCTGACTGCACCCTCATCCTGGCCTGGAGGTGAGGACCAAAGAGTAAGGGGGCGGGGAGGCGTCTTCAGAAACTCGAAACAACAGCATAGAGGGAAGTTCCCAGCTTCTGAATTACTGGCCTGAATGTGGTCTAACTCTTGCCCAAGGTAGTTTGTAGGGAGTGGGGATTCAGCAGCACTTGGTCTGCAGAAGATCCTGGGTTCAAATCCAGGTTAAAAAGCCAGATTTCTAGCAGCAGGACCTGGAATTGGCTCTGCCCCAGAAAATGGCGGATGGCTGCATTCTTTCGCGGACTGGTCTGTGTGCTCAGCGAGTTCCCTCCCAATCCAGCCCTCAGCCTGCCTCTTCCCATTACAAAGCCTTTTCTGCTGCTATAGTCCATGGCAGAGGGTAGAGTCCTATGTGTCAGGAGGCAGGCTCCCCCAGCCCACCCCTGGGGGTAATATATAATATATAATAAAAATTTATTATTTATACCCTGTCCATCTGGCTAGGCTTCCCCAGCCACTCTGGGCGGCTTCCAACAAAATATTAAAATACCATAATACATCAAAAATTGAAAACTTCCCTAAACAGGGCTGCCTTCAGATGTCTTCTAAAAGTCTGGTAGTTGTTCTTCTCTTTGACATCTGGTGGGAGGGCATTCCACAGGGAGGGCGCCACCACCGAGAAGGCCCTCTGCCTGGTTCCCTGTAACTTGGCTTCTCGCAGTGGGGGAACCGCCAAAAGGCCCTCGGAACTGGACCTCAGTGTCTGGGCAAAACAATGGGGGGGGGGAGACGCTCCTTCAGGTATACCGGACCGAGGCTGTTTAGGGCATTTAAGGTCAGCACCAACACTTTGAATTGTGCTCGGAAATGTACTGGGAGCCAGTGTAGGTCTTTCAAGACCGGTGTTATGTGGTCTCGGCGGCTGCTCCCAGTCCCCAGTCTAGCTGCTACATTCTGGATTAGTTGCAGTTTCTGAGTCACCCTCAAATGTAGCCCCACGTAGAGCGCATTGCAGTAGTCCAAGCGGGAGATAACCAGAGCATGCACCACTCTGGCGAGGCAGTCTGCGGGCAGGTAGGGTCTCATCCTGTGTACCAGATGGAGCTGGTAGACAGCTGCCCTGGACACAGAATTGACCTGGGCCTCCATGGACAGCTGTGAGTCCAAAATGACTCCCAGGCTGCGCACCTGGTCCTTCAGGGGTACAGTTACCCCATTCAGGACCAGGGAATCCCCCACACCCACCCGCCCCCTGTCCCCCAAGAGCAGTACCTGACTTTTGTCTTGTCAGGATTCAACCTCAATCTGTTAGCCGCCATCCATCCTCGAACCGCAGTTGCAGTTGCATTGCTCCAAAGATCTAGGGAATGAGACACTCCCTTTTGGAAACCATTTCCCAGCCCCCAAGATCTTATGAGATGACACCTGCCTCCCCTCCCCTGTTGAGGTGGCGACACACATTGCACCACGTGCAGAATCCCCGGCTTGTCAGCTACTCGAGGAACCTAAGTTTCCAGTCCTCATTGTCAATAGATTAGATTTTTTCCCCCAGGGAAAAAAAAGGCAACCATGAAACTTGCTGGCAAGCTTTGCTCACGAAACAGGGGGTGTTGTGTTCCGACGTGGGTCTGCTGAGCCCTTCGGCTTCTCTTTCCCCTCTCCAGCCCGGAGGAAGCAGGACGCTACTTGGAAACCTACAAAGCCTATGAGCAGAAGCCGGCCGACTTGCTGAAGGAGAAAGTGGACCGGGACTACCTGTCGAGAGTAAGAAACTCCCTCCCACCAGCCTCAGCCGTGTTAGCTAGGGAGCCACAGGCCTAGATCTTCCTCAGTAGCTAATTGTCCCCTTTTTATTCCCACTCTCACACAGATAGAGCCCTTTCCAGCTCTGCCACTTGGGTAACAGGTTGTCAGCATCTATTTCCTCCCCTGCCTGTCATCCAAATTATCCCAGATGGAAAAGGGATGGTGGCAGCACTGTTTTTAAGGAGACAGTGGCCGCAAGTCCTTGACCGCCACATGTATGACAGATCACCCTTTGCCCTGCTGTTCTTTGCCATCTCTAAAACCAAGCATCTCCCTCGCATGCTTTTCCTGAAATGCTACTTGCATTCATTCCTCTCTGAAGTTTGCAAAATGAATAGAAACACCCAACCATGAGCTTTGCAGGTCAGGTGCTGCAGAGCTTTCCACAGAATTAGAGAGTTGGCAGGGACCACGAGGGTAATCTACCGCAACCCCTTTCAACGCAGGAATCTCTTACCCGACATGGGGCTTGAACCCACAACCCTGAGATTAAGAGCCTCCTGCTGTACTGACTGAGCTATCCCAGGCTTGGCCTGTGTGGTGCAGTGGTTAAGAGCGGTGGACTCGTAATCTGGTGAACCGGGTTCGATTCCCCGCTCCTCCACATGCAGCTGCTGGGTGACCTTGGGCCAGTCACACTTCTCTGAAGTCTCTCAGCCCCACTCACCTCACAGAGTGTTTGTTGTGGGGGAGGAAGGGAACAGAGATTGTTGGCCGCTTTGAGACTCCTTAGGGTAGTGATAAAGCAGGATATCAAATCCAAACTCCTCCTCCTCTTCCATCTCTCATTGCAGGTGACAGACTGCCTGACCAGCGTGAAATCAGTGAACAAGACAGACACCCTGAGTCTGCTCACCACCTTCGGAGTAAGTGCCTTTCCTTGGCGTGGGAGGGGCAAGTTTTCAAGAGAAGCACCCATTTCAAGGCTGGCAGCTTATGCCCTTTAATCCAAAAGCCCTTCCCTTTCATCCGAGAAATGAGATATTCTGGGGGGACAGGACTGCTTCAGCGCTAAAAATACACTCAGGGTACCGCCACCCCCATTCCCTTTTGGAAACACTTCCTGTGGCCCTTCTACAGAACAGGGCTGCGGAACCTCAGGCCTGGGCACTAAATGTGGCCCTCTAAGCCTCTTCTAAAAGGGACGCGGGTGGCGCTGTGGGTTAAACCACAGAGCCTAGGGCTTGCCGATCGGAAGGTTGGTGGTTCAAATCCCCGTGACGGGGTGAGCTCCCGTTGCTCGGTCCCTGCTCCTGCCAACCTAGCAGTTTGAAAGCACGTCAAAGTGCAAGTAGATAAATAGGTACCGCTCCAGCGGGAAGGTAAACGGCATTTCCGTGCACTGCTCTGGTTTCGCCAGAAGCGGCTTAGTCATGCTGGCCACATGACCCGGAAGCTGTACGCCGGCTCCCTCGGCCAATAAAGCGAGATGACCGCCGCAACCCCAGAGTCGGCCACGACTGGACCTAATGGTCAGGGGTCCCTTTACCTTTACTCCTCTTCTGCCTGGCCTTCAGATCTCTCCCCAGCCCCCACCGCCCATCAGCCCTGCCTCAAACCCTCCTTGAGCATTTCTGCCATGCTGGAATGCTGCAATAATACTCCTTTGGACGGGCAGAGAGGGGTGTGGGCGTCTGTGTAGCAGCTAGCTCACTGTACAAAGGTAGTATTTGCACCCATAGCTTCACCTGCCTTGGCCTCTGGTCCCACCCGGGGAACACGGCCCCTAGACTTGAAAAGGGTTCCCCAGCCCTGCTGCAGAACACTTTGTGAACTCTTAAGCCCTGTTCTTCCTTCTTAGACTTGCTTTTTAACTTTTGAACTCTTGCCTTGTAGTCGCTGCAAAGCATCATCCAAGCTTCCAAGGAGGATCTGTCCCTGTGCCCAGGGATCGGGCCCCAAAAGGTACAGCTGTCCAATGCACAAATAGTTTTTCATCGGCTTGGGGGAGGTCAAGGCCTGCCACATCGTAGTACTGTAGTCAGGTACTTTGCAAGGTAAAAGGTAACGGACCCCTGGACGGGGTTGTGGCACTCATCTCGCTTTCAGGCTGAGGGAGCCGGTGTTTGTCCACAGACAACTGTCCAAGTCATGTGGCCAGCATGACTAAACCGCTTCTGGCAGAACGGAACACTGTGATGGAAACCAGAAGGCACGGAAACGCGGGTGGCGCTGTGGTCTAAACCACAGAGCCTCTTGGGCTTACTGACTACAAGGTTGGCGGTTCGAATCCACATAACTGTTGTGAGCTCCCGTTACTCTGTCCCAGCTTCTGCCAACCTAGCAGTTCAAAAGAACACCAGTGCAAGTAGATAAATAGGTACCACTGCGGCGGGAAGGTAAACAGTGTTTCCGTGTGCTCTGGTTTCTGTCACGGTGTCCTGTTGCACCAGAAACGGTTTAGTCATGCTGGCTCTCTCTGCCTGGAAGTGAGATAAGCGCCGCAATCCCATAGTCACCTTTGACTGGACTTAACCGTCCAGGGGTCCTTTACCTTTTTTACCTTTACTTTGCAAGGTCTCCCAGGAACTACTTTTGAGGCCTCAATCTTCTCGCTCTCAGGACTGAAGTGGCTGGATTTGCATCCTGGGCTGCATTTCCCGTGGGTGATGCAGCTGTAGCAGCGTAGCCTCGTGGGCCCTATCAAAAGTGACTTTAAGATCGGAAGGGAGTCAGGGATTTCATTGTGGGAAACTTAAGTGTGCAATGACTGGGAGGCTGCTGCTGCTGGTGAACAGGCAGCACTGCAGAAGCAGCAAATCGAAGCAGGTAATAAGAGGCATCTCAGAGCGCAAGCAGCTAAGCTGTGGGCCTTATCCTGAAAAGTATTCAGTCTTCAATGATTCTCAACACAGAGCTAGCTGATTTAAATAGGAGCAGAAGCTGCTGCCTGATACCACAATAGACCATCTAACTGGCAGCAAGCTCTCTAGGGTTTCAGGCATCTGTCCTGTTGGGGACTGAGCGTAGGACTCTGATCTGCAATGGCCCCTCCCCAAAGGCTTTGGGGTCTCCTAGGGCTGGGACTGCTTTGGAGAAGAGGGTGACAGAGAGAGCCTCCTTTTCCACTCACAGATCCCCCCAGAGCAGCACCCATGGGAATCCCCACAACCCCCTCTCCCTCCTCCTACACACACTGAACATTTGTCTCCCCAATTTTCACTGGCACCCCTTTTCTTCCAGGCCAGAAGGCTCTTTGACGTCCTGCACCAGCCGTTCCTCAAAGCTGCCAAGTGAGCCGGGGCCTCCGTGGCGAGAAGACCAGGAGCACGTTCTCTGCAAGTCTGTTGTCTGGCGTCCCGCCCCCCCACCCCTCAAACTTCCCGGCTCAAAAACTCAGCTGCTTGCAGAGCCTTGAGGGAGCCCGGCAGAGCAGCACAACCTCCTGGAAGGGGACAAAACCTTTTATTTTTCCAGCAGCCAACGATATTTCTCTTTTCCCCCACCCACTTTGCAATAAAACAACCACTGTGTGGCAAAACCCACTCCCCCAGATTCTCCCTTATTCTTCTTGGGCGGAGGGAGCAAGCTTTGCTGAAAAAGAAAGTTTGGTTCCTGATCTAATCCAGAGGCAGAAAATAAGGATCTGAGCAGCTGTGGGCAAACCAGGGACCCCTTCAAATCTCCGTCTCCTGCAGCAACCGGACAAGCTGCGTAAAGAGTTGGTGGGGGGGGGGGGACATTGTTCTCAGAAAAGGCAGGAGTTTTTGTCCCCCACCCTCACACCCGCAAGATGTCCCAGACCTGAGCTGGAGGGCAGCTTTTCATTCCTGCTCGCTCGCCGGCTCCTCCTTCCATGACGCTTCCTCCTCCCCTTTGTGCTTCTTCTTTTTCTTCTTGTGATGCTTCTGGCTGAGCTCCTCCGCTCTGGGCTCAGAGGACTCCCCTTGCCACTGCCCCTCTCCTCCTCCGGGTGGCCCAGAGGGGGCTTCCAGTTCCCCCCAACCCCCCAGCTCCTGCTTCACAGAGCTGGGTTCCAGCGACGCCGACCCCCGTTCCTCTTCGGCTTTCTCCCTCTTCTTCTTCTTCTTCTTCTTGGGAGGGCTAAGCTCAGGCTCCTCTTTGACTTGTGCCAGGCAGGCCTGGGGGCTGCCCCCCAGGCTGCTCAGCTCCCTCCCCGGCTCGGTCTCGAGGCAGGCAGGGCCCACCAAGGCCGTCGGCACCGTCGCTGCCTCCTCTTCATGCTTCCGTTTCTTCTTATGCTTGTGTGCAGCCTTCCCCCCTGCCTGGGACCTGGGCTCAGCCTCACCAGGTGCCACCACCCTCTCTTCCTCCTCTTCTTTCCTTTTCTCCTTCTTCCTCTTCTTGCTCCTGCGCCCCTCCTCCCCAGCCCCTTCCTCGGGGGTTATCTCCCCTTGCACCACCAGCCCTTCTGAAATTGCCTCCGGACCTTGACTCGCCTGGGACTCCTCTTGCTTCACCAGGGGGTGCTCCTGGGGGTCTGCCACCCTCTCCAGGGTCCGCTTCTTTTTCTTCTTCTTCCGGGGGTGCTCCTCGGCAGCTTCCTGCACAGGAGGGGGCCGCTTCGGACAGCCCCCAAAAGGCAGGAAGCGCTGCTTGAGGCCTTCGGGGATCTGGGGGGCCGGTCTGGCTGCCACAGGGAAGAGAGGCTGGTTGGCACTGGGGTCCCCATACCTCTCGCAAAAAGTCAGGGAGCTGCTGAAAGGGGGTGCGCATGTGAGGAGTTCCAAATTGCCCGACGGGACGAGCAAGCGGGCACTGCTGCCCCGGTCCCCTGGAGTCGCTTGGACATGGTAGACCTTCTGGGTCCCGTCCGACTGTGGTGCCTTCAGAATCTGGAAGCCCACGAGGGGCACGGCATGGCCTTCGAGGCTGCGGGGCAGGAACCAAGGGACATGTGAGAGAGTCAGCCATGGAAGAGGACACAGATGCATTTCCACACAGAAGCAACAAAGCTTTTAAAAGGTATTATTTTACAGAATGTTGGTTGTACAAGTGAATGCTTTATTTGCAGAACCTGGGAACAACCAGACCTGGCCCTGCACACTCGTTCGCAGACTGCCCCCACTTCTCCCCAAGGAAAAGAGCGATGGGGGGGATACTGCTGGTTTTGACCTACAAAGGTCTCAGGACCCCAATGCCTCAAGGACTGCCTCTCTCCACATGAACCAGCCTGGACCCCACAATCATCATTCAAGGCCTTTCTTTGTGTTCTCCCTCGATGAAAGGTCCACAGGGTGGTGACACGAGAACAGGGCCTTTTCAGTGGTGGCTCCTCACAAGATGCTCCCCTGGCATCATCACTCCATATCTTCTGGAACCAGGCAAAAACATTCCTTTTTAACCAGGCCTTTGATTTTTAAGTCTCTATGGTCTTTTTGAATGGATAGGACGTTTTAGTGTAAAATAAATACAGTCAAACCTTGGTTCCCGAACGGCTTAGATGCCGAACAAATCAGCTCCTGAACACCGTAAGTGTTCCAGTTTACGAATGTTTTTGGAAGGTTTTCAAACGGTTATGGGAGTCGAACAGATTAAGTTTGAGAACCAAGGTACCACTGTAAATCAATTACATCGTCGTCTTTCAGATTTTTTTAAAGATTGGTTTTAGGGTACATACGTGATTGCTTAAAATACTGCAAGTTGCTTTTGAGCGGCAAAAAAAGGTGAATAATAAAGGTAATTAACAATAATAATAACACCCCCATCTTCAGGCAGCTTTCTCCAACCTGGTGCCCAGGACTACCAACTCCCCTCCGCTGAAACCAGTGTGGCCCCGTGACGCTGAGGCTGATGGGAGTTGTAGTCCAACACGCAGGGCACCAGGTTGCGGAAAGGTGACCTGAGGCTTCCGTAGCTCGCTCATGCTCACATGCACACAAACATGCCTACCTCTCAGGGCTGAAGTTAGCGGGGGCTCTGATCAGCACCAGCTGCTTCGAGGGACTCTGGAGTGACTCAGGGCTGAGGGGCGGCCCAGGGGCAAATGGGCTGGCAGCGAACTCCTCCGGGCACTCAAAACGCAACGGTCCTGGGGAAGGGGAGAGATTGGAGAGGTCAGTAAATAGCCCCCAGTATTATGGCAAGTAAGGGACACAGGTGGCACTGTAGGTTAAACCACAGAGCCTAGGACTTGCCAATCAGAAGGTCAGCGGTTCGAATCCCCGCGACGGGGTGAGCTCCCGTTGCTCGGTCCCTGCTCCTGCCAACCTAGCAGTTCGAAAGCACATCAAAGTGCAAGTACAGTGGTACCTCAGGTTACATACGTTTCAGGTTACAGACTCCGCTAACCCAGAAATAGTGCTTCAGGTTAAGAACTTTGCTTCAGGATGAGAACAGAAATCGTGCTCCGGCGGCACAGCAGCAGCAGGAGGCCCCACTAGCTAAAGTGGTGCTTCAGGTTAAGAACAGTTTCAGGTTAAGAACAGACCTCCAGAACGAATTAAGTACTTAACCTGAGGTACCACTGTAGATAAATAGGTACCACTCTGGCGGTGTTTCCATGCACTGCTCTGATTCGCCAGAAGCGGCTTAGTCATGCTGGCCACATGACCCAGAAGCTGTACACTGGCTCCCTCAGCCAATAAAGCAAGATGAGCGCCGCAACCCAAGAGTCGGCCACAATGGACCTAATGGTCAGGGGTCCCTTTACCTTTACTATTATGGCAAGTTCTTAAAAAAATGGGAGTGCCTGATCACCTCATCTGTCTCCTGCGAAATCTCTATGTGGGACAAGAAGCTACAGTTAGAACTGGATATGGAACAACTGATCGGTTCAAAATTGGGAAAGGAGTACGACAAGGCTGTATATTTTCTCCCTGCTTATTTAACTTATATGCAGAACTCATCATGTGAAAGGCTGGGAAGAAATATCAACAACCTCAGATATGCAGATGACACAACTTTGATGGCAGAAACTGAGGAGGAATTAAAGAACCTTTTAATGAGGGTGAAAGAGGAGAGCGCAAAATATGGTCTGAAGCTCAGCATAAAAAAAACCAAGATCGTGGCCACTGATCCCATCACCTCCTGGCAAATAGAAGGGGAAGAAATGGAGGCAGGGAGAGATTTTACTTTCTTGGGCTCCATGATCACTGCAGATGGGGACAGCAGTCAGGAAACTAAAAGACGCCTGCTTCCTGGGAGAAAAGCAATGAGAAACCTAGACAGCATCTTAAAAAGCAGAGACATCACCTTGCCAACAAAGGTCTGTATAGTTAAAGCTATGGTTTTCCCAGTAGTGATGTATGGAAGTGAGAGCTGGACCATAAAGAAGGCTGATCGCCAAAGAATGGATGCTTTTGAATTCTGGTGCTGGAGGAGACTCTTGAGAGTCCCATGGACTGCAAGAAGATCCAACCTCTCCATTCTGAAGGAAATCAGCCCTGAGCGCTCACTGGAAGGACAGATCCTGAAGCTGAGGCTCCAAGACTTTGGCCACCTCAGGAGAAGAGAAGACTCCCTGGAAAAGACCCTGATGTTGGGAAAGATGGAGGGCACAAGGAGAAGGGGACGACAGAGGACGGGATGGTGGGACAGTGTTCTCGAGGCAACCAGCATGAGTTTGACCAAACTGCAGGAGGCAGTGGAAGATAGGAGTGCCTGGCGTGCTCTGGTCCAGGGGGTCACGAAGAGGCGGGCACGACTAAACGACTAAACATCAGGGAGACCTTGCAGGGAGACCTTGCAGGCCCTTTGGCATCAGGACCACAGGCCCCCTGTCTGCTCCACGCCCTCTGCAGGAACACTGCCCTTGCACACACAGCCGTCAGATTAAGCATCTCAGGTGTTACTACTATTAAATTAATTAAATTAAATTAATTGACTAAAATACAATTTGAAAGATTAAGATACAACATTTAAACAATTAGGGAGCAATCTCATCATAGGAGGAGAAAGGAAAAAGGAAAAAGGGGGAGGGAATCAAACTGGTTCTGAGCCAAAGGCCAGGCGGAACAACTCTGTCTTACAGGCCCTGCGGAAAGAGATCAGATCCTGCAGGGCCCTGGTCTCATGAGGCAGAGCGTTCCACCAGGCCGGGGCCAGTGTTGAAAAGGCCCTGGCTCTGGTTGAGGCTAATCTAACTTCCTTAGGGCCCGGGACCTCTAAGGTGTTGCTATTTATGAACCTTGAGGCTCTCCGTGGGGCATACCAGGAGAGGCGGTCCTGTAGGTACGAGGGTCCTAGGCCATGAAGGGCTTTAAAGGTCAAAAGCAGCACCTTAAATCTGACCCTGTACTCCACCGGGAGCCAGTGCAGCTGGTATAGGACTGGATGAATGTGATCCCATGGCAGGGACCCCGTGAGGAGCCTCGCTGCTGCATTCTGCACCCTCTGGAGTTTCTGGGTCAGCTTCAAGGGCAGCCCCGCGTAGAGCGAATTACAGTAGTCAAGCCTGGAGATGACCGTTGCATGGATCGCTGTGGCCAGATCAGGGCGAGAAAGGGAAGGGACCAACATGGAGGCTCTACTCCGCTTCCCTGCAGCTGCCTCGCCCCCTTCTCAGCCTCCCCATCTTAGGCGCCTTCTGGGAAACGGGGGCCGAAGAACCTGCTGCCCGCCCCCCCCCCCAGCTCACCCTCCGGGGCTCCGCTCCGGCCGCCGCCGCCCCGCACCTCCATGGCTGCAGCGCCCACGTGGAGCTCCTGGCAGCCCCAGCCGCTTCCGGGTTCTCACCGGAGGGGGGACGCTCTTGGTACGCTCCACGCTCTCAGGCACTCTCGGCCGGGTGACGTTAGCGGCGTCCCCCGCACAGAGCACAATGGTACCTTCCCGGCCCTTAAAGGGGAAACGAGATCGCCTTTTCCCCTTTATTTTTTGTCCGCCGACCTCAATGTGATTTTTCTATTGAGAGCTGCCGTTGTTCCAAATGGGGGTTAGCACAGGGGGATCTAGCAGGGGGGCAGCACAAGGGATGGGGAGGGACGGTCAGTGCATCTGGCTGCTAACCAGAAGGTTGCTGGTTCGAGCCCACGCAGGGACGGCTGTGGTGGTCAGTATTCCTGCTTTGCAGCGGGTTGAGTTAGATGACCCCGGGGGACCCTTCCAACTCTACAATCCCATGCTCCTGAGTCGATGGGTTTAGGATAGGGTCTTCTCCATGCGCCCCCCCCCCCGTTTTTTCAGGGCTCTTAAGTTATACAGTGGTACCTCGGGTTACATACGCTTCAGGTTACAGACTCCACTAACCCAGAAATAGTGCTTCAGGTTAAGAACTTTGCTTCAGGATGAGAACAGAAATCGTGTTCTGGCGGCACAGCAGCAGCAGCAGGAGGCCCCATTAGCTAAAGTGGTGCTTCAGGTTAAGAACAGTTTCAGGTTAAGAACGGACCTCCAGAACGAATTAAGTTCTTAACCCGAGGTACCACTGTATAAGCGAGTAGGAGTTGGGGAAACTCAGAGATGCTTCATTCCCCTTTGAGCCCCCGGATATACTGCTGCTGGCTGGGGCATCCATATCAACAGTTAAGGTTGCAGCTTTTGGGGCTGTCAAAACCACAGAGCCTAGGGCTTGCCTCAGAAGGTCGGCGGTTCAAATCCCTGTGATGGGGTGAGCTCCCGTTGCTCGGTCCCTGCTCCTGCCAACCTAGCAGTTCGAAAGCACCTCAAAGTGCAAGTAGATAAATAGGTACCGCTCCGGCGTGAAGGTAAACGGCGTTTCCGTGCGCTGCTCTGGTTTCGCAAGAAGCAGTTTAGTCATGCTGGCCACATGACCCGGAAGCTGTACGCCGGCTCCCTCGGCCAATAAAGCGAGATGAGCACCGTAACCCCAGAGTTGGCCACGACTGGACCTAATGGTCAGGGGTCCCTTTACCTTTAGTTTAGAGAAAAGGCGAAGAAGAGGCGACGTGATAGAAGTTTGCAGCAGTATGCATGGCATGGAGAAAGAGGAGACAGAAATGTTTCTCTCCCTCTCAGAATACTAGAACCCATGGACATCCCGTGAAGCTGAACATCAGAAGATAAAATGAAGTTATTGTTGTTTAGTCGTTTAATTGTGTCCGACTCTTCGTGACCCTCTGGACCAGAGCACGCCAGGCACTCCTGTCTTCCACTGCCTCCCACAGTTTGGTCAAACTCATGCTGGTAGCTTCGAGAATGCTGTCCCACCATCTCGTCCTCTGTCGTCCCCTTCTCCTTGTGCCCTCCATCTTTCCCAACATCAGGGTCTTTTCCAGGGAGTCTTCTCTTGTCACGAGGTGGCCAAAGTATTAGAGCCTCAGCTTCAGGATCTGTCCTTCCAGGGAGCACTCAGGGCTGATTTCCTTCAGAATGGAGAGGTTTGATCCATGATCACTGCAGATGGTGACAGCAGTCAGAAAATTAAAAGACGCCTGCTTCTTGGGAGAAAAGCGATGACAACCTAGACAGCATCTTAAAAAGCAGAGACATCACCTTGCCGACAAAGGTCCATATAGTTAAAGCTATGGTTTTCCCAGTACAGTGGTACCTCTGGTTAAGTACTTAATTCGTTCCAGAGGTCTGTTCTTAACCTGAAAGTGTTCTTAACCTGAAGCACCACTTTAGCTAATGGGGCCTCCTGCTGCCGCTGCACCGCCGGAGAACGATTTCTGTTCTCATCCTGAAGCAAAGTTCTTAACCTGAGATACTATTTCTGGGTTAGCAGGGTCTGTAACCTGAAGTGTATGTAACCTGAAGCGTATGTAATCTGAGGTACCACTGTGGTGATGTATGGAAGTGGGAGCTGGACCATAAAGAGCGCCGAAGAATTGATGCTTTTGAATTATGGTGCTGGAGGAGACTCTTGAGAGTCCCATGGATTGGAAAAACGAAGAGCGTATGGTTAAACTGCGGAACTCCCTCCCACAGGAGGCTGTGATGCTTCTTAATCCCAGTTGCTGGAAACTGCAGAAGGGGAGACTTGCTCTTGCGCTCGGATCCTTCTCGTGGCATCTGGTTGCCACTGTGAGAACAGGATGCTGGTCTACGTGGGCCCTTGGCCTGATCCAGCAGGCTCTTCTCATGTGCTTATGTTCTTAAATGCAATAATAAAGTCAAAATCAATTCAAGTGGGTTAGTTATTTACTATTTAAAGTTTGTGTGCAGCCAGGCTTCGTGGCCAAAGTGAAGCAGAGAGGCTGATACTTTTGCAGTGTGTGCTTGTGGGTGATGCATGAAGATCCCGATCAACTCTAGTGAACAGGGTCGTGACCCTTGGTTAATCCAAAGGAAAAGGAGAGTGATCTTGCATAGTACGGTGTATAATTTGTGATCCTTATGTACCCTGCAAGTCTACTTTACGCCACTGGGTGTCACTGTTGCATTGCCAGTTGGTGCTTCCGTATGTAAAAAATAATAATGTGAATTTTAATCCGGTTTGGTATTTTAACTTGTATGTTTTAAAGCATTGTTATTTCCCTCGATTTTATTGTTTTGTCCTTTTTTCTAAGCAGCTTTGAGGGGGGAGTTTACTGTCAAGCGGTGTATAATTTTTGCGGAGTAAATGAATTTTTAAAAATGAATTTTGCAGCAGAAAAAAAAGATTAATGCACAGCTGGGTGTGCAACAGTACGATTCTCACCAGACGATTATTTTAACTAAATTAAGCAATGTGAGCAGGGGAGGCAGGGGAGCAGGAACCAGCCAGAACTAAATCAGTAACAGCCTTAGAGACATAGCTGTCAACTTTTCCCTCTTCTTGCGAGGAATCCTATTTGGAATAAAGGGAAACGTTGAGAGCTAGAGGATCAGACCTAAGTGCCCCCACCTCCCTCAGAACCCAGTACCCTTTTTCTCTCATTGCCCAGCAAGACACCCCAGTGGGGTCCCCATAAGGCAAAAGGCCTCTCCAGGGTTTGTTCATCTTTTACCCCCAGCAACTGTCGGGCAGACGTGTGCAACCATTGATCTATCAAGCTCAGCTGGCAGCAATGGCTGTCCAGTGCTCCAGGGTAGCAATCTCAGCTCTTATTTATTTCACAAAATCTATATACCACTTGATTGTTTAAAATAAAAGAATCAGCAAGAACCTCCAAGTGGTTTACAAAAGGGGGAAAAACAATAAAATCAAGCGAAATTCGCAACAATGGTTTAAAACATACAAAACATTAAAATACTAAAATGTAAGGTTCACACCAACTTTCTAAGCATCTGGACAGGCCTGTCTAAACAAGGATGTTTTTTGCAGTCAGCAAAAAGAGCATGGGGAAGTTGACTGCTTGATAGGCAGGGAGTTCCAAAGTGTGGGAATGTTCAGGGTGGCAGGAGAGGATATGTTGTTTATTAGTATCCTTCCTGATTTGCATTAGGAAGTTTCTTTACTTAGCAGAGTTTACATCCCCCTTTTTACATGCACAGCAGATAGCTGGTTGCAGGTTCGTGTGAGCCTCTCACTATTATACAGTTCAGTCTGTCTCAGATTGAATTGTACGTTCCTGGTATGTTCCCTTGAATCCCTCTTAAAAGAATAAAGACGCCACAATCTTATTCAAAGTCAATAAAATAAGTTTACTTACATCAGTTCACAGTTAGATCCCCGAAGGCAGACTTATAAAACCTAGCAAAAGTTATTTTGCGTTTCTTGAATCTGTGGTCTCCCCAGCACACCTTCTGCAGCGCAACTAATCTGCAAAATAACTAACTCACTGGTCCCAGGTTGTTAAGGGTTTTATATGCTAGTAGTAACACCTGAAAAAGGACGCGGGTGGCACTTTGGGTTAAACCACAGAGCCTAGTACTTGCCGATCAGAAGGTCAGCAGTTCAAATCCCCGTGACGGGGTGAGCTCCCGTTGCTCGGTCCCTGCTCCTGCCAACCTAGCAGTTCGAAAGCACGTCAAAGTGAAAGTAGATAAATAGGTACCCCTCCGGCGGGAAGGTAAGCGGCGTTTCCGTGCGCTGCTCTGGTTCGCCAGAAGCGGCTTAGTCCTGCTGGCCACATGACCCGGAAGCTGTACGCCGGCTCCCTCGGCTAATAAAGCGAGATGAGCGTCGCACAGTCGTGACCCCGAGTCGGTCACGACTGGACCTAATAGTCAGGAGTCCTTTTTACCTTTAGAAACACCTGAGATGCTTAATCTGAAGGTCGTGTGTTCAGGCCCCACACTGGGCAAAAAGATTCCTGCATTGCAGGGGCTGGACTGGATGACCCTTGTGTTCCCTTTCCAACGCTACGATTCTGGGTTCCACGGCGCAGAGCAACTTTGGCTAGGCCAGTCACCTAGACGAATGAACTGGTTTGGCAAGCTCGCTCTCCTACGTTCCACCTCCCCAGATTCAGAAATCGTGGAGAAGAAGGCTGCTGGCCAAGATAGCTCTTCTCTGCCTCCGCGACTGGAGACAGCAATGAAAGCCACTTGAGAAGGTTCTTGCACTCTGCACTGGTCCTGTTTACTGGTTTCCCTTTAGGGCAGTGATGGCCAAACTTGGCCCTCCCGCTGTTTTGGGACTACAACTCCCATCATCCCTAGCTAACAGGACCAGGGGTCAGGAGGGATGATGGGAACTGTAGTCCCAAAACAGCTGGAGGGCCATCACTGCTTTAGGGTATCACTGTGAAAACAGGATGCTGGAACTAGATGGGCTGTTGGCCTGATCCTGCAGCCTCTTCTGATGTTCCTGTTATCTTCCAATCCCGAGAACGGGAAGGGACTCAGGGCATCATCCAGACTGACCCCTCCCACCAAACCCACAGCAATATGCAGACTTCGGTTCTGCAGTACAGTGGTACCTTGGGTTACATACGCTTCGGGTTACATACGCTTCAGGTTACAGACTCCACTAACCCAGAAATATTACCTCGGGTTAAGAACTTTGCTTCAGGATGAGAACAG
This sequence comes from Podarcis siculus, assembly GCA_034642415.1. NCBI lineage: Eukaryota > Metazoa > Chordata > Lepidosauria > Squamata > Lacertidae > Podarcis > Podarcis siculus. Next base: position 2,462,535 of record JAXCMG010000044.1, on the reverse strand, counting down.
AAATCGTACTCCGGCGGCGCGGCGGCAGCAGGAGGCCCCATTAGCTAAAGTGGTGCTTCAGGTTAAGAACAGTTTCAGGTTAAGAACGGACCTCCGGAACGAATTAAGTACTTAACCCGAGGTACCTCTGTAGTCATAAGTGTGCACAGTTAAAACTACGGGGTTTGGTCTCAAGGGATGCGATGATGGCCACAGCGTCAGGATCCAGCAAATCTGTGGAGGAGGCACAAAGTTAAACAGGCCCATCGCCCAGAGCTCTCATCCATCTCAGTTTGGCTGGTTTCTCCCTGAAAAAACACACCACTATTTGTCCTGGCACTGCCAGGTGGCTTGTGGGGAGGGCAATTCTTCTTGCCCTGCAAGTGAACCCTCTCCTCTCTGGGGCAGCGTCGCCATCACTGCATGTGGTTTGAGACTGAGCCACAAGGAGGGAGGATCCTGCCCATTTCTTTGGCTTTCTGCTCTCCCTGGAATGGTCCCCTGACTCTACAGGAGGGGCTGGGAGGGGGGGCTGAGTGTCTGCAAAGGGGGTGTCATCCGCCTAGATTTCTGCAGGGGTGTCTGATCTGAGCGCCTGGAGCCTGCTGCCCTCCTGTACCCCATTCCCTCGCCTTTGCCCCCGCCGTCTGCTTATTTGATTAAATCCACTTATTGCACCACTGAGATCTTTGTTCCTTTGCTTTCCCTTCTCGACACAAAGAATCAAGCACTGCGGTTTAGGAAAGACGTTGACGAACAGGACCAAAATGTTGATGGCATTTTACCACTGTACTGTGGAGAGTGTGTTAACTTATGCTCTGTGTGTGTGTTTTGGGAGCTGCACGCTCAGGGGAAAAACAATGCTGTCCAGGGTTGTAAAGACTGCGGAGAGAATAATTGGGTGCACTCTTCCCACCTTGGATCAAATCTACGCTTCCAGGTGCCATAAGAAAGCTGCAGAGATAGCGCAGGATAGTGCAGACCCCGGAAATGATTTCTTTCAGCTTCTGGAAGAAGGTAAAAGGTAAAGGTAAAAGGACCCCTGACCATTAGGTCCAGTCATGACCAACTCTGGGGTTGTGGTGCTCATCTCGCTTCACTGGCCGAGGGAGCCGGCGTACAGCTTCCGGGTCGTGTGGCCAGCATGACTAAGCCGCTTCTGGCGAACCAGAGCAGCGCATGGAAACACCGTTTACCTTCCCGCCAGAGCGGTACCTATTTATCTACTTGCACTTTGACGTGTTTTCGAACTGCTAGGTTGGCAGGAGCAGGGACCGAGCAACGGGAGCTCACCCCGTCGTGGGGATTCGAACCGCCAACCTTCTGATTGGCAAGTCCTAGGCTCTGTGGTTTAGCCCAAAGCGCCACCCGTGTCCCTTAACATGGGGATTAGCAGCTAATAAAAGTTTGGGTTTTCTTTTGTCTGGGGCTTCCATCTTGTTCCACCTGGTGGCAGGTGGGAGTCCTGTCGCGACAGTCTTCCATAAAGACCAAGCCTACTGGCTGCTGTTTTGCTCTGGTATTCCGGGCTGGTGTCCTTGTTTTTTGTCCAAGGGAGCCCTCAGAGTTCTCTGTTAACAAGCCCAAGCCACAAAGCACATTCAAAATGCCATGGTTCCCTTTCAGACAGTCTGCAATGCTTCTGAATGCCTGTTGCCCAAAACCCCCAAAACCGCAGGAATGGGAGTTTCCTTTTGTGCTCATGTCCTCCTTGTGGATTTCCCAGTGTGGAACTGGCTGGTCACTGTGATTGCAGGATGCTGGACTCGATGGGCCTTTGGCCTCATCCTGCAGCCTCTTCCTCTGTCCTCACCCCACCCGCTCCGAACTGCATTTAAGCCAAGCACCCAGGGGTGCCGTGCAGCAAGGCCACAAATGCGGCTGCCGTTGAACTCTTGTTTTGCTTTGGCTTTATGTCCTTAAGCCTAGATTGCATTTTCTTTTCTTTTTGTTGGTAATATTGAATTTCTTGCCAAACTGCAGAATTTTTGTCATTTTATAACTCAACGGCACACTCCCCATTTTGCATAGCCGTATTTTCAATGCTCTGCATTTCGGAAGTTTTTGAATATTCACCATAACTTTGGGCAACCGCTCGAAGGGAGCTGGGATGATTGATTTGTGGTTGTTCTTATTTTTACTATTATTATTTTGTGGGGGGGGGGTTTGTATTGTAAATTTTTGGGTGGAGATCTGCCCTGGGATCTGAAGATGAAGATGTACAAATTTAATTAATGAATTCTAATAGCAGCTCATGGTGGGAAAGAGCCATATGACTCAACCGATCGGTTTTCAACCCAACATCTTCACGTTCTCTGTGCCCATTCAGGAAATGACTTGAAGCTCTCAAAAGCCCAGGAAAGGCCACCTCTTCCCTCATCCGGACATTACAGCATTTGTTGTTGTTTTTTCAATATAGCGACCGAGTGGCACATTTTGGCCAAGCCCCTCCCATTTTACGCACTCTGCCCCCCTCTTCCCCTCCGCAACAGATATGGTCAGTACCCTCTAATAGCTTATTCCCCAGGCTTTCGTCTGTCTGGCCTAGAGGAAGCGGGTTTTCTTTTGTCGACTGGGACCCAGAACGGGGAGGGAAGGGAATTTGAAGAAAAAACAACCCCATCCATGTCCTTGGCTCACCTCTCAGCCAAAGGGATGCTGGGGCTTCCTTCAGAGGACCAGACCTCTTAAGCCGGGGATGTGTCTCAAAATAGTGTGGGGCTGTTCCTGCTTCCTTGATGCTCTTAAGCAAAGTTTGTGGCACCAGACAGAAAGGTTGTTGCTTTTTTATTCCCCTGGGAGGTGGTGGGAGGGAGATGACCGGTTGCTCTCAGGGGTGAAGGAAGTCCAGGAAATGCAACAGCTCTTTGGCCGCTGACAGAAATCACAGGACTGTAGAGTTGGAAGGGACCCCCAAGGGTCATCTAGTCCAACCCCCTTCATGGCCTAGGACCCTCGTACCTACGGGACCGCCTCTTCTGGTATGCCCTGCGGAGGACCTTAAGGCAACACCGTAGCGGGCCCTAAGGAAGTCAGATTAGCCTCAACCAGAGCCAGGGCCTTTTCAACACTGGCCCCAGCCTGGAGGAACGCTGGAATTTCTGGGTCAGCTTCAAGGGCAGCCCCGCATAGAGCGAGTTACAATAATCAAGCCTGGCTTGAGTACAAGCAGGATTCGAACCCAATAACAACTTTCCCCTCCTGCGTTTTCCAGCAACCAGCAATTCAGAATTGCTGCCTCCATCCTGGCTCATAGCCATCGATAGTCCTCTCCTCTTGCATGGATTTGTCCCATCCCCTTTGAAAGCCATCCATGTTCGTGACCCTCACTGCCTCCTGTGGCAGGGAGTTCCGTAGTTTAACTCTGTACTGGGTGAAGAAGAACCTCCTCTTATCCTAAATCTCCCAAGGCATTCATCTTCCTTGGATGTCCAAGAGTTCCGGCGTTATGAAATTGGTTGTCTGAAAGTCAGTAATAAATGTTGGAAATGTAAAGAAAAGGAGGGAACATTTTATCACATGTGGTGGGAATGTAAAAAGGTGAAATGCTTCTGGGAGATGATATATAATGCGTTGAAAAAAATGTTGAAATATACATTTATAAAGAAACCAGAAGCATTTCTCTTGGGTATTGTTGGAAATGATATAAATAGAAAGGAATGTAAGCTTTTTCTATATGCAGTAACAGCAGCAAGAATACTATTTGCCCAAAAATGGAAGCAAGAAGAATTACCAACGATGGAAGAATGGAGGATGAAATTAATGGACTATGCGGAACTTGACAAAGTAAAGGGAAGGATCCGAAACCGGCGGGACCAGAAGTTTACCGAGGACTGGAGTAAATTTACGGATTATTTGAAAAGTATTTGTGGCGACCAGACGACGTTTGTAGGTTTGCAAGAAGTTCTGTGAGGAATAATCTTAGAAATATTGCAAAAATGGAGAAGGAGACGTGATATGTTAAGAATGTAAAGGCAATATTAAGTTAGGAAATGCGTAAGGAGTGATTAAGACGGAGGATTATCAGAGGTGCTGATGGAAGTCCAATAAGAATGTATTTGTGATAAATTGTGTGGTATGTTTTATAATTTTGTATGTTAAAAACCAATAAAAATATTTATTAAAAAAAAATATGAAATTGGTTGTCTGAAGGAGTCCTAAGTCTTAGATCTGGGCATCTGCCCTCACCCTCAGCTTGTCCCATTTTGTTAATTTGTGTTTGAGGGAGTGGGGCGATTGTTTTGCTTTTCTTATTTTGTGTTATCATCTTGTGTTTTATGCTGTGAAGTTCCCTGAGATCTTTTTTTTATAATTTTTTTATTAATTTTAGCATACAAAAATTTTAAGACATACCACACAAATTATTATACATATGTCCTTGTTTGGACTTCCTTCAGCATCTCTGATAGCCTTCCATCTTGATTATTTCGCCTGCAATTCTTAACTTAATATTGCCTTTACCTTTTCTAACAAATCATTTCTCCCTTTCCATTTTTACAATCTTTCTTAAATTACTCCTCACAGAACTTCTTGTAGTCCTACAAATTTCATCCTCCATTCTTCTAATGTTGGTAGTTCCCTGAGATCTATGTGTGAGGAGTAAAAATGTTGCTTTTTCAAAAGGCCATAAGGTTGCAACAGCCAGGTAACCACAGCCAGGTAAACACAAACTTGCTTGATACTTATATCTAGAACGGCTTGTGGTTAGAACAACCATTATCAGGGCGGCATCGCAGCTGAAATATGGGTTATCTGTATGTTTCAGCTGATATAGAACTCATTCCCACCCTGCTAGTGGTCAGGTTGTGGTGTTATTGCTTGAGTCAATGTGCAAAATCATAAAAACATGGGCCAAATAAGGAGGAAGAAGACCCCTAGGCAGAATAAACACACATTCAATTACAGAATAAGCATATCCTAGGTCTTTGCCCTTCTCTCTGTATCAGAAAACCAGCCCTGTGAAAAAGGGTCCCCTTCACTGAATCAATCCCAAAACTAATACCAATGTACTGGAAGAAGCAAAGATCACCAGTGTGGAAGCAATGATTCTTCAACATCAGCTTCGTTGGGCTGGTCATGTTGTGCGGATGCCTGATGATCGTCTTCCAAAGCAACTGCTCTATTCCGAACTTTAAAATGGAAAGCGTAGTGCTGTTGGTCAACAAAAGAGGTTTAAAGACTCTCTCAAGGCAAATCTAAAAAAATGTAGTATAAACACCAACAATTGGGAAACACTGGCTTGCGAGCGCTCCAGTTGGAGAACAGCCTTGACCAAAGGTGTCATGGGCTTTGGAGACACTCGAACTCAGGACGCAAGGGAGAAACGTGCTAAGAGGAAGGCATACTTGGCAAATCCACACCGTGATCAACTCCTGCCCAGAAACCTATGTCCCCACTGTGGAAGGACATGTGGATCCAGAATTGGCCTCCACAGTCACTTACAGACTCATTGTTAAAACCGTGTTTATGGAAGACAATCTTACTCGGCTACAAGTGATCACCAAAAAAGAAGAAGAGTTGGAAGGGACTCCCAAGGGGTATCTAGTCCAACCCCCTGGGATGCAGGAATCGCACCTCAAGAATCCCTAACTGAGGACTTCCTGATTCACAAATGTCAACACCTTGGAGGTCCCAGGTCGCAAGGTGGTTAGATTGGTCTCAACTAGGGCCAGGGCCTTTTCAGTACTGGCCCCGACTTGGTGGAACGCTCTGTCACAAGAGACCAGGACCCTGCGGGGCTTGACATCTTTCCGCAGGGCCTGCAAGACAGAGTTGTTCCGCCTGGCCTTTGGCTTGGACTCAATCTGACCCTTATGTTTCCCTCCCCTTACGGTTTTGATCTATGGGCTACTATTAAAATGAGGCTGCATTTTAAATTATATTTTAACCTGTATTTTAAATTGGTTTTGTTTCTTTTAATTGTAATTTTACTGGTCAGGGAGGGTGGGGTATAAATAAAATTATTATTATTATTATTATTAATGGCGTGGGGAGACAGGGAATCCCCTAGACAAAGACCAGCCCTTGTTCACAGCTCATCTGGTTGCTATATCGGGGCACAAAGATTTGTAAACAAGAGAGAATGTTAAAGGTGTCTGTCTCACACCCATCCACACCCCTGGCGTGCGGGCCTGCAATTCTCCCTGCTCCAGCGCCTGCCCCACCCGGCTGCCCCATCGGCTCCTGACGTGGGTGATGCATCCGTATGAAGCATTTCCTCCCGTCCGTCCGTCTGTCCATCCTTCCCTTTGCTGCCTTCCAGGCTGAGAAGGTGTTATTTCTGTCCTGCAGGCCATGCCCTCCTCCGGCTTGCTCACTGCCATGGCAATGTGTCATCCGCACAACAGAAGGGTCCCCGAGACGGGCAGCTTAAAATAGCCTCCCTCCTGTTCGTTGAAAGAAAATCATAGGAAAATGATGCGCCGTTTGGTATTTTGACGCCTGGTAAAATTGCCAAAATGTATAGAACCAGTTCAAACATGTGCTGGAAAAAGGAAAGAGGGTACGTTTTATCATATGTGGTGGTAAAAGCTTTCTGGGAAATGATATATAATGAGGTGGGGAAAATGTTTAAGTTTTTTGTGTTAGGCATGGCCACTGGGCCCATCACCTCCTGGCAAATAGAAGGGGAAGAAATGGAGGCAGTGAGAGATTTTACTTTCTTGGGCTCCATGATCACTGCAGATGGGGACAGCAGCCACGAAATTAAAAGACGCCTGCTTCTTGGGAGGAAAGCAATGACAAACCTAGACAGCATCTTAAAAAGCAGAAACATCACCTTGCCAACAAAGGTCTGTATAGTTAAAGCCATGGTTTTCCCAGTGGTGATGTATGGAAGTGAGAACTGGACCATCAAGAAGGCTGATCGCCCAAGAATGGATGCTTTTGAATTATGGTGCTGGAGGAGACTCTTGAGAGTCCCATGGACTGCAAGAAGATCAAACCTCTCCATTCTGAAGGAAATCAGCCCTGAGTGCTCACTGGAAGGACAGATCCTGAAGCTGAGGCTCCAAGACTTTGGCCACCTCATGAGTAGAGAAGATTCCCTGGAAAAGACCCTGATGTTGGGAAAGATGGAGGGCACAAGGAGAAGGAGACGACAGAGGACAAGATGGTGGGACAGTGTTCTCGAAGGTACCAGCATGAGTTGACCAAACTGCGGGAGGCAGTGGAAGACAGGAGTGCCTGGCGTGCTCTGGTCCAGGGGGACATGAAGAGTCGGACATGACTAAACAACAACAACAAGGTTCTTAGGGATATTTGGCCACTGCCCCCTTTGGCCTGCTCCCGCAGGGCTCTCCATATGAAGGTCTACTGAAACAGCCAAACCTCCATGGCCAGGGCAGTCTACCTCTGGGAATGGCAGGAACTGCTCATGCACTTGAATCCTGCTTGTGGGTTTCTTAGGATGGGCATCTAGTTGGCCGCTGTGATGCTGGACCAGATGGGCCCCCTTTGACATGATTCAGCAGGCTGTTGTGTTCTTGGAGAACCTCCAGGTCCAGAGGCAGTCTATCTAGATTTCTAGGTTCCTTTTGGCCACCGGATGCTGGACTAGAGGAGCCCCTTGCCTGGTACAAAAACCAGGCTCTCCTGACGTTCTCACGCACAGCCACCCCCTTCTCTCTCCGGCCCTCGCTGGGCTGCTCTCTTCCCTGCACAAAAACGTGTTTTATCCCTTTTTTAGAGAGGCAGGGCTGTTTTGAAGGAAATGCACTTCTGAGCTGGAGCGTTTTCCTGCGTTTCCCAGATAATAAACATCCCTCTGACCCCCCTCACCCCCTCGCCTCTGGTGCTCCGTCCAGGGGGAATACGTGCAGGAGGGCAGTTGGAAAAGGGGGGGCAGCAGAAGGCGGGGCCCTTCCTTCCCCCAGGCCGCTGCCCTGTGACCCACAGCGCCCTGACCCTTTGCGCCAAGCGTCTCCCGACCGAGGAGGGCTGCCAGGCGCCCCCCCTCCAAGGCCTAAGCGACCTCCAGGTCTGACGCTATCGCTAGATTTATTTCTTCCCTTGCCACCTCATTCTAGTCGGGCCGGTTTCTCTGGCAGCCTCCTGACCGGCGGTGGGGTGGGGTGGGGGAAGCTGGCCAGGCCATCTGTGGGGCAGCTAATAATAGAGGCCACTTTCTTCCTCGCTGGGGCTGGACACTGTTTCAAAGCAGACCGCCCGCCCCCCTTCCACAAGTTGGAATTGATTCGTTTGTGGGACTGGTTCTCTTCCCCCCCATCCTGCCCTTCCTTTACCCTGGTCATCTACTCAATAGCTAAGAGACAAACAGCTCAGGACAGAACTGCTCGTTCTATTCAAATGGGTACGGCCTGTGGAACTCCCTTCCACTGGATATTTGCTGTTCTCAGGTGGGAATTTCGGGCCACGTAAAAACCCAGGTTGCTTTAATGGAAGTTGGCTGAGCACCCCCTTCCTTTGCATAAAAAGCTCCCCCACTTCTCAAAATAATCAGACTTTTTTTCAAATAAGAAAGAGACGGGGAGATGCTACAGGAAGGGTGGAGGAGCATTTGCAGCACCACAAACCTGATTTTATCTTTCGAATGATTCAAAGGGTTGTTTTTACTGTTGAGCTTATTGCTTTATCTTTTTCGTAAACAGCTTCAGGGTGGGTTGGTTTGATGAGCAAGTGCTGTATAATTTTTCCGAAATAAATTAGTAAGCAAACCTCAGCCTGCTCCTCCCGTAGTTTCTACAAGAATGCAAGAAGAGCCCATCTAGTCCGGCACCCTGTTCTCACAGTGGCCAACCAACTGCCCATCATGGGAAGCCCAGTAATATCCAAAGGCAACACGATGACCAAGTACAACAATGCGAAGTCAATATACTCTGTATAATCTATACAGAACATTGAACAATATGAAATATATGAAATATGCACTCTCTGCAAAACCAAATACTGTAAACAGAAATCTTCTAAATCTCTGAAAGTCACAAAATATGCACTCTTGATGGATTCCTTTTGAAAACATAGAACCAAATAAACATAAGTCTTATAGGTCTCTGGAAGTCTTTGTGGGCTATGCAAATCTCTGAAAGAAGCAATGAGTCAGATTCTTATCTGGTGAAAACAAGCCGTAAAGCTTTGTTTTATGACGTCCAATGCTGCCAAGAGTGATTCTGGATATACCCACTGTTTCATGGAATTCTTCTTCAGCACAGCAGAAGGATACAGAAATGCTTCATAAACCCAACTATATGGTGAATGGAATTGTATAACAACAATTGCTATGGACTAGACAGCATCTTAAAAAGCAGAGAAATCACCTTGCCAACAAAGGTTCGTATAGTTAAAGCTCTGGTTCTCCCAGTAGTGATGTATGGAAGTGAGAGCTGGACCATAAAGAAGGCTGATTGCTGAAGAATGGATGCTTTTGAATTCTGGTGCTGGAGGAAACTCTTGAGAGTCCCATGGACTGCAAGAAGATCAAACCTCTCCATTCTGAAGGAAATCAGCCCTGAGTGCTCACTGGAAGGACAGATCGTGAAGCTGAGGCTCCAAGACTTTGGCCACCTCATGAGAAGAGAAGACTCCTTGGAAAAGACCCTGATGTTGGGAAAGATGGAGGGCACAAGGAGAAGGGGACGACAGAGGACGAGATGGTGGGACAGTGTTCTCGAAGCTACCAGCATGAGTTTGACCAACCTGCGGGAGGCAGTGGAAGACAGGAGTGCCTGGCGTGCTCTGGTCCAGGAGGTCACGAAGAGTCGGACACGACTAAACGACTAAACAACAACAACAACAATTGCTATGGAGCAGTGGTCATAAAGTTATGTAGATGTGCTGGCTTGAGAGCAATACATGTGAAAAGGATCTAGGAGTCTTGGTTGACCACAAACTTGACATGAGCCAACAGTGTGACGCGGCAGCTAAAAAAGCCAATGCAATTCTGGGCTGCATCAATAGGAGTATAGCATCTAGATCAAGGGAAGTAATAGTGCCAATGTATTCTGCTCTGGTCAGACCTCACCTGGAGTACTGTGTCCAGTTCTGGGCGCCACAGTTCAAGAAGGACACTGACAAACTGGAATGTGTCCAGAGGAGGGCAACCAAAATGGTCAAAGGCCTGGAAACGATGCCTTATGAGGAACGGCTAAGGGAGCTGGGCATGTTTAGCCTGGAGAAGAGGAGGTTAAGGGGTGATATGATAGCCATGTTCAAATATATAAAAGGATGTCACATAGAGGAGGGAGAAAGGCTGTTTTCTGCTGCTCCAGAGAAGCGGACACGAAGCAATGGATCCAAACTGCAGGAAAGAAGATTCCACCTAAACATTAGGAAGAACTTCCTGACAGTAAGAGCTGTTTGACAGTGGAATTTGCTGCCAAGGAGTGTGGTGGAGTCTCCTTCTTTGGAGGTCTTTAAGCAGAGGCTTGACAACCATATGTCAGGAGTGCTCTGATGGTGTTTCCTGCTTGGCAGGGGGTTGGACTTGATGGCCCTTGTGGTCTCTTTCAACTCTATGATTCTATGATTCTAAGAATTCCAACCATCTGCCCTCTGGTCCAAGGGAGAATTCCACGAAACAGTGGGTCATCGTGTTGTCTTTGGATATTACTGATATTTGTTTGAAACACAGGGGTTTCATCATTATAGGAAGCCCGACAGCAGGATCTGAGCAAAAGAGCAACACTTTTCCCCTCTTGCGGTTTCCAGCAAATGGCATTCAGAAGCATTGCGGCTTCCGACTGTGGCTAGTAGCTAGTAGCCGCTGCTAGCCCTCTCCACGAATTTGCCCAATCCTCTATCAAACCCATATCTGTCGGTCATTGTAATAGAATTTTAAGGTCATATATATAAAATAAATGTTCATAAATGTACCAATGTCTGGAGCAGCACAGGAAGACCTCCTGAAACCATTTTGACTCCCAAGCTGACCAAATATTTCTCTGCAAGGAGGGAGAGGGGTGGTGAGGGAACCTACCCATTGTCGCAGGAATTAAGTAATCACCATTTCAAAAGGAATGGGCAAACTATCAGGAAAGGCAATCAGATAAGGCATTATCGGGGAAACCTTCCAGACGGGGAAAAACAACAACACTCAAATTTCTGTTGTAGACCACCTTTTCTGTTATGTATGTATGATGTATGGAGGGGTGGTCTTGAGCTCCAGGGCAGGGAATTTAAAATGACTACATAAGGGCAGGCACATCTTGGTTCTGGGTCCTCCTCCTTTCCTGCGTGTCAGGGGAGCACCCTGTTGCAACAGATCAATAAAGATCAGGCTTACTAGCTGCTTTGCTTCTCAATATTCTCTGCTTGGTCTCTGTTATTTTCTCCTACCTATAGGGAACCCATGTAAGGACCCTATACGGGCTCTTAGATACCACATAAGGTGACCCAGAAACTACAACTAATCCAGAATGCGGCAGCTAGACTGGTGACTGGGGGCAGCCGCTGAGACCATATAACACCGGTCTTGAAAGACCTACATTGGCTCCCAGTACATTTCCGAGCACAATTCAAAGTGTTGGTGCTGACCTTGAAAGCCCTAAACAGCCTCGGCCCAGTATACCTGAAGGAGCATCTCCACCCCCATCATTCAGCCCAGACACTGAGGTCCAGCGCCGAGGGCCTTCTGGCAGTTCCCTCACTGCAAGAAGCAAAGCTACAGGGAACCAGGCAGAGGGCCTTCTTGGTGGTGGCACCCGCCCTGTGGAACGCCTTCCCACCAGATGTCAAAGAGATAAACAACTACCTGACATTCTGAAGACATCTGAAGACAGCCTTGTTCAGGGAAGTTTTTAATGTGTGACATTTTAGTGTATTTTTGGTCTTTGTTGGAAGCTGCCCAGAGTGTCTGGGGAAACCCAGCCTGATGGGCGGGGTACAAATAATAAATTATTATTATTATTATTATTATTATTATTATTATTATTATCATTACAGTGGTACCTCGGGTTACATACGCTTCAGGTTACATACGCTTCAGGTTACAGACTCCGCTAACCCAGAAATAGTGCTTCAGGTTAAGAACTTTGCTTCAGGATAAGAACAGAAATCGTGCTCTTGCAGTGCGGCAGCAGGAGGCCCCATTAGCTAAAGTGGTGCTTCAGGTTAAGAACAGTTTCAGGTTAAGAACAGACCTCCGGATCGATTTAAGTACTTACCCCGAGGTACCACTGTACTTAACCCGAGGTACCACTGTATTGGGAAAGGGCAGATTTTGTTTACAACATCATCACAGCCTCCTGTGGCAGGGAGTTCCATAGTTCAACCCTGTGCTGCATGAACGGCTTTCTTTTATCCGTCTGGCATTCGGCCCACGAATTCTAGTGTCGTGGGAGAGGGAGGCAAGCTTTTTCTGGTCCCCCAGAATTGTGGGTTTGAGAGCGCAGAATATATCCCGGCACAGACATTTTTCTCAGGGTCTTTGTTTTGCTTTTGACGGAGGGGATGGCGGCCGGGGGGGAGAGGAGGAGGACTGTTCTAGGAAATGTCACCGAGGACAAGTGTTAACTTTCCTAACACAAGCAGACCGCCAAGTGGTCCCTGGAGGCGTCTGTGTTGGCAGGAGGGCCCTGGCCACGGCCGCAGCTATTCTTCATCCATCAAGAGAGTTTACATCTCGCAGGATAAATGGTCCTGCCTTTTCCCGCCTGTGTTTACTTCTGGACAGGTCAGGACACGAGAGGGATTGATAGGGGATGCTGTGCTGGCGGTGGAATATCCCCTGGCGGGGCCGGCGGGGGGGAGGCTGGGGGAAGGAAGGTTTGTCTTTCCGAGCTGAATCCGAAAAACGTCCCTGAGAAACTGAGACATAGCCGGTGCGCCGGGACAGGCCGTGCCACCCCAGTGCGCTGCTTCCGCCAATGGGTGTCGTGTCCGGACTGCGGCAGCCCCTGTAGAAACAGAGGATGCTGATCTATACTGAGTCAGACTACTGGTCCATGCAGCTAAGTACTGTATTTTTCGCTCCATAAGATGCACCTAACCATAAGACGCACCTAGTTTTCAGAGGAGGAAAACAGGGAAAAAATATTCTGAATGAAACAGTGGATGTATGATTTTTGTGGTTCATACTGTGGCCACAGACATGTGATTTGACAGTGAGTTTGGGGTAGCCCAGTGCAAAAATCCTGAGAATCCACATGGATCCGTGCTTTGTAACCACGTTTTTGCGCCACTGTGGCCCCACAAAACAGTGGATGTGTGCGATTTTTGTGTGTGCAGGCTGTAGCCATGGACATGTTATGTGATCTGATGCTGAATTTGGTACAGTACAGGCATCTTATATTGCATACTTTGCCTTCGTACGTGCCGCTCTGTAAGCCCTATTTTAGTGGAGGTGTGTGTGATTATCTGGGACTCGGGCTCAGACTCGGTACCAGAGGAGTTCCAGTCTGCACCGGATCCTTTGCCTCAGGCATCACTTGAACCAAGTTTGGGGCCTGATCCTGAAGAGTCCCAGTCTGCACAGGTTCCCCTGCAACAAACCCCAGCTGGGCCAAGTCAGGAGCCTGAGCCTGCCCTGGCTCCAGATGCAGGGATTCCCTCGTTGCCTCCAGCTGGGCCATCACTTACAGCTGCTCCACTACCGGTTGGGTCAGGGGAGGCTGAGGTGGCCCCTGGGTCTAGTAACCCACCGACGTCTCCCGAGCTGCAGAGACTGAGGTCTGAGAGAAGGAGAGACCTGAGTACTCGCAGGAGGAGTGCTCGCCTTTGGGCGAGACAGGGAGGTGAGTCGCCTGGGGATCAGGAACGGCCACTACCCTGACAAAGATAAAAGGCTGTCGGACCCTGCCCCAGGTTAACATTGCTGTATGCTAGATCCTGCCTGAGATCCTGTACCTGTCCTTGCCTGGTTTCCTGCTTTGGCCCTGTCAGACTGACTCCTAGTGGAACCTTTTGATTCTGGACCACTCCTGGACCGCATTTCACGGCTTACCCCTAGGCCCAGCACAATGTACAGTGCAAAATTCAGTGCGATGCAAATTTCAGAGAACGGCTGTGATTCAGTTCTTTGTGAACCAGTTTCCGAAAGCGCAGGGGGAAAGGTCACCTTTAAATGTGACCTGAGCCAGATTCCTCTACTGTGTCCTTAGCCTCTGGCCATAGCAAAGCCTGGCCCCTTGCTTCCTCCACCTTGGGCTTGACCTTTTGTACCAGTCCCCTCAGCGCTCTGCCAGCCAAGATCTTCCCTGTACCTCCATCCTTCAGACTTTTCCAGGAACACACAAAGCCTACCTTTGACTCACTATGTCCCCTGACCCAGGGAGGGAGAACATTATGTCTGCAAACCATGTCTCCAAATTGATTATGATCTGGGCCTGACCTCGGACCTTCGTCACACAAAGCCCCACCAACGGCTCAGGTGGCAAGCTAGCTCGGGCCCCACCGTCGGACAGGAGGCAGAAGTGGGCTGCTTCGGACAGCTTCTGGGGCACAGTTAAAACTTGCCATTCAGTTGTTAATGATTCACCACTGAAGGAGGAAGGAATAGGATGTTTTCTGCCTTAGGCACCAAAATGTCTGGGGGGTGGTGGTTTGAGTCCCGGACTCTGACTCCGTCTCGCTGCCCTGCCCCCTGCCCCAGCCCCCTCCATCACTGGGGGAAGCCGCTGGGATCCAGCAGATCCCAAAGGAAGGAGGCTGTGTGAGAGCAATTAAGCCCTGTGGCTGGGAAACTCATTAAGCCAGCCTCAGGTTAGCTCCTGCCCTATTGCGTCTGGGAGGTGGGGGGGGCGGATGTGTTGGGAGGGGAGTCCCCGTCTTCAGCCGTTAAGGGGGGGCTGGGGTGGGCAAGGGTCTTCCTGGAAGCTTTTCTGAGTCTCACAGGAGAAGGACTAATGGCAGGCGGGGAGGAAGGGGAGCTTTCCCCCTCCTCTAAAAAGCAATCAAGACACATTAGGAAGAACATCATGCAATTGTTCTTTCAAGCCCTGAGCTATTAGCTCCTGAAGGGAGGTTTTCAGGAGCGCTTGGCCTAGTCACCCAAGGCGAGCGGATCTTGCCAGCTGGTGACTAGGTAGATGTCGCAGGAATTTATGTATAGGTTGGGGGGGTTGCCCCTCCAGCAGATATCATCCACATGCAGCCCACTACCAAACCAGCACAATTGCTTTTGTGATTTGTCCCCACAAAACACTCCATCAGTTTCTTCGTATCTATTCAAAGGGCCTTTGCTGCACGATACTAAATGTAAGAATTCGCTGATAAAGGTACCTATGCACTGGTTCACTGGGGAAACTTCAGAAATTCATATAGACATGTGAGCTCAGCTCCTCAGCAGCCCCTCTGCCTGAGTGATGATCCCTGGCATCCTGATACCTGAGTGCCAGACAGGTAGCCATTCCAGAAAGAACAAACCCAGATGAAGACAAAAGGGTGTGATGAACTTGGCTGGGAAACAGGGAAATGTAAATATCTCTTTTGTTACACTTGATGGGTGTTTGGTGGAGGGCAAGGGGAACCATGGGGCAGGGTCCAGGATGCTCAGATTACTGCCACCAGACCTCCCCTTTCATGATGTAACCATGATGTAGTTTGGGGGGGGGGTAACATGGGGATTAGCTGCTAATAAAAGTTTGGGTTCTCTTTTGTTCGGGGCTTCCATCTCGTCCACCTTGTGGCAGGTGGGAGTCCTGTCGCGACAGTCTTCAATCAAGACCAAGCCTACTGGCTGCTGTTTTGCTCTGGTATTCCTGGCTGGTGTCCTTGTTATTTTGTCCAAGAGAGCCTCAGATTTCTCGGTTAACAGCTGAAAGACCTTTGTGACTTGGAAGGCGGTTAGTCTTTCTCTCTTTGGGCTTCTCCACCCTTCCTCTGGTCCCGCAGCTTTTCCCTGGGGAAAATCACTCTTTAGTGCTCAGCCGGAGCAAAGAGCAATACAGGACGTCCCCTCCATTTGTTCCGATCTGTCACCAAAGAGTGTGTTTGCCCTTGAAAAGGAAATCGCTTGGACCCATGACAAGTGGAGAACCTCTGGGAACGGTGCTTTCTAGCCACAGCGCAAGTGGAACCTTCCTTGTAGGCAAGCTTTGTTTCTGCTGCTCCAGAGGGTAGGACCTGAACCGCTGGATTCAAATGAGTTTCCAACTAATTTATTAAGAGTAATTTTCTGAGGATAAGAGCTGCTTGCCAGTGGAACAGCCTCCCTCGGAAGGACGTTTTAAAGCAGAGGTTGGGTGGCCATCGGTCAGGGCTTCTTTAGCTGAGATTCCTGCATTGCAGGAGGTTGGAATAGATGACCTTTGGAGGTACCTTCCAACTCCCTAGCTCCACGAGTCTACGACTGACACGGACCAGGAATTCCTTGGTGGTACCAGCCCTCCCCCTCCTGACCCAGCCACATTCCCAAGGGCAGAGAAAGGCCTCGTTTGAAGATGCTGGAGGCGGTTTAGAGCCATACACCCATCCCAAAATATGCAAAAGAAAGGGTGGTATTAAATTAATATGCATTTATTTATTTATACATACATACATACATCCAGAGCAGGTATACTTACTCCCTTAACGCCTTGCTTACTCCAACCCTAGCTTTGCCCTGTGCCAACCATCCGCCCCCTGGTCCAAGGGAGAAACTGAGTCGTGGAAGTGGGGGGAGGGGAGGTGTGCCCCAAACTTTGAGCAGAGGGCCGGGTGACCCCAATACATCTCTTGCCGTATAAGGATCTGAATTATGCAGTAGAGCCTCGATGAGTGAACAGTTCACGTTGTAGGTTTGTGTCAGGATCTGAATGTGGCCCCCGAGTCCTCTCCATGTGGCCCCCGGAACATTCTCCAGGCCACACCCCTCCCTGGGCCTCCTGGAAGGTTTCCACCTGGCCTGGAACTCTGATGATGTTTCTTGTTTGCCTCTCGAGGGAGCATGCGCAGAAACGAGCCCACTATACATAGGTAAAAATTTACATCCATTGCCCCACCCACTTTGACCTCTGGCACCGCCCACCTGTGGCCCTTGGGAGGTTAATTCAGAAGAAATGTGGCCCTCTGCCTGGAAAAGGTTCCCAACACGACTTAAATAAATGATTTTGCCCATCTCTCATGATACGCCAGTGGCTCGATTTTCCCTGTTCCAGGCAGAACTAGATTCTTCTTTAATGGATAAAATTCTCCCTCCCTGTCCCCATTTGCAACCTTAGTTTTAAAGTTTTAAACCTGCACCCCAGTTAATAGGAGAGGAGTCCTTTCCTTCAACCGCCCGGGTACTTTGAAACGCAGTCAGGATGCCTGCGGAATCTGGGCTGCGGAATAAAATGCAGGCAACAGATACATCTGGTTCTTGCAGGGAGCGGGTGCCGCAGTCCTGGTTCGGAGTGTGAGCCCTGCAGTGGGAGGCTCTTGGGGGGGGGGGCGGAAAAGGCACCCCCCCTGTGGGAGGCTCCTGCCCCCCCCGTAACCTGGCAGCTGAGAGAGGGAGTCCACCGTTTGGCGGGGCGCCTGTCCTCACACCTGCGACTCGGCTCCGCTCTCTTTGGACCGCCGCCTGTGCTGCCGCCGCCGCTGTTGCTGCTGCCGCCGCCAAGGCATCTGGCGGAGCCGGGAGAGTCCGGTCACCCCCAGGACCGAGACGCAGCGCAGCTGGAGGCGGACACAGAAGACCTTGCTGGTGGGGATCTCGTTGAAGAAGGCCCGGTCCAGGCAGGGAACCTCCCCGTCCTCGGTCAGCTCCAGGCTCTCTATGGCGGCCAGGACGTCCTGCCGGTGGGTCTGGTTCTGCAGACCGCGGATGTCCAAGATGGCAGACACGTGCTTCTTCCTGCAGAAGGAGGTAGAGAAGTTTTTTCTTCTTCTTTTTTTGAATTTGCATTTTATTTATTTGTTAACGTTCTTATATTACATTGGTAAACGTTGTCATAGTACATTACAGGACTTAAAAGGTAAAGGTAAAGAGACCCCTGACCAGTTGTAGCCGACTCTGGCGTTGCGGTGCTCATCTCACTTTATTGGCCAAGGGAGCCAGTGTACAGCTTCCGGGTCATGTGGCCAGCAGGACTAAGCCGCTTCTGGCGAACCAGAGCAGCGCACGGAAACGCCGTTTATCTTCCCGCCGGAACACCCTTCCTGGTGTTTTTACATGAGTAGAATGTGTCCTTTTATTTAAAATGCATCTCTGGGCTCTATGTGGGGCCTGCCTGGTGTTTTTACATGACTAGAACGTGTCCTTTTATTTAAAATGCATCTCTAGGTCATTTGTGGGGCATAGGAATCCGTTCATTTTATTTTTTCCCCAAAATATAGTCCAGCCCCCCACATGGTCTGAGGGACAGTGAACCAGCCCACAGCTGATAAAGGTTGCTGACCCCTGGTCCAGCCCTACCCCAGACCCAAACAGTCCTGTCCTCCCCCTCTCGCCCCCAGGTCCAAGCGAGGCAAGGGTCCGCAGGAGCTGCCCCCTGGCTCCACAAAAAACGTGCCTTTGCGAGACGGTTTATTTAAAGCCCTGCTGCTGCTGCTTCGGATGTCTCGTTAACTTCAGGAAGCTGGCCCTGGGCCCGTGTAATCAGCCGAGCCCCGTTCTGCCGGCTGCCCAGAAGGCGGGGGCGAGAGGCCTGGCGCAAGGCTGGCCGCCGCTTTAATGGGCCCTCTGAGGTTCTCCTTCCCAGCACCGGAGAACCCTGCGGTGTGGAGGGGAAGTCGCCCAGCTTCTTCGGAAAGGCCTCTGCTAATTAGGAATTTGCATCCGTCCCCTGCCGACCATCCCCACCGCTGCCACCCGGGCGCAACAGCCTTGCTGCCACCCCCCATCGTAGCAGGGTTTTCTCAGATGAAGTCTCGCCTGGCAAAGCGCAGAGCTTCCTTCCTCCGCAATTCTCTGGGAGCATGGTCCGGGGAGGGTGGCGATTCTGGGTGATGGGGGGGGCTGTTCTTTCCCCCCTGACCTCCCTGCAAGCCCCGAGTGGGTGGTGTCATGTGTGACTTGCATACTCCTGCGGCAACAGAATCCGTTCCCTTCTCCCCTGCAAGCTACAGCCGGGTTGAAGAGGTGCAAGCTCAGAGGGAAGGATCAGGGTGGTTGCTCAGCAGGGCAACTTTGGGGGAAACTTTCAGGGTTCAAGGCTCCCGCTGTGCAACAGTTTAATAGCCAGAAAGTTTAAACTGCAGAACTCGCTTGGAACCAGAGGATACTCAGTCTGCACCGGATCCTTTGCCTCAGGCATCACCTGAACCAAGTCTGGGGCCTGATCCTGCAGAGCCCCAGTCTGCACAGGTTCCCCTGCAACAAGCACCAGCTGGGCCGAGTCAGGGGCCTGATCCTGCCCTGGCTCCAGATGCGGGGATGACCTGTGGTTCCAGATCTGTGTGCATGTGTCTGTCTGTATATGAGATAGATGGGCTCTATGGACCCAAAGCCTGTCTATTAATCTGGATCCATCCATTCGCAGGCTGAGTGGCTGGGACAACCCAGTCAGGTGGGCGCAACAAATTTCTTCTTATTATTATTACAAGGTTTGTGCTCTCACTTCCTAAGGCCTGAAGTTAGAGACGTGGCGCTGGGCGGACTTTTGCTGCAGTCCTCAACATTCTCAAAACCTTTTCTTCCTCCAAGAATTCAGGACAACACCTCACTAGCCTAAAAGGGTCGCAGAGACCTCTGGCTCCCAGCATGGCCAGTCCAGTTCTTGCCCTGCCACCCTCTCCAGGAAGTTGCTACAGAGCCCACTTCCCGTCTGAAGGCCAGCCGCTTGTTTTTCGCTTGCTGAACGTCTCTCTCTCTCTCTTTCCTCTTCCAAGAAACAAGAAACCCGAAAGGGTCCAGATAAAACAGGAAACGTCCGTCAGCCACACTTAGCGGGCAATCTGTCGCCTCCGAAACAATTCCTAAGGATGCAATAAGCAGGAAGATGGAAAGGGAAACAAACAGAAGAGGCACGATAAGGCAGCGCCTTCGCCCTCGCCGAGTGACGCAGCCGGCTGGTAGCTGGAGGGAGCCGCGAGGGCAGCGTGGAAGCGGGCGGCGGGTATTTATAGCTTGCCAGCCTCCCCTCCGTCCTGGGAAAACCGGGAGTGACTCCTCTGGCCATCCTTGGAGGAAGGAGGAAGTCACCCTCTGGCATCCCTAAGGGACTTGATCTTACCTGCCTCAGATTCCGCTTCAGGGGTCAAGCAGGAGTTAGCGAGATATATTGGGAATGTGTGTTGTCAAAAGAGGGGTGGGGTGGGTGGTTGCGAAGGCAAGGACATGAGAAGAGCCAGCTGGGTCTGGCCAAAAGGGGCTCATCCAGCCCAGTTCTCAGTAAAGGTAAAGGGACCCTTGACCGTTAGGTCCAGTCATGGCCGACTCTGGGGTTGCGGCACTCATCTCGCTTTATTGGCTGAGGGAGCCGGCGTACAGCTTCCGGGTCATGTGGCCAGCAGGACTAAGCCGCTTCTGGTGAACCAGAGCAGCACACGGAAACGCCATTTACCTTCCCGCTGGAGCGGTACCTATTTATCTACTTGCACTTTGATGTGCTTTTGAACTGCTAGGTTTGCAGGAGCAGGGACCGAGCAACGGGAGCTCACCTCGTAGCAGGGATTCGAACCGCTGACCTTCTGATCAGCAGGTCCTGGGCTCTGTGGTTTAACCCACAGCGCCACCCATGTCTCACCCTGTTCTCAGAGTAGTAGCCAAATACCCCTAAGAACCCAGGAATCTAGATAGACTGCCTCTGGACCTGGAGGCTTCATTAGAACATGAGTCCAACATCCTGTTCTCAGGATGCAAATGTCGAGAGATCGAACCCACCTGCTTGCAAAGCACAGGCTCAACACAGAGGCCAAGCAGATGCCTCACTGGGAGACCAGCAAGCAGGATCCGACCACAAGAGCTCTCTCCCTTCCACAGCAACTGATGTTCAGAAGCATTGCTCCCTCTGACCATGGAGACAGATCATAGCAGCCATCGATAGCCCTCTCCTCCATGAATTTGTCCAATCTCCTTTTAAAGCCCTCTGAGTCAGTGGATTATATGGAACTTGCCAAACTGACCAGGAGACTCCGAGACCAGAGAGAAGAGACGGCGGAAGAAGATTGGAAGAAGTTTAAAGAATACTTGAAAGAATATGTTAATATTTAAATCTTAGAATAGCTCTGGAAGTGGATATAGGCTGTAGGGTTAGAAGTAGAAGATAGGGTATTTTAAAATAGTATTATTTGTAAGTGATAAAATGTGAAGATTTTTATGGTAAAAGTGAGTGTGATAAAAAAAGGCTAGAAATTATGATATATGAAGACTGCTAAAGGTGAGGTAAAATGAAAATCAGATAGGGGGGACTTGGGGAAGCTCACCTAGCGATGTTTAGAAAAAATAAGGATAAGACAAGAATTTGTATTGTTTGTTTTTCTGTCTGTGTTGTTTAACTGTGCTATAAAATGAATAATTTTTTTTGGAAAAAAGTAAAAATAAAGCCCTCCGAGTCGGCGGCCACTGCTGCCTCCTGTGGCAGGGAGTTCCATAGTTTAACTGCGTCAAGAAAGACTTTATCTGTCCTGAACCTCCCAACGTTCAGCCCCGTTCAGGAAAGAGGCAGAGGATGCCAGAGGCAGACAGAGAGAGAGAGGACCTTTGTGGAGATTAGAGCCACACGGCCACAGGGTCAACCGACCACAGAGCCCAACCCTTTTCCGCAGTGCTGAGAAACTTTATCTAGCTCCCTCTTAGAACTGGCGCGAGGACAGGCTTCCTCCCTGAGCAGCCGGTTCCCCCAGGGGAGCTGTTTTCCTCCTCTTAGGAAGTCCCACCTAAGCACGCTTCCCTTGTCTCTCTT
The DNA here is from genome assembly GCA_034642415.1 of Podarcis siculus. Classification (NCBI taxonomy): domain Eukaryota; kingdom Metazoa; phylum Chordata; class Lepidosauria; order Squamata; family Lacertidae; genus Podarcis; species Podarcis siculus. The sequence continues at coordinate 2,440,855 of JAXCMG010000044.1, read as the reverse complement.
CTCGCACCCTCAGAAGATGCGACCGGGCTGCCTAATCCTCCAGCCACGGCCCGGGAAAAGGCGCTGAGCGGCCGCTGACCCCGCTGTGGCCCTGAGCCGCTGGCTTTGCTTCTCCGCAGGGAAGAGGTCAGGGTCTGGAGCGTCCTGTTTCAGGGCCTGAGAAGCTTCCTCGCTGGCCGGGAGCCACGGCCTCAGGTTGCGCACATCCCCACCTGATGGGCCTTTTCCTCTCCCGATGGGAGATCGCAACCTTGATGGATAACTGAGCTCTGAGTTCGTGCTTCTTTCGCACGGAGCGAGGCTGCCTGCCGCTGGCCAAGGGCCCGTTCGCGTGGGATCAGGAGGTCAGGCAAGGACTTGGGTGAGGCCTGGGTGGCCCCTGCCAACAGCCTTGTGGCTCCGCAGAAGCTGCAGCCACTCAGAACTGGAACTGTTCTGAAGTAGCATCACAAAGACAGAGGAATAAGCTGAAGGAGCGTCTCCACTGCCATCGTTCTGCCCGGATACTGAGGTCCAGTGCCGAGGGCCTTCTGGCGGTTCCCTCATTGCGAGAAGCAAAGCTACAGGGAACCAGGCAGAGGGCCTTCTCGGTGGTGGCGCCCGCCCTGTGGAACGCCCTCCCAACAGATGTCAAAGAGAACAACAACAACTACCAGACTTTTAGAAGACATCTGAAAGCAGCCCTCTTCAGGGAAGTTTTTAATATTTAACGCTGTACTGTTTTTAACACTTGATTGGGAGCCGCCCAGAGTGGCTGGGGAAACTCAGCCAGATGGGTGGGGTATAAATAATAAATTATTATTATTATTATTATTATTATTATTATTATTATTATTAGCAGCAAAGGCCTCATGGCTAGTAGCCTTCGACAGCCCTCTCCTCCTCCATGATTCTGTCCATCCCTCTTTTAAAGCCATCCAAGTTAGTGGCCATCCCTGCCTCCTGTGGCAAGGAGTTCCACAGTTTAACACTGCGCTGCATGGAGAAGGACTTTCTTTTACCTGCCCTGATCCTTCCAGCATCCAAGTTCCTTTGAATGTTCTACGAGTTCTAGAATTATGAGAGGAGGAGAAAAACTTTTCTCTGTTCTCTCTTTCTCATTTTTATAAGCTTCTTGCAACCACCGATAAAAACTTCGCTGCTGCTAATGTTCTAGCGTTTGTCCGGTCTTCCAATAGGAACCTGACATAGTGAGCCTCTGATTTTCCCGGGAAAGGTACCAGCAAGGGTCATTTTAACAGTTCAGCCCTGGCTTGCTTGTATTTCGCACAGTGCAGCAAAATATGTTTTATGGAATCGATGTCTTGAGCACACGAGCAAAGTCTGTCCTGGTAGGGAACTCCTCTCAACACTGCAAAAGGAAGTTTAGTCTGGCTTTGGTGAATAACCTTCGATAATTTGGTACTGGTTTTTAATGTAAGGTGTTAACTTAAAGACATGCCCATATTGTATTCCTACTGCCAGCAGACTACAGACTGTGTGTGATTGAGATTACAAGTCACTGTGTGTATTATCCCATAATCTTTGCTTTAGTGTCTTTAGGGCGCCTTCATAATAAAGATTGATTGATTGATTGATTGATTGATTGATTGATTGATTTTAAGCTTTCACCTGGAGGAGGAACCAGCAAGCCACTCCAGTATCCCTGCCAAGAAAACTCCATGGACAAAGACAACAGGCATATGCTCACTGGAAGGACAGACCCTGAAGCTGGGGCTCCAAGACTTTGGCCACCTCAGGAGAAGAGAAGACTCCCTGGAAAAGACCCTGATGTTGGGAAAGATGGAGGGCACAAGGAGAAGGGGACGACGGAGGACGAGATGGTTGGACAGTGTTCTCGAAGCTACCAGCATGAGTTTGCCCAAACTGCGGGAGGCAGTGGAAGACAGGAGGGCCTGGCGTGCTCTGGTCCAGGGGGTCACGAAGAGTCGGACACGACTAAACGACTAAACAACAACAACAACAAATCATGCGGCCTCTTCTCTAAGTCCCAGAGGCTGCAACCTTTCTTCATCCCCTCGATCATTTTGGTGGCCCTTTGTGAACCTTTTCCAGCTCTATAGTATCTCTTTTGGGGGCGAGGCAACCGGAACGGCACACATTGCACCGTAGATTTGCATTAATGGCATTTATGATTTCGGGACTTATATTTTCAATTCATTTCCTAATGATTCCTGGCATGCAATTCACCATTTTTTTTGCAGCCGCCGTGCCCTGGGTCAATGTCTGCAAACTCTGCAAACCCAGACAAGTTCTTGTTAAGTTCTGCTGTCCATGTTACATTCTCACGAGATGCTGCCTGTTTGGGTTTTTTTCTAGCCTTCAGATCTGGGAAATGTTCTGCTACAAATGTTTATGGGTACAACACCCTCCCTGCAATTAAAGAAGGTTTGGCCTCCCCACCCCCACAAAAAATGAGTGCGGGAACTCACTGCACGTCGGGAAAATCTCTTGCGAGGAAGCCCACTTGCAGTTGGATGGCAGCGATGTCTTCCAGCTCAATGATTTCTGCCAGGTGTGGAACAACCTTGTCCAGCCAGGATGAGGTGGATTCCTGAAAGGAAGGGGAGGGAGACAGGAGGCGGTCAAGCAAGGGACAGCGGCAGCCTTAAAGTAAGGACGGGAGTTAATTATAGATAACCCCTTCCGACTCAAGGAGACAGGAGAGTTTATGAACTGCCTCTGCAAAACAAACACCAGGAAATGACTTTTTTGGGAGAAAAACAAAATAAAATCAGAACTGACCTTTGGAACTCCCTGCTATGGGTCACACCCAGTGAGCTTCGTGCTCGAGGGGAGGATTTGAACCCAGGTCCCTCCCACACCGCCATCACTGGCTCTCAGCAGCTTGCAAACCGCACCCAGAATCCCCTATCGTGTTTTATGCTTCTTTAATTTTGTTTCCATAAAGAAGGCTGATCGCCGAAGAATGGATGCTTTTGAATTCTGGTGCTGGAGGAGACTCTGGAGAGTCCCATGGACTGCAAGAAGATCAAACCTCTCCATTCTGAAGGAAATCAGCCCTGAGTGCTCACTGGAAGGACAGATCCTGAAGCTGAGGCTCCAAGACTTTGGCCACCTCAGGAGAAGAGAAGACTCCCTGGAAAAGACCCTGATGTTGGGAAAGATGGAGGGCACAAGGAGAAGGGGAGGACAGAGGACGAGATGGTGGGACATTGTTCTGGAAGCTACCAGCATGAGTTTGGCCAAACTGTGGGAGGCAGTGGAAGACAGGAGTGCCTGGCGTGTTCTGGTCCAGGGGGTCACGAAGAGTCAGACACAACTAAACAACTAAACAACAACAACAAATTTTGTTTCGCTTTACATTGTGTTGTCACGGACCGCGATAATAAAGATTTGATCTTATTTTGTTTGACCCAACATCCCCTTGTACACCTCCTCTGTGCTGGCACCTGCAATAGCACGTCCTTCCTGACCTTTCCGGGGTATATTGGGTGGCGCCTGTAACTCAGCTTCAGGGACAGAAGATGATAATCTTTGCACCCTCAGCCATCTATCTTTTTCACAGAATCATAGCTGGAAGGGACCCAGGGGTCATCTAGTCCAACCCAAGCTTGCTCCATGCGACAACCTTTCAGATATTTAAAGATGGCTGCCACATCGCGCTCTCGAGGGCAGGACTCGAACCCATGGCTTCCAGTTACAAGAAAGGAGATTCAAGCTAAACACCAGGAAGAACTTTCAGATCTGTTTGTAGAGCACCGCCGAAAACGTTCTTCTTCCGACCGGCTTTTAATGTCAATCATTCTACCATTTTAAAAGGGATTTCAGCAATTCGGCTGATTTCGTGTTGCCTTTGTGTCATGACTGGCCGGGTGCAGAGGAGTGGGGGGGGGACCCCCAAGGGAAGAAAGCTCAGAGCCAGGGGTGGTGGGATGTGGTCAGAGGGAGAGGGGGAGCAGACTGAGAGGAGGAGATGCTGGAAGCTGAAGGGGCAACAGGGTTTGGTGAGCGGGAAGAGGCTGTGGCGGAGAGCAGTCCAGACTCAGAGGCAGGAGAGGAAGCTGGAGAGGAGAGGGTCCAAGAGGCAGAGTGGAGGCAGACTGCGGAAGAAGCCAGGGAGTCTCCCCCTCCTGCCGCGACAGGCTCCCCTCCCCTCTGGTCTCCCAGGACCCAAAGAGGTATGACGAGAGAGGGAAGGTACAGGCATTCTGGAATAGTCTCAGATTGCTGGTGAAGGACTCGGTGGAGGAGGAGACTTGGAGCTGTGGAAAGATGTGGATCTTTAGCCTTCACAACTGCCTCGTAGGGGCAAGACCTTCTGAGAAGAGCTGCTGTGCTCCTGAGCCAACCAGGATAAATAAAGAGTTGGCTTACTCCATGTGATTTAGTGCTGACCTGCTCCTGACACTTTGTGAACATTGCTCTTGGGACTGCTGTTTTAAGGAATCTGCTGCCATAGAATTGTAGAATCGGAAGGGACCCCAAAAGTCATCTAGTCCAACCCCTTGCAATGCAGGAATCTCAGCTAAAGCATCCGTGACAGATGGCCATCCAACCTCTGCTTAATACCTCTGCTTTATACTGAGTCAGACTATTGGGTCCATCTAGCTCAGAACGGTCTGGGCTGGCAGCAGCAGCAGCTGCTCCCCAGGGCTTCAGGCAGGGTTCCTGGCGATGCTGTCGGAGATGGGATCCCTCGCCATGGGATCACATTCACCCGGTGCTGTACCAGCTGCACTGGCTCCCGGTGGAGTACAGGATCAGGTTCAAGGTGCTGGTTTTAACCTTTAAAGCCCTATACGGCCTAGGACCCTCGTATTTACGGGACCGCCTCTCCTGGTATGTCCCACAGAGGACCTTACGGTCTTCAGATAAAAACATCTTGGAGATCCCGGGCCACAGGGAGGTTAGGCTGGCCTCAACCAGAGCCAGGGCCTTTTCGGCAGTGGCCCCAATCTGGTGGAACGCTCTGTCACAAGAGACTAGGACAATGCGGGACTTGACATCTTTCCGCAGGGCCTGCAAGACGGAGCTGTTCCACCAGGCCTTTGGCCAAGGCACAGTCTGACCCCCTCCTTCTGTAATCCTCACAGAACTCTAACCCAAAGTTTGCCATTAATTTGATTCTGAATTGATTTTATAATGTATTTTAATTAATTGACTGTGTGATTTTATATACACTGTGCTATTTTGACTTGTTGTTAGCTGCTCTGAGCCCGGCTTTGGCCGGGGAGGGCAGGATATAAATAAAATTATTATTATTATTATTATTATTATTATTATTATTATTGACCTCCTGCATGCGGAATAGACTCTGCCAACTGAGCTACGGCCCTTTGAGGGCCTGCTAATTTTACTGCTTTTGTTTTTGATTGCACCTTTTTTAAGAAACCAAAACAAAACACTGCTTCTATTTTTGCAGCAAGCTGCCTTGAATGATTCTCAGAGAAGGGGATATAATTACTACCACGGCTCCTCCTCCTAGAACAACAAGGAAAACAACTCTGGTAAACAATGCCTTGGCGCTGGGGGTGACTGGAGGTAAAGGACACGGAAGAAAGCTCAGTTTGTTTTCAGCACCCCTGTGTGGGTGCCTGATGAAATCCGATTATTCAACAGGACTTTCGCTTTGGTAGAAGAATGCAAGGCGTTTTAGCAGTAGGTGAAAAAACAACTCGGAAATTACGTGTTGCCAAAAGTTCAGAGAACGTCCCCCTCCCAAAAAAATTATTCTGCCATTTTATCAGACTGTTGTGAATTGTTGGTGATGGGGTGTCAGTCTGCAGGATGCCCTGCTAATCTCCGGGGGTCCCGGACCCAGCAAGGGTTAAAATCTAATGGAGGATCCCACTGCTGAACTGGTCAGACAAGTGAGATAAGGCCCTGTCTGGCGCTGTGGGTTAAACCACAGAGCCTAGGACTTGCCGATCAGAAGGTCAGCGGTTCGAATCCCCGCGACGGGGTGTTGCTCGGTCCCTGCTCCTGCCAACCTAGAGGTTTGAAAGCACGTCAAAGTGCAAGTAGATAAATAGGTACCACTCCGGCGGGAAGGTAAACGGCGTTTCCGTGCGCTGCTCTGGTTCGCCAGAAGCGGCTTCGTCATGCTGGCCACATGACCCGGAAGCTGTACTTCAGCTCCCTCGGCCTATAAAGCGAGATGAGCGTCGCAACCCCAGAGTCGGCCATGACTGGACCTAATGTCTTTTTTCTATTGGTTTTTACCCCTGGGCTAGAGGCAGCTACAGGGGCCCCACTTTCCCGCTTTGGTGGCAGGGGGGCCCACACCTCACCCACGCCCCCTGTCCTCACCATAGCTGTCAACTTACAGATTTGAAAATTAGGGGGCACAGCAGCCTCGAAAATAAGGGATCAGCAGCCAAAATAAGGGATTTTCAGAGCACAGGTATGTTCAACTTCTGAGCCCCTCCGAGCCAAAGGCAGAAAGCCCAGCCAGCAGCCAAACAAAGCCTCAAGCAGTGGTTCCCACAGCGCAGCAACCCGGCAAAGGGGATGCAGCAAGGAAAACCACCGTCACCTCTCCGCTGGGAAGCGCTGAGCAAAGGCGAGTCCCCAGGCAACGCGGCCGATTTGATCGGCACAAGGCATGCAAGCTCCGCCCCCAGGCCTTCTTAGACTCCTTATTGGGTGAGCAATACAGTTGGAGCCTCCCTCCTCCCTGGCCGGCAGGGAGGGAGGGAGGGAGAGGAGCCGCTTCCTTTGAAACCCGGGAAATTTAAGGGACATCATCAATAAGGGACAGCAGCGGGACATGGCGCTGGGATAAGGGACTTTCCCGCCAAATAAGGGACGCTTGACAGCTATGGTCCTCACCAGCTGGATGAAGAACTCTTCCAACTGCTTGGCTTCGCGCCGCAGCTTGTTTGCCATCTTGGTCCTCATCTTGGAAGTGGTGCAGACAAACCGCACTCGCATCAGGGGCCGGACGTACTCGATGAGCACCCGGCGGTGCACATCCTTCAGCAACATCTGGCGAGAGACAGGGAAACAGCTGCCTAAATTGCACAGAAACTTATTCATGGATGCAGCTACAGGGGCAAGAACAGTACTCGCCCAAAAGATGGACAGAAGAGGAAGTCCCAGCAAAGGAGGAAGAATGGATACAAAAACCTATGGAAAACAGTGGTACCTCGGGTTACATACGCTTCAGGTTACAGATTCCGCTAACCCGGAAATAATACCTCGGGTTAAGAACTTTGCTTCAGGATGAGAACAGAAATTGTGCGGCTGCAGCAGGAGTCCTCAGTAGCTAAAGTGGTGCTTCAGGTTAAGAACAGTTTCAGGTTAAGAACAGACCTCCGGAACGAATTAAGTACTTAACCCGAGGTATCACTGTTTGCAGAAATGGCGAAACTTACCGGAAGGATAAGAAATCAAGATAACAAACTTTTTATAAAAGAGTGGAAATGGTTTACGGAACGTTTACAGATAAATTGTAAACAGATAAAAGCACTGGCAGGATAACTGTAATAACCTGCATAAGACTATCTATTTAAAGAAGATAAATAAATCAGTAAGTTGCGAATTTGGATATGCAGAAGGTATTAAAAATAAATTTAAGGAACCGCAGAAAGATGGGAAAGGAAGTCCAGTTTTGAAATGTCATAATGATTGCGAAACCAGTGAAATGTGTATATCTGAAAAGTATAAATAATAATACTGGTCTGGAGACAACAGCAAATACCAGCAGTAGAAGAATGGCGACAGAAGGTAATGGAATATGCAGCAATAGCCAAACATTTGGTCAGTTTGGGAGTCAAAATGGTTTCAGGTTGGTCTTCCTGTGCCGGTAAATGCTTGGTTGGTACATTTATGAACATTTATTACTGTATTTTTCGCTCCATAGGGTGCACCGAACTATAGGGCGCACCTAGTTTTTAGGGGGGGAAATAAAGATTTTTTTTATCCCCCCCCCCCCCGCCGCCCCAAAGAGCAAAGAAGCCAAGACAGCGAGCGGGATCCATCCCTCTGGCTGTCTTGGCTTCCTCTTTAGCCGCGTGCAACCTCTCCAGCCGGGAGAGGCTGCGCGCGGCTTCGTTTTTAGCCGCAGGGCTGGGGCGGGGGAAGCCCGAGCTTCCGCCGACCACAGCCCCCAGAACAGGTCCGGGAGCGATGGCAAGGTTGTGCGCAGCCTTGCCACCGCTCCCGGAGCTTGCGGGGCTGGGGGCGCGCTTTGAAGGCTTGCAGATAGCTGCCTGAAGCCCGGGGAGCGCTGCGGGAGTTGGTGCTGCACTCCCCGGGCTTCAGGCTGTAGGCTGCTATCCACAAGCCTTCAGAGCGCAGGGGGAACTCCCGCCGCGCTCCAAAGGCTTGTGGATAGCTGCCTGAAGCCTGGAGAGTGAGAGGGGTCAGTATCGATGTCTTCTATTAATTTATGAGCAGAGGGCGATGTTTATGTTACAAATTTATTGTAATGTATGATGTTGGTCTTTTTGTTTTGCTTTGGCTCTTGTCTGGTTTTTTTTTGTAAGTTTGGCGGTTTTAAATTTGGAGGTTCAAGTACATTATGTTGGTATGGGAAACTGCCGTGTGACGGGCCAATGGCCGTAATAAAGATCAATCCAATCCAATCGAGAGGGGTCAGTGCGTACCGACCCCTCTCGCTCTCCAGGCTTCAGCGAAAGCAACGCGAAGCCTTTGGAGCACGGAGGGAGTGCTCCCTCTGCGCTTCGGAGACTTCCCGTTGCTATCGCTGAAGCCAAGGAGCCTGCATTCGCCCCATAGGACGCACACACATTTCCCCTTCATTTTTGGAGGGGGGAAAGTGCGTCCTATAGAGCGAAAAATACGGTATATATCTAAGACCTTAAAATTCTTATCACAGCAGCAATGGCTTGGGGGCAGGGCCATTTGCCTTCCTGGCAGGCCGCTCACCTGGTACGGCTCCAGCTTCATCTTCCTCAGCTTCCGGGCGTGGTCTTCCAGGGTGCCCATGATGGTGGAGAAGGCCTCCGAGTTGCTGAGCCACTTCCTTTTCATCAGCTTTTGGAAGTGGGGCTGCAGGGGGCAGACGAGGGAAAGAGGAGGAATGAGAAACGATTGGGAGAGGTTGTGGAAAGAAAGAATAAAATTTACAGCTTCTAATGCCTTGAAAGAGAACATGATGATGATGATGATGATGATGATGATGATAATTTATTATGTATACCCCACCCATCTGGCTGGGTTTCCCCAGCCACTCGGGGCGGCTTCCTACAAAACACTAAAATACAATAACCTATTAAACATTAAAAGCTTCCCTAAACAGGGCTGCCTTCAGATGTCTTCTAAAAGTTTGGTAGTTATTTTTCTCTTTGACATCTGACAGGAGGGCGTTCCACAGGGCGGGCGCCACCACCGAGAAGGCCCTCTGCCTGGTTCCCTGCAACTTGCCTTCTCGCAGCGAAAATGATGTATAGATGGTATATTACACCTGTGAAATTAGCTAGAATGCATAAGACAAATAACAAATGTTGGAAATGTAAAGAAAAAGAAGGAACATTTTACCATATGTGGTGGGAATGTAAGAAAGTCAAAAACTTCTGGAAAATGATATATAATGAGATGAAAAGGATGTTGAAATATACATTTTTTAAAAAACCCAGAAGCATTCTTACTTGGTATTATAGATGAGGATATTAATAGGCAAGATGTTAAATGGTTTTATATGCAACAATAGCGGCAAGAGTATTGTTAGCCCAGAAATGGAAGCAAGAAGAAATCCCGACGAAAGAAGAATGGCAGATAAAATTAATGGGCTACTCAGAATTGGATAAAATGCCAGGAAGGATTCGAAACCTGCGGGACCAGAGATTTACAGGAGATTGGAAGAAATATACGAACTATTTGAAGAGCAACTGTAATCAACAAATTACGCTAGTAGGACTACAAGAAGTTTTGTAAGGAGAAATATATGAAGTGCTACAAAGTAGAAAAAGATAGAAATATTGGTTATGAGTTTAAATGCAAGAGTGAAAGCAAGAAATGTAAATTAAGTGAATAGATTGGGAAATTTTCAGATGTGATTGATGGAAGTAAAAAAAAACTGTATAAAATATAAAAGTATGTTTAATTATTGTTGAAGATGATATGTTAAAAAACTAATAAATAATTATAAATAAATAAATAAAGCCGTCTTCGTGGGGGAAATCACTGCTTCCTGCAGCAGTGAGTTCCACAGATTAACCATGCGTTAGTTTCTACCCGATATTCCTCACCCACCCCAATATCATGTTGGGCTAGGCCATCAATTTCTCCCTCCCGTAGTCTGCTCCCACTAATATCCCTCTGGGGAGGTCTTCTCCAAAATCCATACCTTGAGGTTTTGAAAGAGGTGGTCAGCCAAGACCCTGTTGCACAGTCGAGTCACTCTGTCAAGGGAGGCGTTGGCCTGGCACCTCACTGCCTCGCTCTCAGGGTGACCGAACCTCGCCAAGCGCTCCACGTAATCCCTGCGGGAGAGATTCTGGTCAGGGGGGCAGCACACAGGGCCTACAGTATTTTTTGCTCCATAAGACTCACCTGACTATAAGACGCACCTAGTTTTTAGAGGAGGAAAACAAGAAAAAAAATATTCTGAACGAAACAGTGGATGTATGATTTTTGTGGTTCATGCTGTGGCCACAGACGTGATTTGACGGTGAGTTTGGGGTAGCCCAATGCAAAAATCTTGAGAATCCATGTGGATCCGTGCTTTGCAACCATGTTTTTGCACCATTGCGGCCCCACGAAACAGTGGGTGCGTGATTTTTTTGGTAGCCATGGACATGCTATGCGATCTGATGGTGAATTTGGGGTGACCCTTATTTCCCTCCCGATCCCTTACTGATCAGCTGTTTCCTTTCAACACCCCCTTCCCTCTTGTTTGCCTTAGTGCCTTTTCCTTAACTGCAGCAGCTTTTTGCTCCTCCTTTTCTTCTAATTTCTCTCCTTGCAAGTTTAGCTGTCTGAGGATCCATGGGCTTTTACCTCCCCCCTCCCAGGCAGCCTCCTTTATTGCTAGCATCCCTTATCTCCCTCCCGATCGCTTGCCCACCAGCGGCTTCCTTTCAACACCCCCTTCCCTCTTGTTTGCCTTAGTGTCTTTTCCTTAGCTGGAGCAGTTTTTTGCTCCTCGTTGTCTTCTAATTTCTCACCTCATTGCTTTAGTCTTCCTCTTTCCCCCCTTTGCAAGTTTGCTGTCTTTACCTCCCCCCTTCCAGGCAGCCTCCTTTATCTCTAGCGTCCCTTATCTCCCTCCCGATCGGCAAACGATCAGCAGCTTTGTTTCAACACCCACTTCCCTCTTTCAAAAAAAAAGAAAGCATGATCTGCTTTTTGCCCCTGGGCAATTCGGCTCCAGGGACCACACATTCGCTCCATAAGACGCACAAACATTTCCCCTTACTTTTTAGGAGGAAAAAAGTGTGTTTTATGAAGCGAAAAATATGGTACATTCTCGCCATGGGGCGGAGAAGCGTGTGGAAAATCTAGAGAGAGATTTTGCTTGACCGAGCTTCAGTTCGGAGAGTAGGATTGGATTGCTGCAAAAGGAGCAAAGCCCTCTGATCCGAGAAAATAATAATAATAATAATAATAATAATAATAATAAATTTTTATTTATACCCCGCCCTTCCCGGTTCAAAAACCGGGCTCAGGGCGGCTAACAACAAATTTAAAACACTTAAAAACAGCATAAAATACAGTATAAAACGTGAATAACAATAAATCAATTTAGGGGGGAAATCCATCCAATAAACATTAGATGATCACCAGGGCTAGCTGACTAAATTAGTCCTATTTGGGCCAGCGAGGAGACCAGGAGAGAATTAGCTGTGGGGTCTCAGAGCGGGTAATCTTCATAAAAGGGGAGGGAAGGAAGGGGAATGAAAGATCAGGCTAAGTTCAAGTTGAAAGCCAGGCGGAATAGCTCTGTCTTACAGGCATGACGGAAGGAGGTTAAATCCTGCAGGGCCATGGTCTCATGGGACAGAGCATTCCACCAGGTCGGAGCCACCACTGAGAAGGCCCTGGCCCTGGTGGAGGATAATTTAAGGGCCCAGGACCTCTAAACTATGGTGATTTATGGACCTTAAAGTCCTCAGTGGGGCAGACCAGGAGAGGCGGTCCCATAAAAATGAATGAGTACCTAATACAACCCAAATAGGGGAGAATTGAAATTGGGGGTGAGCTTTTCAATGTCGTTGTGCAAGTGGAGAGGATCCAAGTTCAGGCCGATAGACATTAGGTTGGGAATTTGGGGAGAGGGACACAGGAGAGTTTGCAACGATTGTGGGGGCCGGAGAAGAAGGGGTTGAACTTTCAGCTGCTCTGGTTTTTCCCTGGCACTCGAGGCTTAAACGGGGAACGAGAGTCCGTCTCTTACCTAAAAGGTGGGCAGTGGTTGATGAGCATGATGGTCCGGTCCATTAAGGCGTCGGCAGTGAGGGGGGTCTCTATTTGCCCCTCGTGGAACCTTTCGACCTTCCTCTGAAAACTGGGGGGGGGGGCAAAGAGGAAGAGAAAGGGCAGAGGGAAATTCAGGTGGTGCAAAGAAGTCCTGCTCAAAGGCACCCGCCGTGCCTCACAGCATCTTCCCACAACCATCTGTTGTGGCCAGAGCGGTCGGCCCTGGGAGATCGGGGTTCAAATCCCGCCATGGCCAGGAAGCCCACTGGGCGCTGCTAAAGCCGGTAGGTGACTCTTCCAAGCCCCCATCACCCCACTGTTAACCAGGGTAGCAGCCCCTCGGTGAACCTCTGGTCTTCCTTGGGTTTTCGCATCCCCACAGGACACGGACATCCCATTCAGACAAACAACGACACACACCCAGCTTTCTGAAACAGGCGCACCAGGAAGCAGATCTGCTAAGAATAGCTTTGGATTTCCATCCCTGGCTGACTCCACCGGGGGAGGGGGGGGCTTTGTCCTCTGGCTCCGTCTTGTTGGCATTTCCTTACGGAGCGGCTATTTATACCCCGGGATGACCCTGGTCCTCGGCGGCCAGTTTGAAATGGAAACGGCATGCCATTCTGCTGCCACCGTCCGGGGGGTGTTCCTAAACCCGCTACTCCACCCCAGCTGCCTCCTGCGTGCCACCCACACGGAAAGCGGTTGCGCCGAGAGCAGTTCGGGGCAGGCTTTGGTTTCCTTGGACGATTCTCCCCTCCCCAGGCCGGTGGGAAAGCAGGGGTTGGGTTTTTTTGCAACCCTCGCCTGTGCAGCTTATTCCTTGGCCCTGTGCCACAACATGCTTTGCTGCCGCCGCATCCTTCTGCAGCACACCCGCTGCCTTGCAAGTGGCACAGGCTCAGGCTGGTCTACCTCGCAGGATTGTTGCAATGGAAAAAAGAGAGAGGGAAGGACCGGGTTATGTTCCTTTAGAGGACGGGCAGGATAGAAGGGCTATTATTCAGGGTTCAGCTCCCTCCCCCTGGATCTCTAGAAGCATGCAGTATATTTGACGATATACTGAACTGCATCTGAATATTGTGTTTAATACTGTATTGCAGTACTGTAATGTTGTTTACAGTGGTACCTCGGGTCAAGAACTTAATTCGTTCCGGAGGTCCGTTCTTAACCTGAAACTGTTCTTAAACTGAAACACCACTTTAGCTAATGGGGCCTCCTGCTGCCGCCGTGCAATTTCTGTTCTCACCCTGAAGCAAAGTTCTTAACCCAAGGTACCATTTCTGGGTTAGCGGAATCTGTAACCTGAAGCGTCTGTAACCTGAAGCGTCTGTAACCCAAGGTACCACTGTATTTATTTCCTATCCAAGGAGCTCCATGCATGGTTCTCCCTGCTCCCCATTTATTCCCACATCAGCCCTGGGAGGTAGGTTTGACTAAGAGGCAGTGACTATCACCCCCTGAGCTTCATGGCTGAGTGGTGATTCGAACCCGGGTCTCACAGGTCCCAGTCCGACACTTTTAACTGTTACCCCACATTGTTTCTCTGTCCATCTTGTCCTCTCCAGGGCCCCATGTGACCTGAGACCCTTTTGACTGAGACGGGAGGGCTGGATCCTGCATGCTAAGCCTCTGCTCTGTCGTCAGCTGCAGCGAAGCCCCATATTGTGTTTTAACGTTGCAGCCTGCTCTGGAACCTTAGGGTGAGGGGCAGGGAATTAATAACAACAACTAAGACCCACTGGAATGAAGGGCCCTAAGTCATGTTCATTCATTTCAAAGGGTCTATGTCCACAGAGCCTAGGGCTTGCTGATCAGAAGGTCGGCAGTTCGAATTATAATATATATATTATAATATAATATAATATAATATAATATAATATAATATGTATATAATTTAAAATTCCACCAGGCCTTTGGCCAAGGCACAGTCTGACCCCCTCCTTTGGTAATCCTCCCAGAACTCTAGCCCAATGGTTGCCATTAATTTAATTTGATTTTGAATTGATTTTAAAATGAATTGATTTTAGAATGCTGTGTTACTTTTATGGTTGTCTGAGCCCAGCTTCGGCTGGGGAGGGCGGGATATACATAAAATACTATTATTATTATTATTATTATTATTATTATTATTATAAGCAAGGCTTCTATCAATGCTCTAGACCACACGTTGCTTCCCCACCAAACCCGCAGCGAAAAGAAGAGCATGGTTCTCTTTTCCCGGAGTCACCCTCGCCTGTCCTTCAGAAGGGAACTACCTCTGCAGGAAGTCCGCCAAGCAGCTCAGGCAGCAGTGTGCCATCCTCCTTCCAAAATCTTCTGTGATCTGGGGCGCTTTGTCTACGTGAGCCTTTAGCACCTGTAGAGAGGGAGAAAAGGCCTGTGATAAAATCAAGAGATGGGTGCCTTTGCAGAGCCACCCTGCCATAGCTGTCAACCTTCCCTTTTTTGCGGGATATTCCCTTACTCCAGCGCTGTTTCCCGCTGCTATCCCAGATTGTTAGATATCCCGTATATATCGTATCTATCGCAAAGGGTACCCGCCGGAACACCAGGTCCTCAGAACGCTTGATCTGAGGGGTTTTTTGGGTTCTGCGATGTTCTCGCGGTCACCCCAAACTTCAAACCACTGGGGCTCTTTCGTCTGAAAGAGCTCCCGTCCGCCATTAATTGTGCAGCCAACCGGAAGTCTATCCCGGATTGTTAAGATATCCTGCAGACTGTCCCCGGGACAGGTGAGGCTGCTGATCCCTTATTTTCAGATCTGAAAGTTGACAGCTATGCACCCTGCCCAGTCCCAAAGGACTCCCACCCTGCCACCCTTCAGTCCCAGGAGAGGGAACATCTCAGGGAAAAATGAAGCAGGGGAGGAACAGGCAAGAGTAGTAAGGGATGGAGTCTTTCTTAAGAGGAAGTTCTGGAGTCCCGTGCCCAGTTCCCAGTTTAAGAAGGGTACGAACAAGCTGGAAGGTGTGCAGAGGAGGGCAACCAACATGATCAAGGGTCTGGAAGTCGAGCCTTGGGAGCTGGGTATGTTCAGCATGGAGAAGAGTAGATGGACAGCTGCCTTCAAATATCTGAAGGGCCATGCAAGCTCGTATTCTGCTACTCCAGTGGGCAGGACCTGAACCAATGGATTCAAATGGAGGTGCCAACTAAATGTCATGAAGAACTTTCTGGTGGTAAAAGCCGTTTGACAGTGGAACGGATCACTTTGGAAGGTCTTGAGGTTTTTAAGCAGAGGTTGGGTGGTCACCTGCCAGGGACTCTTCAGCTGTGATTCCTGGATTGCAGTGGGTGTGAGAATGTTCAGGGATGCAGGAGAGGCTATATTGTTTGACTATATCCTTTCCAACTTGTGTTAACAAGATCTACAATTTAGCAGAGTAACATCCCCCTTTTTAAACTTTGCACAGCGGATGTGTTTGCTCAGGCTCGCTAAAGCCTCTAAATAGGTTTTAAAGGTAATTCCCCATTTAGTCCCTCATAAAAAGATAAGACACGACACAGTCTTCTATAAAAGTATAAAAAGAGTTTACTCACTCACATTCTGTTCACAGTTGGATCCCGGAAGGCAGACTTAGCTTTGAAAAGTAATGTATACCTGGAAACTATCCCATAAGGAGACAGTCCCTTTGTCCTCTCGAGGGCATCTTAGGCTAAGCAGATGTTGCTTCTTCAACAAAAGTAGTCACAGAGAGAGAGATGGTGGCCAGTCCTATGCTTTTGTTACCTGCACAGGTGAGGCCACGCCCACCTCTAGTCACATGCAGAGGAAGTCTGTCCCAGACAGGAGAAACAGGAAGTTCCGACTGGCTGGTCCAGACAGCCCCTTTTATGTCCACTCTAGGGATGTTGTACTTGACCGCTCTTGTGTTTCACATCCCACAGTGGGCTGCACTAAGTGATCCTTGAGGTCCCTTACCACTCTTTGATCCTATGATTCTAGGTGGTCCAGCCCTTCTCTCTTGGTGAGATTGAGAATGCACACTGGCAAAAACACCTGCATGTACGCCAACCCAGGAACTCAGTATCACAAGGGAATGGGGCGGCTAGCGAGTGACGGTTCATTGTTCCAGGAGGTGAGACCAGAAGAGCGCTGAATTGGCTAACTGGCACCACACTTGGCAACACCAGTGAATCTCCAAAATGGGTTTGTTTGCCTCCGATTCTCCCATGTCAGAAGTCACAGAAATGAGTGAGAATCCAGTCTGGGTTTTTAAGGGGAATTCCACGAGAAGAGACATGGCTCAGGGGCAGAACACCTGTTCAACTCCTGACATTTCCGGGCAGGGCTGGGATAGATCCAGAATCCTGCCTATTGACCGTAATAAACAAATTGCCGCCTTGCCAAACTGTGGCCAGTAAGTGTAACTGGCTGAAGCTCCATGCAGACATGAAAGGAGAGCGAGAGGGAGAGCGAAGCATGCAGGCAGAAGTCCAACAGGTGAAGCCGCTGGCTCCTTTGGGTGGCCAAGTCTCCCACCTACCAGTATGACTTTGCCAGACAGGCCGAACTGGAAGCCGTCGCCTGTGTCTTCTTGCGCCCACCTCTCCTCCTCCTTCTGAAGCTCTTGGCTCATGTCCTCGGTGATCTTCGCCTAGAACAAGCAAGGAAAGGTGCATACCTGGGAGAGAACGGGCGGAATCGGCGGCTTGTCTACATGCCTGCCACCCTAAGAACCTAAAAAGAGCCCTGCAGGATGAGGCCTGTGGCCCTTCTGGTCCAGCACCCTGTTCTCACAGTGGCCAACTACATGCCATTATGGGAAATCTGCAAGCAAGGCCTCTCTCTCCTTCTGGCTCCCAGACACTGACATTCAGAAGCACTGATGTCTCCAACTAGCCCTCTCTGCCATGAATTTGCCCAATCCCTCTTTAAACCCATTTAGCTTGGTGGCCACCCTCGCCTCCTGTGGGAGGGACTTCTTACGTCCTCATTAGCCACTGTGATGGCCTGGGATTTGGACTCAGAACCAGAGACTCAGTCTGCACCGGATCCTTTGCCTCAGGCATCATCTGAACCAAGCCTGGGGCCTGATCCTGAAGAGTCCCAGTCTGCACAGGTTCCCCTGCAACAAGCACTAGCTGGGCCGAGTCAGGGGCCTGAGCCTGCCCTGGCTCCAGGTGCGGGGATGACCTCGTTGCCTCCAGCTGAGCCATCACTTACAGCTGCTCCACTACCAGTTGGGTCAGGAGAGGCTGAGGCGGCCTCTGGGTCTGATAACCCACTGACGTCTCCCGAGCTGCAGAGACTGAGGTCTGAGAGAAGGAGAGACCTGAGTACTTGCAGGAGGAGTGCTCGTCTCTGGGCGAGACAGGGAGGTGAGTCGCCGGGGGATCAGGACCGGCCGCTACCCAAACAAAGATAAAAGGCTGTCGGACCCCGCCCCAGGTTGCGAGAGCAAAATTGCTGTATGCCAGATCCTGCCTGAGATCCTGCACCTGTCCTTGCCTGGTTTCCTGCCTTGTGTCTTGTCTTGGCCCTGTTGGACTGACTCCTAGCAGAACCTTCGGATTCTGGACCGGTCCTGGACTGCATTTCCCGGGTTACCCCCGGGCCAGCACAGCCGCAGCGGAAAGCTGCTCCCCCATCACCCTTTTGCAATTCATCGTTTACCTTCACAGCAGCGATGAGGTCCTCTTCCAGGCTCAGTTGGGTCTCGGGGGAGAGCAGCGGGCCCAGCTCCTGGGTCTTGACCAGGGAGGAGATTTCTGCTCGGCCGAGAACTTCTCTGTGCGGCAGAGAGAAAGAGAGTGAGAGTGAGAGTGAGAAGCAGGAACTCCTCCAGAGGGATGCAAAGTACATCACACACACCGACCAAAAAAATGCCCTCACATGGACGCTTTATGGGCCAGCAGGAGAGGGCTTTGTCGGTGGTGGCTCCTGCCAGACAATTTTGGAACTCCCTTATTAGTGAAGCCAGATTGGACCCCTCCTTGCTGTCCTTCCACTGGCAGGTGAAGATATATTGATACAGTGGTACCTCGGGTTACATACGCTTCAGGTTCCATATGCTTCAGGTTACAGACTCCGCTAACCCAGAAATAGTACCTCAGGTTAAAAACTTTGCTTCAGGTTGAGAACAGAAATTGTGCTCTAGCGGCGCGGCAGCAGCAGGAGGCCCCATTAGCTAAAGTGGTGCTTCAGGTTAAGAACAGTTTCAGGTTAAGAACGGACCTCTGGAATGAATGAATTAAGTATGTAACCAGAGGTACCACTGTATATCGATATATCGTCCAGTTTGAAGTCCATATTGTGATGATGATGATGATTTATTATTTATATCCTGCCCATCTGGCTGGGCTTCCCCAGCCACTCTGGGCAGCTTCCAACAAAATATTAAAATACAGTAATGCATCAAACATTAAAAGCTTCCCTAAACAGGGCTGCCTTCAGATGTCTTCTAAAAGTCTGGTAGTTCTTTATCTCTTTGACATCTGGTGGGAGGGCGTTCCACAGGGTGGGTGCCACCACCAAGAAGGCCCTCTGCCATGTTCCCTATAACCTCACTCCTTGTAGGGAGGGAACCACCAGACGGCCCTCGGCGCTGGATCTCAGTGTCCGGGCAGAACGATGGGGGTGGAGACGCTCCTTCAGGTATACTGGACCAAGGCCGTTTAGGGCTTTCAAGGTCAGCACCAACACTTTGAATTGTGCTCGGAAACATCCTGGGAGCCAATGTAGGTCTTTCAAGACCGGTGTTATGTGGTCTCAGCGGCCGCTCCCAGTCACCACTCTAGCTGCCGCATTCTGATAACGGTTTCATAATTTTTGTTCTGGTGATATATTGCAAATCATGGTGTGTGGGTGTGTGCGCACTATGCAACAATCGCAATGTGGGGAAAACCATGAAGCCAGTCAATGCCTCTACATAAAGGTAAAGGTAAAGGGACCCCTGACCATTAGGTCCAGTCGTGGCCGACTCTGGGGTTGCGGCACTCATCTCACTTTATTGGCCGAGGGAGCCGGCGTGCAGCTTTTGGGTCATGTGGCCAGCATGACTAAGCCGCTTCTGGCGAACCAGAGCAGCACACGGAAACGCCGTTTACCTTCCCGCCAGAGCGGTACCTATTTATCTACTTGCACTTTGACGTGCTTTCGAACTGCTAGGTGGGCAGGAGCAGGGACCGAGCAACGGGAGCTCACACCCTTAGCTGGTGATATATAACGATGCTGAAAACCAGATATCGCCCAGCTCTACTGAAGACTACTTTGTTCTGATAGGCCTTAGGGATCTGATTCTTTTTTTTAAGGAAAGGACATTTACATAGCGTTCTGCTGCCTTTACTATCTGTATTCAAAGACATCTATTTTCGAATACTGTTTCAATTCTATTAGAGTTTAATGACTCTTTAATGATGGTCTTTTATACAATATTAGCTTCTTATATTTTATCTGAGCTGTTTTAATTTGTGTAAGCTGCCTTGATCCCCGATCTGGAGGGAAGGTGGGATATTAATAATAATTAATAATTTTCGCTCACAACCTCCCTACTGTCTGTGCGCAAAGGCATGACTGTGACAGCCTCGCAGCCAGGGCTGGCTGGAGTCAGACGCGTCTGGGGCAAAGCTTGTAGTGAGCAGAAGTCACTCTGGACATGCTCAGGGGTTGCTTTGTTATGACTTCATACATCCCTGGTCTGAACTTTACCCTCCAAAATCAGCTGCGGGATTAACATTGGCTTTGGTGTTCAAAGCCCTTAATCAAGGGTGTTTCATCAAAGGGACGGACTGTGTGTTAGGTATTAGTCACATATCTGAACTATCTTGTTTATTACGAACAAAAATAAGAACAAAACCAGGTCAGAACAAACGTCTGACTTCCCCAAGCCTGGGTGGATGGGGTCATTTTGGCTCCCTGAGGATCAGCGCTTGGTAAAGCATGCCTATAAATGGAAGGGGGCAAGGGAATAATAGAATCCTAGAGGTGGAGGGGACCCTAAAGATCATCTAGTCCCACCCCCTCCAGTGCAGGAACGTGCGCATTTCCAAGTACAATTCAAAGTGTTGGCGCTGACCTTTAAAGCCCTAAACGGCCTTAAAGGCCCAGTATACCTGAAGGAGTGTCTCCACCCCCATCGCTCAGCCTGGACACTGAGATCCAGCTCTGAGGGCCTTCTGGCGGTTCCCTCCCTGCGAGAAGTGAGGTTACAGGGAACCAGGCAGAGGGCCTTCTCGGTGGTGGCGCCGTCCCTGTGGAACACCCTCCCATCAGATGTCAAGGAAATAAACAGCCATCAGACTTTTAGAAGACATCTGAAGGCAGCCCTGTTTTGGGAAGTTTTTAATGTTTCATGTTTACCGTGTTTTTAGTACAGTGGTACCAGAACTTAATTTGTTCTGGAGGTCTGTTCTTAACCTGAAACTGTTCTTAACCTGAGGTACCACTTTAGTTGATGGGGCTTCCTGCTGCCGCCGTGCCACCGCCCCGCGATTTCTGTTCTCATTCTGAAGCAAAGTTCTTAACCTGAGGTACTATTTCTAGGTTAACGGAGTCTGTAACCTGAAGCGTCTGTAACCTGAGGTACCACTGTATTCTGTTGGGAGCCACCCAAAGTGGCTGGGGAAACCCAGCCAGATGGGCAGGGTATAAATAAATTATTATTATTATTATTATTATTATTATTATTATGCTGCCCCGTACGGGGATTGAACCTGCAACCTTGGCATTATCACACCGCGCTCTAACCCACTGAGCTGTCCAGGGCTAGCCCACACTGATGCCCCACAGACGCTGTTGGTTTCCCAGCTCCCTTGCCCTGAAGGTGGTAGACTCTTCGCCACTGGAGACTTTTTGAGCAGAGGTTAGGCGGCCCTCTGCCAGGGTTCCTTTCACTAAGGTTTCTGCATTGCAGAGGATTGGACTGGATGACCTTTGGGGGTCCCTTCCCACTTGACAATTCTATGACCATCAACCCACGCTGGCTGAAGCCCATAGGAGAGAACCATGCTGGCTACCTCAGTATACAGGGTGACCATTGGACACCAATGAGGTGTGGGAGATCCACACCCCGCCTCTCCCAGGATGGGTCATGTCATCCAACACACTCCCTGGCTCCCTTTCCAAAGTGCACTTGGTACTCAGAGACCCATCACCACCTGCCATGGGCTTCTTTAGAGAGCCACTTCCGCCCTTCGGAGGAGGTGGAGTTGCGGGACACATGCGCGGCGGATGGAACCCAGCCCCGCGCGATTGGGGGGATTCCTGCCCACGTCACCTCCTGGCCAGCCAATCAGCTGGCTCTGGGGGCATGGCCTGCCCTATTTAAACCAGGACGCAGCCAGGGATCTCCCTCTTTGCCGCCTGCCAGCTGTTTCTGCTATTCCCACCCTACCGCTCTATAAGGTTTTCGTCCCCTGACCTTAGTATGGACCTTGGTTGGTCGCCATTGAGGGGCCTGGTAGGAATTTTTCCACTTGGCAAATTGGCACCAGCCACTTGGTTTTCGCCAAGGTAAAGGTAAAGGGACCCCTGACCATTAGGTCCAGCCGTGACCGACTCTGGGGTTCGCTTCTGGCGAACTAGAGCAGCGCACGGAAACGCCGTTTACCTTCCCGCCAGAGTGGTACCTATTTATCTACTTGCACTGGTGTACTTTCGAACTGCTAGGTTGGCAGGAGCAGGGACCGAGCAACGGGAGCTCTCCCCGTCGCGGGGATTCGAACCACCGACCTTCTGATCGGCAAGCCCTAGGCTCTGTGGTTTAACCCACAGCGCCACCCGCGTTCCCTCTTTCCCCTAGGACATCCCTATTTTCATCGGAGAAACGTTGGAGGGTCTGGAGTTATGTGATCCCCGAGTCACGGAGACAAATAACTATACAACCTTTAGAAGACATTTGAAGGCAGCCCTGTACAGTGGTACCTCGGGTTACAGACACTTCAGGTTACAGACGCTTCAGGTTACAGACTCCGCTAACCCAGAAATAGTACCTCAGGTTAAGAACTTTGCTTCAGGATGAGAACAGAAATTGTGAGGCGGCAGCAGGAGTCCCCATTAGCTAAAGTGGCACCTCAGGTTAAGAACAGTTTCAGGTTAAGAACGGACCTCCAGAACGAATTAAGTTCTTAACCTGAGTTACCACTGTATAGGGATGATTTTTTTTTATTAAAAGTTCAGTGTTTAATTATCTTTTTATATACAGTGGTACCTCGGGTTAAGTGCTTCATTCGTTCCGGAGGTCCATTCTTAACCTGAAACAGTTCTTAACCTGAAGCACCACTTCAGCTAATGGGGCCTCCTCCTGCTGCTGCGCCACCGGAGCACGATTTCTGTTCTCATCCTGAAGCAAAGTTCTTAACCTGAGGCACTGTTTCTGGGTTAGCGGAGTCTGTAACCTGAAGCGTATGTAACCCGAGGTACCACTGTATGTTGGAAGCCACTGGGGCAACCCAGTCAGATGGGCGGGGTATACATAATAGAATTATTATTAATATTATTATAGAATAATAATATCAGGAAAATGTTGGAGGGCATGCAGACCGCCCAGATCCATCCCTGCCCTTTTTACCTCTGGTAGATGTTGCTGCTCCAGTCCAGGACGAAGTAGAGGTCTGAGATGCTCAGCTTCTTCTGGACCGCCTCCGCCAGGCACCTGGCGAGTCCCTGGTGGAAGCTGCACAGGTAGACCCCGAAGGCCTCGTACTCCTTGGGGTAGGCGTGCAAGAGGTGGAATTTGACGGTGCACAGGTCCTCCAGGGCGCACTTGGCCAGGCGGTCCATCTGCGTGGCCACGGGGAGGACCCTGCCCTCGGTGCACTGGCGCAGCCGCTCTCCGACCAGCTGGCGCACTGCCTCAGCCCACTGCTGCTTCATGGCCCGTGGCCGGGGTCTGCAACCGCCTACCCGGTCCCCTTGAGCCGCCAGCCACTTGCGGTCGGTGTCCTCCTCCTGCTCAATCACTCGCACCACGAGCTCCAGGGCCGAACAGGAGCTCTTGGCGGCCAGAGACTCAGCCAGGACGGCCCAGAGCTCCTTCTGCAAGGCCTCATACAGCAGCGCCACGTCCTTGGCCTTCCGGCTCCCGGATTTCCGGACCTCGCTGCCCTCCGTGCTCTGCTGTCCATCCTGCTCACACTCGGCCTCCAGTTCGATGATGTGCTCATCGGCCACCAGGAGATCCCTTTGGTGGATCAGGTTCAGGATTTCCAGAACTGGAGCACAAGGAGGAAAAAGAGATCCAAAATTGTGTCTAGGAGCCATTTCAGCGTACAGCATAAAAAGGTAAAGGTAAAGGGACCCCTGACCATTAGGTCCATTCGTGGCTGACACTGGGGTTGCGGCGCTCATCTCGCTTTATTGGCCAAGGGAGCCGGCGTAAAGCTTCCGGGTCATGTGGCCAGCATGACTAAGCTGCTTCTGGCGAACCAGAGCAGCGCACAGAAACGCCGTTTACCTTCCTGCTGGAGTGGTACCTATTTATCTACTTGCACTTTGACATGTGGCAGCTGGCAAACCACACCCAGAATCCCCTATTGTGTTTTATGCTTCTTTAATTTTGTTTCCATAAAGAAGGCTGATCGCCGAAGAATGGATGCTTTTGAATTCTGGTGCTGGAGGAGACTCTTGAGAGTCCCATGGACTGCAAGAAGATCCAACCTCTCCATTCTGAAGGAAATCAGCCCTGAGTGCTCACTGGAAGGACAGATCCTGAAGCTGAGGCTCCAAGACTTTGGCCACCTCATGAGAAGAGAAGACTCCCTGGAAAAGACCCTGATGTTGGGAAAAATGGAGGGCACAAGGAGAAGGGGACGACAGAGGACGAGATGGTGGGACAGTGTTCTCGAAAAGGGTCTTGGAGCAACCTGGGAAGTGATGACCTCTGACCCCAGAGGTACTTGGTCTGGCTATGCGTCTGACGGCACTTCACGGCAACTCTTGGTGTGACCTTGCAAGGAGATAATGCCTGCCCACACACAGACTGAAATGACGGCTGGATTTTGGGGTTGCCGTCACTAATGCTATTATCTCTGGCCATCCCGTGTTGACTCTGCACACAGACAATGCACCCTTGTTCCATGTTCCAAGTCACAAGGTTTTCCATCATTTCCCAGCTCCTGGCCCCTTCCTAACCCACATTCCTGCATTAGCCAGGGGCTAATATTTACAAGGTGATCAGGCTTGCTTGGAATCCACGCTTCCTGGCTTGTAAACCCCGATGCCTTATGTCTTGTGTTTAATCTCTGGTGCGAGAAACAATGTCACAAGGCGCATGGGGCGCGACCTGAGACATCCTGCATCACGTTATACGTGGGGCCGCCTCTTAAGGCAGTTTGGAAACTCCAGCTGGGGCAGAATTTGGCAGCTAGGTTGCTCACCGGGGCAAGACGGTCTTGCACGGGCTACCAATTAGTTTCCGGGCCTAATTCAAAGGGCTGGTTTTGACCTATAAAGCCTTAAACGGCTCAGGACCGCAACACTTCAAGGACTGCCTCTTTCCATATAAACCTACCCGGACCCTGAAATCATCTCCTGAGGCCCTTCTTTGTGTGTCTTCTCCACGTGGAGTCCAGAGGGTGGCGACACAAGAACGGGGCCTTTTCTGCTTTGGCTCCCTGTCTGTGGAATGCTCTCCCCAGGGAAGTTCGCCTGGTGCCTTCATTATACACCTTGAGGTGCCAGGCAGAAACATTCCTCTTCAACCAGGCCTTTGACTGATTGGCATGTGATACCCTTTTAAATGTGTTGTGGAAGGGAGTGGGGAGCTTACATTTTTGTTCTTTTTTATGTATTTTGTGTGGTTTTCTTAATCTTCTATTTTAATGTTGTGAACCACCCTGAGATTGAACGGCGGTCTAATGAAGGGTGGTGTAATAAACAAACAAACAAACAAACAAAGAGATAAATAAATAAATAAGACCCTGTACACCCCACCAGCGACCCATCCTTGGTGGATGATGGGAGACACCACAGCACAGTGACAGAGCAAGTGCTTTGCATGTAGAGTCGACTCCTCTCAACTCCACTTCAAAGAATCTCAGATAGCGCGAGACCCTGTAGGGAACTCGACTAGATGGATGGAGAGCCAGGGCGGTTTAGTGGTTAGAGCAGGGGTCAGCAAACATTTTCAGCAGGGGGCCGTTCCTCAGACCATGTGGTGGGCCGGACTATATTTTGAAAAAATAATAATGAACCATGAATCAATTCCTATGCCCCACAAATAACTCAGAGATGCATTTTAAATAAAAGGACACGTTCTACTCATGTAAAAACACCAGGCAGGCCCCATAAATAACCCAGATGTGTATTTTAAATAAAAGGACACATTCTACTCGTGTAAAAACACGCTGATTCCCGGACCGTCCGTGGTCCGGATTTAGAAGGCAATTGGGCCTTATCCAGCCCCCAGGCCTTAGGTTGCCTACCCATGACCTTGGGTATCAAACGCCAGGGTGAACAGGTGTGCAATGTCAGGTGTGCAATGAAGGTTCCAGGGGCGCCTCTGTGGGGAAGGAGTTCCACAATTTAGGGGCTGCCCTACAGAAAACTGTCTCCTGCTGAGCCGCCCCACAAGCCTCTGAGGGTAGAGGAACTGCCAAGAGGGCCAACTCTGGCCAGCTCAGCGCCCGAGAACAAGGCAAACCACAAAATGTTGTGCGCCCGCACAATGGTGTGAGTGAAGATCTACAGCAGGAACAAGGGCAGGAGGAATCGTGGAATTGTAGAGTTGGAACGGACCCCAAGTATCCAACCTGCGGCAAGGCAGGAATCTTTTGCCTGATGTGGGGCTCAAACCCGTGAGATTAGGGGTTTCATGTCTACTGACTGAGCTGGGGGCGGCAGCCATGGGCATACGCAGGATTTATTTTAGGGGGGGCAGGCTTTAAGTTTTGGCGGCAGAACCGACTTATCTGAGATGCAATTGGTCATTTAGTTAAGGATTTTTGTTTATTTACTCGATTGGGGGGGCAGCTGCCCCTCTGTCCCCCCCCCCCAGCTATGCCCATGGCAGCATCCCCTCTTTCCTGCCAAGGGGCTGCTGTAGAGGTGACATGGGGGGCTGCCAAAGAGGCAACAAAACTGGCCTCCTAGGGGCAGACAGCAGTGGGCAATGCATTCCTGGCCGCCCCTCTGCATCCTGCCGCCTGAGGCCATTGCCTCACCTCGCCTCATGGGTGGGTCGGCCCTGCCTGAGAGGGTCTGCAGGGAAGGAGGCTGGTTTTCAGGTCCTCAGAGCCTGGGTCCCCAATGTGAGCACCTCGATTTGGGCCCTGAAACGACCTGGCAACCCTTTCCGCTGTTTCAAAAAGGGTTTTTTTATGGCTGAACGGAAGCAGCCCAATTTTGCCCAGGTTGTCCAGCGCCAGGGGGCTTCCATCCCACCCCGACCGGCGGGGGTCAAGCTTGTGTGTCTGTATCCATGCGTCTGCCATCCCATGCAGGGAAGATCTTGAGTCCTGGCAGCCGTTCTGCCCAGGGCGGTGGGAGGCTGCTAGATAAATACACAGCGGAGGCAGCGAACAGAAGCAATAAGTTAAACAACATGTTTCTGGGGCTGGGAGAGGTGAGGACTGCGGCCGGGAGCCAGTTCTGTCGCCCCTGACCCCACCATCGGGCTGCACGCACCGCTGCAACAAGTACAGCCAGCACCCAAAGCGCCGAGGCTGATGGGGTGCCCCCCGTCCTCAGACACTCCGCGCCCCTCGGCCTGTGGAGCTGTGAGCTTATGGGTGGGGAGCAACCTGTGACCCATAAGATGTCCTTGGGGCTCCCAGCTCTCATCTGGATCGGTCAAACAGGCCCAGGTCATTTAGGACAATGGTGGTTGTGGTCCAGTGGCTCCCAAACTTTTTTTGGCTGCCCCCCCCCCCCGCTTGGTTCCATGAACTTGTTCCCCCCCCCATTGCCCGCTATCCTGCCCGATAAAAAAGCATTATTTGGAAGAGCAGTTTGCATGGCCCGCTAAGGAATACTGTAGCAAACTCAGATTCAAAACAAGTGGCAACTGCCATATTTTTCGCGGTATAAGACGCACCTGACTATAAGATGCACCTAGCTTTTAGAGGAGGAAAACAAGAAAAAAGAATTCTGAACGAAACAGTGGATGTATGATTTTTGTGGTTCATGCTGTGGCCACAGACATGTGATTAGATGGTGAGTTTGGGGTTGTTGTTTAGTCGTGTCCGACTCTTCGTGACCCCCTGGACCAGAGCACGCCAGGCTTCGTTCATTCCCCCCCCAAAAAAATATAGTCCGCCCCCTCCAAGGTCTGAGGGACAGTGGACAGGCCACCTGCTGAAAAAGTTTGCTGAGGTGTATGTTTTTAGGAGCCTTTTATGACTGTAACTTGTTCTAAATGTTTTCAGTACTGTGGTTAAATTGCTGTAGCCCATCCTGGGACCTTAGTTGAAGTAAAGGTAAAGGTAAAGGTACCCCTGCCCGTACGGGCCAGTCTTGCCAGACTCTAGGGTTGTGCGCTCATCTCACTCTATAGGCCGGGAGCCAGCGCTGTCCGCAGACACTTCCGGGTCACGTAGCCAGCGTGACAAGCTGCATCTTGGCGAGCCAGCGCAGCACACGGAAACGCTGTTTACCTTAAGCGGTCCCTATTTATCTACTTGCACCCGGGGGTGCTTTTGAACTGCTAGGTTGGCAGGCGCTGGGACCGAGCAATGGGAGCTCACTCCGCCGCGGGGATTCGAACCGCCGACCATGCGATCGGCAAGTCCTAGGCGCTGAGGTTTTACCCACAGTGCCACCCGCGTCCCTTATCTAGTACCTAGTTGAAGTACTAACAAATAAATAATACAAATTGCCATGTCTGGTTCCATTCAAGAGTCAGTGTGGTGCAGCGGTTCCTTATAGTGTCAGGCTGGGAACCCGGAAGACCTGGGTTCGAATTCCCCACTTCGCTATGAGGCTCGTGGGGCAGGCAGTCTTGCCTACCTCTCAGCCTAGCCTCCCTCACAAGGTTGTTGTGGGGATGGGATGAATAAGGAGAGAACCATGCATGTCACTTTCAGCTGCTTGGAGGAAAAAGCGGGATATAAAGGCAAATTAATGACTGATTTTATGGGTCTTTTTTTTTTAATTAATGCTTTGGAGGGGGGTTTCTGAGCACCGCAGATCTTCGAAATGGGTGTTTTGCGGGTCACGTTGGGCAAAAGATTTCTGCGTTGCAGGGGGTTGGACTAGATGACCCTCGTGGTCCCTTCCAACTCAACAATGCTATGATTCTGTGCTGGGGCAGCAGAAGGCAGCCAGCCAGGCAGACAAGCAAGCAAACAAACAAACAGAGGCGTGGGACACAGTTTTATAAGGAGAGGGGGGTTTGTTTTCAGCAGGAGTTGCGGCCTTGCAATCTAGGGTGATGGAGGCTATCTTTGGCAAGCGGCTGAAATTTTGGGAGAGGAAGGAAGGCTCTCTCCAGGCTTGTGGAGCAAAGTTGAATTGGTTCTGCCTATTCATTTCCCCCCTTTGCCCTGCTCTCTCCCAGCGCTCTTGGAGTCTTTTTCCTTACCTCTGGGCACATTCCCCAGCAAGGTCAATGGGCTGCCTTTCTGCCCCTGCAATCAGGAGGCTCAATCAGCCTGGAACAATGAGCCCGGGAGAACAAAAAGCAAAAAAAGACCCCTTCATTAGCTTCTCCCCAGCCATAACCTGAGTAAACAGGCTGGCCCTGGAGTGAAGAGGGAAAAAAATAAAACCATCAGGTCTTGTTTCCAGTCCCCTTGGGAAGGACTTTGCAGACAGCCAGAGATCAGCTGCCAAGGCGCAACTTTCAACAGCTCAACATTAAAGTCTTTTCAATGAGAAACGGCCGGGTTGATTCTGTGAGGTTCTGGGCCAAGGCGGATCCCGTCAGAAGATAGGAAGCTGGCTTACACAGTGTCCCGTCTTTGCACAGTGTCCAGCACAGCACTGCACACACCAGCTCTCTCCAGAACAGTGTACATTGTGAAGGGGCTACGCAAGCTCATTTTCTGCTGCTCCAGAGGGGATAACCCGAACCAACGAGAAAGGAGATTCCAACTAAACATTAGGTAAAGGTAAAGGGACCCCTGACCATTAGGTCCAGTCGTGGCCGACCCTTGGGTTGTGGCGCTCATCTTGCTTTATTGGCCGAGGGAGCCGGTGTACAGGTTCCGGGTCATGTGGCCAGCAGGACTAAGCCGCTTCTGGTGAACCAGAGCAGTGCACGGAAACGCCGTTTACCTTCCCGCCGGAGTGGTACCTATTTATCTACTTGCACTTTGACGTGCTTTCAAACTGCTAGGTTGGCAGGAGCACGGACCGAGCAACAGGAGCTCACCTCGTAGCAGGGATTCGAACCGCCGACCTTCTGATGGGCAAGTCCTAGGCTCTGTGGTTTAACCCAGAGCGCCACCCGCATCCAAACATTAAGAGGCTTCAAAAAACGCAGAAGAGCTAGGGGTGAACCAATGGAGGAAAAAACTGAATAAGCCGAGGAGCGTTCGAAAACAGAAGCATTCTGGGTTGTCAACGTTCAAAAGCCGAAATGTTTGGCAACCGAAGTTCCACTGAGTATAGAAGCAAAAACAACACAACTAATCCAGAACGCGGCAGCTAGACTGGTGACTGGAAGTGGCCGCCGAGACCACATAACACAAGTCTTGAAAGACCTACATTGGCTCCCAGGATGTTTCCGAGCACAATTCAAAGGTTGGTGACCTTTCAAGCCCTAAACGGCCTCAGTCCAGTATACGTGAAGGAGCGTCTCCACCCCCATCATTCAGCCCAGATGCTGAGGTCCAGCGCTGAGGGCCTTCTGGCGGTTCCCTCCCTGCGAGAAGCCAAGTTACAGGGAACCATCTAGAGGGCCTTCTCAGTGGTGGCACCTGCCCTGTGGAATGCCCTCCCATCAGATGTCAAAGAGATAAACAACTACAGTGGTACCTCGGGTTACATACACTTCAGGTTACAGACTCCACTAACCCAGAAATAGTACCTCGGGTTAAGAACTTTGCTTCAGGATGAGAACAGAAATCGTGCAGCAGCAGCGGGAGGCCCCATTAGCTAAAGTGCTGCTTCAGGTTATGAACAGTATCAGGTTAAGAATGGACCTCCGGAACGAATTAAGTACGTAACCAGAGGTACCACTGTACCTAACATTTAGAAGACATCTGAAGGCAGCCCTGTTCAGGGAGGTTTTTAATGTGAGACATTTTACTGTATTTTAGGGTTTTGTTGGAAGCTGCCCAGAGTGGCTGGGGAGACCCAGCCAGATGGGTGGAGTACAAATAATAAATTATTATTATTATTATTATTATTATTATTATTATTATTATTATTAACATCTCCAACATGAAGTCTGGGGAACTCTGCTGCTGAAGAAAGGCAAAAATGACAGACTCACCAGAGAGCGGCTCCTTGACCTTGACCTCAGCCTCCTCTGTGACGGGGGCCGGATCCGGCACCTCGGTCTGGTTGAGCTTCTCCACCAGCGAAGCCCTGCGCACCTTTCCTCCCAGCCCGATCTTGAGGAAGGACATGCGCTTGTCTCCCCCACCGCCGTTCTCCTTCTCCGACAGGCCGCAGTCGAGACCGTAGAGGCTCTCCTTGCGGCGGCCGTTCAGGAGCTGGAGCAGGCTGAAGTCTTCGGAGCTGCGCCGGGTCTTCCTCTTCTCCGGCGTCCCCTGGTTGCCCTCCGTCAAGGGGATCATCATGCGTCCCAAAAAGGACCTCCTGTCCGAGCCCTTCTCCCCGGGGGACTTCTTCTCCCCGCTCTTCTTCCCTTTGCCCATGCGGAAGGGGGACAGCCCCACCAGCTTCTCCAGCGTCGCCCGCCGCCTGTAGCGCCCCTCGGGGCTGCCGTTGAAAAGGCCCCGCTCGAAGGTGCCTCCGCCATCGTCCGGGGAAGGGTTCCTGCTCTCGGGGGAGTCACTCCCCAGGAAAGAGTCTCTCTCGTTCTCCTCAAGGTCTTCCTCAAAAGGGTTGGTTCCCCGGTGGCTTTCCTTCTCAAGGATCAGCGAGCCGCCACTGCTGGTGTCGCTGTTGGCCATCTTGAGCTTGCAGGGGTTCTTAAGGACCGGCATGGCAGCCAACGCACTGCAGGAGCTGGAAGGGAAGGTGGGAAAATGGTCAAGTGGTAGCACTGGGAGAGCCTCAGGAGGTTTCGGGGAGACCTTCTGAACATTTTAATGTGTAATGTTTCCTTCTGGAGGTTGGAGGATGGATGGCGGCTAACAGATTGAGGTTGAATCCTGACAAGACAGAAGTACTGTTTTGGGGGGACAGGGAGTGGGTGGGTGTGGGGGATTCCCTGGTCCTGAATGGGGTAACTGTGCCCCTGAAGGACCAGGTGCGCAGCCTGTGAGCCATTTTGGACTCACAGCTGTCCATGGAGGCGCAGGTCAATTCTGTGTCCAGGGCAGCTGTCCACCAGCTCCATCTGGTGCCTAGGCTAAGACCCTACCTGCCCACAGACTGTCTGGCCAGAGTGGTGCATGCTCTGGTTATCTCCCGCTTGGACTATTACAATGCGCTCTCCGTGGGGCTACCTTTGAATGTGACCCAGAAACTGCAATTAATCCAGAATGCGGCAGCTAGACTGGTGACTGGGAGTGGCCGCTGGAACCACATAACACCGGTTCTGAGAGATCTGCATTGGCTCCCAGTACGTTTCTGAGCACGATTCAAAGTGTTGGTGCTGACCTTGAAAGCCCTAAACGGCCTCGGTCCAGTATACCTGAAGGAGCATCTCCACCCCCATCGTTCAGCCCGCACACTGCGATCCAGCGCCGAGGGCCTTCTGGTGGTTCCCTCATTGCGAGAAGTGAGGCTACAGGGAACCAGGCAGAGGGCCTTCTCGGTGGTGGCGCACACCCTGTGGAACGCCCTCCCATCAGATGTCAAAGAGATAAACAACTACCTGACATTCAGAAGACATCTTAAGGCAGCCCTGTTCAGGGAACTTTTTAATATGGAACGCTGTACTGTTTTTAACACTTGATTGGGAGCCGCCCAGAGTGGCTGGGGAAACTCAGCCAGATGGGCGGGGTATAAATAATAAATTATTATTATTATTATTATTATTATTATTATTATTATTCTGTTTTTATATATGTTGGAAACTGCCCAGGGGAGCTGGGGCAACCCATTCAGATGGGAGGGGTATAACAACAACAACAATATCAACAATAAAAATGCTTTGGGATCTTTGCTTGTTTTCCACAGGTATAAATTTTATTTATACCCTGCCCTCCCCAGCCAAGATGGGGCTCAGGGCGGCTAACAGCAGATATAAAAACAATTGATTGAAATACGCCTTAAAAACAAGATTAAAATACAACATTAAAACATTAAAATGCAGCCTCATTTCAGTGGAAACGCAAATCAAAAACTTTTTGGGGGATGAAAACGTCAAGTCTTCACCAAGGCTAATATTTTAATGTGTAATGTTTCCTTCTGATTTTATGTATGTTGGAAGCTGCCCAGAGGAGCTGGGGCAACCCATTCAGATGGGTGGGGTTAAATAAAAACAATAACAATAATAATGATGATTTGGGGAGCTTTGCTTGTTTTTCACAGGGGCCAGGCCTCAGCAAATGCCCCTGAAATCCTAACCAAAACCAAATTCCAACCCCCCTTCCCCAAATCTTATTATTCTTCTTCATTTATTAATAAGGAGCATAAAGGAGTACTGTCACAGCAGGTTGAAATCAGCATGAGGTTGCATATTATCATGGGACTTGTTTTTAATACAGTGGTACCTCGGGTTACAGACGCTTCGGGTTACAGGCGCTTCAGGTTACTGTCTCCGCTAACCCAGAAATAATACCTCAGGTTAAGAACTTTGCTTCAGGATGAGAACAGAAATCGTGCTCTCGTGACGCGGCGGCAGCGGGAGGCCCCATTAGCTAAAGTGGTGCTTCAGGTTAAGAACAGTTTCAGGTTAAGAACGGACCTCCAGAACGAATTAAGTACTTAACCCAAGGTTAAGTAGCATAACCATGTGTGTGCAATCGTGCTGAAATGCAAGCTTCAGAGAAGAACAGGGAGGGGAGCAAAGCACAGAGGGAGGTGTACATGAAAGTTTTTGAAGCTCACTAGGCTTCAAATGGACGCGGGTGGCGCTGTGGGTAAAACCTCAGTGCCTAGGACTTGCCGATCGCATGGTCGGCGGTTCGAATCCCCGCGGTGGGGTGCGCTCCCGTCGTTCGGTCCCAGCGCCTGCCAACCTAGCAGTTCGAAAGCACCTCCGGGTGCAAGTAGATAAATAGGGACCGCTTACCAGCGGGAAGGTAAACGGCGTTCCGTGTGCTGCGCTGGCTTGCCAGATGCAGCTTGTCACGCCGGCCACGTGACCCGGAAGTGTCTGCGGACAGCGCTGGCCCCCGGCCTCTTAAGTGAGATGGGCGCACAACCCTAGAGTCTGGCAAGACTGGCCCGTACGGGCAAGGGTACCTTTACCTTAGGCTTCAAATATTTAAGAAAAGGTGAAAACAGAAAAATGTCTTCAACCCAGGTCTGCCTTTGCCGTTAAGCCGACAGTCAGCTCATAGCAACAAATGCCTTGCAGATCTAACCTAGGTCTGACCTGTTGCACTGTTATGGATTTTGGGGTGCCCTGACTCCCCCTAGATTCCTGGCTGTGGGGGTTTAATCAGTGTTTAGAGAATTAAGGTGCGCTGACAGGAGTTGTAAAAGTACAGACTACACTGGTTTTCCTCTTCAGGAGATCAGTTGATAGAGGTGCCATTAAGAAACAAAGAGACCAGAGGACAGGACCATTAAGAGTGATTAACAAGGCAATTAGTGTCCTTCATCCGCCCTGAGTAATGGGCAGAGATAAAAAAAGAAAAGTTGGGAGGGAAAGGGCGCCAGGGTTATGGGGAGCCTGATGTCAGCACAGGAAAAAAGTGTCTTTTTGCCGGAGGTTTTTGGAAACAGCAAAAAGGATGTAGGGCAGCAGAACTCCATGGAGGCTGGCTGGGAGCGTCTGAAGGAGCGTCTCCACCCCCATCGTTCTGCGGTCCAGCGCCAAGGGCCTTCTGGCGGTTCCCTCCCTGCGAGAAGCCAAGTTACAGGGAACCAGGCAGAGGGCGTTCTCAGTGGTGGCACCCGCCCTGTGGAACGCCCTCCTGTCAGACTTCAGATGTCACAGAAATAAACAACTATCTGACTTTTAGAAGACATCTGAAGGCAGCCCTGTTTAGGGAAGCTTTTAATGTTTAATAGGTTATTGTATTTTAGTGTTTTGTTGGAAACCCAGCCAGATGGGCGGGGTATAAATAAATAAATAAATAAATAAATAAATTTATATGGGAGAGATTGGGGAGCGTGGCTGCCTTCTGCTCTGGACCCCAGGTTTGATGAAGCTCTAGGAGACGCAACCAGAGATACTCTTTGAGGTGTAAAGTTCTGCACTCCCTCCATCAAAACTCAGGTGAATATATGGGTAAATAAAACATGGCGCTGTGGTCTAAACCACAGAGCCTAGGGCCTGACGATCAGAAGGTCGGCGGTTCGAATCCCTGCGACGGGGTGAGCTCCCGTTGCTCGGTCCCTGCTCCTGCCAACCTAGCAGTTCAAAAGCACGTCAAAGTGCAAATAGATAAATAGGTACCACTCCAGCGGGAAGGTAAACGGTGTTCTGTGCGCTGCTCTGTTTCGCCAGAAGCGGCTTAGTCCTGCTGGCCACATGACCCGGAAGCTGTACGCTGGCTCCCTCGGCCAGTAAAGCGAGATGAGCGCCCCAACCCCAGAGTCAGCCACGACTGGACCTAATGGTCAGGGATCCCTTTACCTTTATTGCATTTATACATGCATAATCTTACTTGTATGCCACCTTTCCACTGCTCAAACCATGCTCTGGGCAGCTTACGACATGAAAAAGGCACATGACTACAACAGAAGTAGTCATAAACCGCGTCAGAAAATAGACAACCGAATTAAACCACTTACATCCCACCATTTTACTCCTAGGAGCACAAGGTGGTCTCCGTAGTTCTGTTAGCCCCCAAATGGAAAGTGAGTGAGGTCCCACATAGAGAGGCTTGGCAACTTTAAGACGTTAGAATATGCAGAACTTGCAGGCTTAACAGGCAGAATAAGAGAGCAAGAATAACGTATATTTAAAGAAGAGTGGAGAATAATTATTGAATACATGGAAAATAATTGGACACAGCTCAAAACGCCGGCAGCATAAAGATCAATTAAACAGAGTAAACAATATTGGATGTAAAAGGGGGAAATTGATTTGAATGGTTATAGCAAAATGTGCAGGGATGTATGATATGTGATATGAACCGTGGAAGGAGAAGAAGGGAAGTCGTTAAAGTTTGTAAAACGTTTATTTTGAAATGGAAAAAACCCTGAAAACTCAATTTAAAAAGTTTTTTAAAAAATAAATAGAAACACATCTGGGGCACATGGGGCACCAGGAAAGGCAGCCCCCCAGAGAGAGTGCAAGGGGTCCAAGCCCGCTGCTTGACCCTTGCACCCCTCTGCAGAGACTTGGCCGGGACCAGGGACCCACAGTGTGGGAGGAAGAAGTTTATGAAGAAGGGATCTTCCACACTGGGAATCCCCATAGCTGGGCTGACCAAAAGTCAGTGTACAGGAAGCCCTACCTGAGTTTCCATGCTCCTGTTGGCAGAAGGGGCTTTTTCGCTCCTGCTTTTTCACGCCAGGCAGCTGCCAGCTGAACCTCTCTCTGTGTGGAAGTGTCTCAAATGACCAGCTGATAGCAGATTTACCTGCCTGGTCTATGGACCCTCCCCTTGCTGCCATGTGACCTGCTTTCTCTTAAAACTGCCCTCATTCCGGGAAGGCAGAGGGGAGGGGACCCTGCAAGAGAGATCCATGAGACCTTTTTCTTTCCTTCCTTCTTTTTAAAATCCTCTTTCTGACTCTTCTTTGTCCACATCGCAGCTGCAACACATACAGAGGCTACAATCCAGTTTCAGAAATCTCTCTCCTCCCTTTTATCCCCATGTAAATGCTCCCGTTTGCAGACACCTGCTTTGGATGCAGAAGGTCCTGGGTTCAGGTGCTGACAGCATCTCCAGGTAGGACTGGGAGTGCCCCCTGCCTGAAATCCTGGACAGCTGTTGCCAGTCAGTGTAGACTGAACTAGGTGGGCCAGTTGCCTGAGGCTAAGGCAGTTTCTTGCATCCGTATAGTTAAAGCTATGGCTTTCCCAGTACAGTGGTACCTCGGGTTAAGTACTTAATTCGTTCCGGAGGCCCGTTCTTAACCTGAAACTGTTCTTAACCTGAAGCACCACTTTAGCTAATGGGGCCTCCTGCTGCCGCCGCGCCGCCAGAGCACGATTTCTGTTCTCATCCTGAAGCTAAGTTCTTAACCCGAGGTACTATTTCTGGGTAAGCAGAGTCTGTAACCTGAAGCGTCTGTAACCCGAGGTGCCACTGTAGTGATGTATGGAAGTGAGAGCTGGACTATAAAGAAGGCTGATCGTCAAAGAATGGAGCTTTTGAATTCTGGTGCTGGAGGAGACTCTTGAGAGTCCCATGGACTGCAAGAAGATCAGACCTCTCCATTCTGAAGGAAACCAGCCCTGAGTGCTCACTGGAAGGACAGATCCTGAAGCTGAGGCTCCAAGACTTTGGCCACCTCATGAGAAGAGAAGACTCCCTGGAAAAGACCCTGATGTTGGGAAAGATGGAGGGCACAAGGAGAAGGGGACGACAGAGGACGAGATGGATGGACAGTGTTCTCGAAGCTACCAACATGAGTTTGACTAAACTGCGGGAGGCAGTGGAAGACAGGAGTGCCTGGCGTGCTCTGGTCCAGGGGGGTCACGAAGAGGCGGACACGACTAAATGACTAAACAACAACAACAAAGGCAGTTTCTTGCGTTCCTGCGCAGTCAGTACTGTACGTGTTTCTGGCATTGCGCCCGCTTGAATGCCAGGGGTCTTAATGAGAATCCCTGCTGTTTCTTCCTGCTCAGGGTGTGCTCTGAGGGGTGGTACAGATCTGACCTTGGGGTGGGGGTGGGGGGCCTGGAAGTCGGGCCGTTCTTCCACAGCGGCCGGCCATTTGGGAGACCCTGAGTCATAATTTCGCAGAAGTTCTGGGAGACGAGGAAATTACACAGCAGGATGGAGAGGCAGGAAACCGGTTTTTTCTCAAGGAGGAGAGCCTGCGCGTATATACGCACAGCAGAGAGTCGCGCTCCTTTTAATGTATAAGCGGCTGAAGTCCAGCACCCCTGTTCTCACAGTGGCTGATCAGCTGCCTCTTGTGGGAAATCAGCAATCAGGATCCGAGCACAATCTGAGCAACACTCTCTCCTAATGGGTTCCAGCAACTGGGATTCAGAAGCTTTTACTGCCTCTGACCAAAGAGCAAAGTACGTTTCCGAGCAAATTCAAAGTGTTGGTGCTGACCTTGAAAGCCCGAAACAGCTTCAGTCCTGTATACCTGAAGGAGCGTCTCCACCCCCATCGTTCTGCCCGGACACTGAGATCCAGCGCCGAGGGCCTTCTGATGGTTCCCTCATTGCAAGAAGCAAAGCTACAGGGAACCAGGCAGAGGGCCTTCTTGGTGGTGGCACCCGCCCTGTGGAACGCCCTCCCTTCAGATGGCAAGGAAATAAGCAGCTATCCTATCTTTAAAAGACATCTGAAGGCAGCCCTGTTTAGGGAAGCTTTTAATATTTAATGCTGTATTGTTTTTAACACGTGATTGGAAGCCGCCCAGAGTGGCTGGGGAAACTCAGCCAGATGGGTGGGGTATAAATAAATTATTATTATTATTATTATTATTATTATTATTATCATGGCTCGCAGCCATTGAGAGCCCTCTCCTCCTCCATGAATTGGTCCAATCCTCTTTGAAAGCCACCCAAGAAATAGGAACAACAATACATATGTGGTGGAGGTGTGAGGAAATTAAGAAATTTTGGATAGTAGTACATGAAGAACGAAAGAAAATGTTGAAAATATCAATAACAAAGAAACCAGAGACATATCTCCTTGGATTGATAGATGAAGAGATGAAGAGAATTTTTCTATATGCAAGTACAGCTGCTAGAATAGTGATTGCTGCTAGGTGGAAGTCACAAACGATACCCACAAAGGAGGAATGGATTTGTAAACTAAATGAATATTTAATTTTGGCAAAATTAACTGCTATAATAAGAAATCAGTCGAATCAAAAATGAAAAAAGGAGTGGAAATGTTTTGATGAATATTGCTCAGAAAACGATACGCTAATATGCCTAGATTAAAACTTGAAGTAATGGATGGAAGAAAAATTAGTAAGGAAAGATAATAAGAATATATAGATGATTTGAGAAGACTGGGATGCAAAGATTATTGTAAATTGTATAATGTGGAGGAATTCGAGTGGGGGCGGAGGGAAGTGGGAGGAAGGAGAAAAGAATAATATGGTGGATTGAGGAAATATAAATGTAAATGTATGGGAGGATGGGTAGAAAATGGTGTTGTCTTTGGTACATTTGTATTGTAATGTAATATGTGAAAACCAATAAAGAAAGAAAGAAAGAAACAAAGAAGAAGAAGAAGAAGAAGAAGAAGAAGAAGAAGAAGAAGAAGAAGAAAGCCACCCAAGTTGGCCTCCTGTGGCAGGGAGTTCCACAGTTTAACATGCACTGCAGAAAGAAGTGCTTCCTTTTATGTGTCCTGAATCTTCCAACATCCTAGGTCGCTGCATACCCACAATTTCTGGTGTTAAGAGAGAGGGAGAGCACCTTTTCCCCATGCACTTTCTCCGCGACAGGCCTAATTTTGTAAACTTCTAGCATGTCGCCTCTTTACTTTTCTCTAAACTAAAAAGTCCCAAACTCTGCAAGCTTTCTTCGTAGGGGAGCAGCTGTAGCTTCTAAAGAGCTACACAGGAGGCCTTGCTGTATTCTTAGAAGCCGGAGTTCCCCGACCCAGTGCCCTCCAGGCGTCATGGATTACATTTCCTATCAGCCCCAAGCAGCCCTGCCACCCTGCCACCTGCCCCAGAATCATATGACTGGTTTCACAGGCGCTGAGTTGCAGCCTTCACTATCAGCGCCAGCCAGCAAAGCCACATGACCAGCGTCAGGCTTCCTTTTTTTCTTTTTGCACTGCAGCAAAAAAATAACCCCAAGAACACTGGGTTCACCTTAATGGAGAGCTGCTTTAAATCTGCCACAGCAAAATTGTTGGTCCCTAAAATGCCCCAAGCCTCTCTTGTTTTTTCTCTCAAGGCTGAGCTCTGGGGAGCCCCAGCATAAATTCAGCCCCATTGGCAACCTACCGTATTTTTCGCTCCATAAGACGCACGTTTTTCCTCCTGAAAAGTAAGGGGAAATGTCTTTGCGTCTTATGAAGTGAATGCGTGGTCCCTGGAGCCGAATTGCCCAGGGGCGAAAAGCAGATCATGCTTTTTTTTTTTTTTAGAAAGAGGGAAGGGGGTGTTGAAACAAAGCCGCTGATCATTTGCTGATTGGGGAGGGAGATAAGGGACGCTTGAGATAAAGGAGCCTGCCTGGGAGGGGGGAGGTAAAGACAGCGAACTTGCAAGGAGAGGAGACAGGAAGATTAAAACTAGAGGAGAGAAATTAGAAGAAAAGGAGCAGCAAAAAACTGCTCCAGCTAAGGAAAAGACACTAAGGCAAACAAGAGGGAAGGGGGTGTTGAAACAAAGCTGCTGATCAGCTGAGCAGCAAGCGATTGGGAGGGAGATAAGGGACTCTAGAGATAAAGGAGGCTGCCTGGGCAGGGGGAGGTAAAAGCACATGTATCCTCAATATTTTTGCATTGGGTCACCCCAAATTCACCATCAGATCACACAGCACGCCCATGGCTACAATCTGCACCAAAAAAAAAAAATCATACATTCATTGTTTCATTCAGAATATTTTTTTTCCCTTGTTCTCCTCCTCTAAAAACTAGGTGCGTCTTATGGTCAGGTGCATCTTATGGAGCGAAAAATACGGTATATGTGGGCATCAATCGTCCTCTTCCTCCTCCTCCTCGAGAGGAGGGACATTCATTCCCAGGAGCTGTACCTAAGAGGCAGGTAGACTGCAGGCTTGCTGAATTTTACTAGGAACCACCCCCCCAAGAGCCCAGTAGCCATACAAGACATAACAATTAGAATTTAAGGGCAGGGTGCCTCTGAGCATGCTCTGAGCCTGTTTCCATTCCAGAACCAGATATTCCACGCAACTCCTGGCTCCAGCTCAGGTGAGCATAGCAGTTTTGTTGCTGATGTTACGAAACAGTCGAGAGTCAGAAATCCTTGTTCACCTACAGCAAACCATTCAGTGCAAATCACTCTGTACACCTGCAATCGGCGCAGAATTTCGGAATTGGCAATATACCTTACATGGAGGGAAGTTTACCTGGGACATTAGGCCTAGCAAACAGATGTAAAGTTCTGCCAATGGGCTGCAGCCCTTCTCCCCTCTTAAAGGTGAACATACCCCCCAACCCCCCCACTTGCAATCTGCAATAGATGGAGGGGTGGGGGAAGAGGTGCCTGCACACACCTGGACTACTCACCTGCCTGGGGCCTGAAAGAAGAAGAAGAAGAAGAAGAAGAAGAAGAAGAAGAAGAAGAGTTTGGATTTGATATCCCGCCTTTCACTCCCCTTCAGGAGTCTCAAAGCGGCTAACATTCTCCTTTCCCTTCCTCCCCCACAACAAACACTCTGTGAGGTGAGTGGGGCTGAGAGACTTCAGAGAAGTGTGACTGGCCCAAGGTCACCCAGCAGCTGCAGGTGGAGGAGCGGGGAAGCGAACCCAGTTCCCCAGATTACGAGTCTACCGCTCTTAACCACTACACCACACCCAGAGATTGTGGCAGTGGCGTAGCGTGGGGGGTGCAAGGGGGGCCGGCCGCACCAGGCGCAACATCTGGGGTTAGGGCAAATCCACGGGTTAGGGGGCGCAAATTACTTGCCTTGCCCCGGGTGCTGACAACCCACACTACTCCACTGGATTGTGGTGCTCTGTTGCCTGGCTACATGGAGGCAAGCAGCAATTTGCAGGATATTCCCCCCCCCCAATTTTATTGCAGTTATATCCCACCCTTTTGTTATCCAAGGAGCTGAAGGAGGCATGCATGTCTGCCCCTTTCCTCATTTAATACCCACAACAACCCTGTGAGGTAGGCTAGACTGAGAAGAAGACAGCCCTCCGATGTATAGAGGGTATATTTAAAAAAGGGTAAAGGGGACCCCTGACCATTAGGTCCAGTCGTGACCGACTCTGGGGTTGCTGCGCTCATCTCGCTTTACTGGCCGAGGGAGCCGGCGTACAGCTTCCGGGTCATGTGGCCAGCAGGACTAAGCCGCTTCTGGCAAACCAGAGCAGCGCACAGAAACGCCGTTTACCTTCCCGCCAGAGTGGTACCTGTTTATCTACTTGCACTTTGACGTGCTTTCGAACTGCTAGGTGGGCAGGACCAGGGACCAAACAACGGGAGCTCTCCCCGTCGCGGGGATTCGAACCGCCGACCTTCTGATCAGCAAGCCCTATGCTCAGTGGTTTAACCCACAGCGCCACCCGCGTCCCTTGGAGATGGTATATTACACCAGTGAAATTAGCTAAAATTTATAAGACAAATAATAAATGTTGGAAATGTAAAGAAAAGGAACATTTTATCATATGTGGTGGGAATGTAAACAAGTAAAGAACTTCTGGGAAATGATATATAATAAGATTAAAAAGGTGTTGAAATATACATTTTTTTAAAAAAACCAGAAGCATTCTTACTTGGTATTATAGGTCAGGACATTAATAGGCAAGATGTTAAACTGTTTTTATATGCAACAACTGCGGCAAGAGTGTTGTTAGCCCAGAAATGGAAACAAGAAGAAATTCTGATGAAAGAAGAATGGCAGACGAAATTAATGGACTATGCAGAATTGGACAAAAGGACAGGAAGGATTCAAAACCTGCGGGACCAGAGATTTATAGAAGATTGGAAGAAGTATATGAAATATTTGAAAAGCAACTGTAATCAACAAATTACGCTACTACAAGAAGTTTTGTAAGGAGAGATATACGAAGTGTTACAAAGTAGAAAAAGATAGAGATATTGGTTATGAGTTTGAAATGTAATAGGGAAAATAAGAAATGCATACTGAGAGATTAGATTGGAATATTTTCAGACAGGATTGATGGAAGTCAAAAATTTGAGTAAGATGTAAAAGTATGTTTAATTACTGTCGAAAATGATATGTTAAAAAAAACTAATAAAAATTTATTTAAAAAGAGAGAGAGAAAAAAGAAGACAGCCCTCGATGGAATCAGATTTTGCCATGGGTAGGAAGGAAGGATATTTTCAAGTAAAAGAAAGCAGACCCTGCAACTCTGAGTAAATGGAGATAGCGCCATGCCTGTCATTCCAGAATAATTTTCATATGAGGGGTTACCGCCTGAGGGGTCCCCACATTGGAGGCAGTGTGGAGTAGTGGTTGGAGCGTCAGGCTAGGAACTGGGAGACTGGGGTTCAAATCCCCCCACTCGGCCTCTTTCAGCCTAACCTACCTTGCCAACAAAGGTCCGTATAGTTCAAGCTATGGTTTTCCCAATAGTGAGAGCTGGACCATAAAGAAGGCTGATGGCTGAACAATTGATGTATTGAATTCTGGTGCTGGGGGAGACTCTTGAGAGTCCTATGAACTACAAGAAGATCCAACCTCTCCATTCTGAAGGAAATCAGCCCTGAGTGCTCACTGGAAGGACAGATCCTGAAGCTGAGGCTCCAAGACTTTGGCCACCTCAGGAGAAGAGAAGACCCTGATGTTGGGAAAGATGGAGGGCAGAAGGAGAAGGGGACGACGGAGGACGAGATGGGGGGACAGTGTTCTCGAAGCTACCAGCATGAGTTGGACCAAACTGTGCGAGGCAGTGGAAGACAGGAGTGCCTGGCCTGCTCTGGTCCAGGGGGACATTAAGCGGCGGACACGACTGAACGACTCAACAACAACCTCACAGGGTTGTTGCGTGAATTAAATGAGGGGCAAGAATCACGCGAGGCACCTTGGTCGCCGGAAGAAAAATGCGGGATATAAATGCAATCGGTCATTAACACCGCGAGACTCTGTGCTACAGCCTCCCCCGAAACATAGTTCCTCACAAAACTTTGCAAAAATATACCTTGCCATTTTGCAGTGCTCGCGCGTAAAACTAAGACTTTGCGCGGCGCCTTAGCGTTCATGCGCGTGTGCATTTAGCCACATGCGCTCGGGGGAGACTTGATACACTCCCCCCCCCCTTGCCCACCCAGAGAGTATCCTGGGGAGGGACCCGATCCTGAAGAAGGGCGACTCTAGCAACTGATGCGAGCAGCGTTTCCCACGAAGCATCCCCAGCCGGCAAAAGCAGACGTGAAATAAGGACGTGGGAAAATGTGGGGAGAACAGGGGGGCTGCTGCGCCCTGGCTGGTGGGAACAGCTGGAGATCAAAAGAGCATAGAAGAATATCTAGCAGCAGTGAAACCTGCACCTCCAGGAAACTGCAAGGGGCAGGGGACGGGGGCGCACGAATAGGACCCTACCTGATTCGTGCGTCCTTTGGGGCAATCCCTGGTGCTCAGTCCATTCTCTGCGCGCTCGACTCCTCGTCTTGCAGCTCTGGGCGATTCCTCTGCTGCTCTGAAGGAGGAAAGTGGAGGTGGGGACCTCTGAGGCGAAGGAAGCTTGGGGCTCGATTCTTTGTCGTTGTTGTTTTTTGGAGAGGATGTCCCTCCCAGTAGCCTTGGTAGTTAAAACTGCTGCTTTATATAATCAGGGAAATCGACCCTTCTGGAGCACTTAGCGCTGCTGGGTCAAGGAGCTGCGACCACAGTGCGGGACATATTTTCCTTTTCCTTTCCTTTTTTTTTTTTTTTGAGAGGGGCAGGAAAACCTTCGGATCAGGGCGAGGGAGTTTCCCCCCAGCAACAAGGCTAATAACTGATGCGTGCAAAGTCACAATAAAGGGTCTCCTGACCATGGGCAGAGTGCCCTTTCCTTCCGCCTTGCAGAGGAGTGGACACAGCCGGCCAGCTCCCCACCACACCTACAGGTGGTTTTTTTTTGGAGGGGGGGGTATTAATGTTGCTTTTCATTCAAAGGATTCCCAAAGCAGCTTGCAAACGATAAATAACAGAACAGAATACCACAAACACAGCACAAGTCATATAGAATAATCGACAAATTGTCGGTGAAACATCTGCAATCTATAAAACACTGTTAAAGCAACAGCTAAAAAAAATTAAGCTAAGCGTCACAATTAAAGCAAAAGTCCTATTATACGATTAACAAATCAATCAATACAGCATTTATAATCGATAAATTAGTTTCAACAACGTTACGAAACAGCAACCAGAATCTAAAACAAGCGCTGAGATGTCCCAGTGGGGCTCAAGTCTTTCAGAACCCTGGTTTTTGTTTTGAGAGCACTGCCAGCATTTGCACATATATTATGATTCTTTTTTTATTATTTAACTGGCTTTCACCCTCGGGCGACTTACAGCATTAAGACACAATGCTAAAAACAGCTTACAGTCACAAAACTAAAGGTAGG
The DNA here is from genome assembly GCA_034642415.1 of Podarcis siculus. NCBI lineage: Eukaryota > Metazoa > Chordata > Lepidosauria > Squamata > Lacertidae > Podarcis > Podarcis siculus. The sequence continues at coordinate 2,396,058 of JAXCMG010000044.1, read as the reverse complement.
GCCTATACAGCCAGTTCCCTGGAGGATGTGAAAACCAACGTTGATCTGTATGTATAATCTAGCATATTTTTGGGGTGCAAATCTGCCTCCTGGACCCTGTGCACCGACCGCCCCCTTTCCGCCTGAGCATTTGAAGTGCCTAGCAGTGTCTTTGCCTACCATGAGGCCAGGACAGGTGGCTGAAGGTAGCAAGCGGCCGTGGGTCTGTAATTTTTAGAGAAAAGGCAGTCAAGTGGAGATATTAGAGAAGTTCATAAAATGATGTCTGGCATGGAGAAAGTGGAGAGAGGAATGTCCGTCCCCTAACACTGGACATCCACTGAAGCTGAACCCTGGAAGATTCGGGACAAAAAAAAGAAGCACTTATTTATGCAGTTAAACTGTGGAACTCCCTGCCACAGGAAGCAGCAATGGTCATAAACTTGGGCGGCTTTAGAAGAGGATTAGGCAAATTCACGGAGGAGGAGAGGGCTCTTGATGGGCGCTAGCCAGGATGGCTGTGTGGCAGCGATGCTTCTGAATCCCAGTAGCTGGAGGCCACAGGAGGGGAGAACGTTCTTGTGCTTGGATCCTGTGTGCGAGGTCCTGCGTGCGAGGCATCCAGTGAGCCCCCCCATTAATAATAATAATAATTTATTATTTATACCCCGCCCATCTGGCTGGGTTTCCCCAGCCACTCTGGGCAGCTTCCAACAAAGATTAAAAATACATTAAAATGTCACACATTAAAAACTTCCCTGAGCAGGACTGCCTTCAGATGTCTTCTAAATGTCAGGTAGTTGTTGTTTGACATCTGATGGGAGGGCGTTCCACACAGTGGAGTAGCGTGGGTTGTCAGCACCCGGGGCAAGGCAAGTAATTTGCGCCCCCTAACCCGTGGATTTGCGCCCCCTAACCCGTGGATTTGCCCTAACCCCAGATGTTGCGCCCGGTGCGGCCGGCCCCCCTTGCACCCCCCACGCTACGCCACTGGTTCCACAGGGCAGGCGCCACTACCGAGAAGGCCCTCTGCCTGGTTCCCTGTAACTTGGCTTCTCGCAGTGAGGGAACCTCCAGAAGGCCCTTGTTGCTGGACCTCAGTGTCCGGGCAGAACGATGGCGGTGGAGATGCTCCTTCAGGGATACTGGGCTGAGGCCATTTAATGCTTTCAAGGTCAACACCAACGTTTGAATTGTGCTCGGAAACTTAAGGCTCTTTTGCACCAATGAGGCTCAGGCAAGCAGGATAACTGCCCAGCTCACGGGAACCAGTGGGCTAGAATTCATTTACCCTTTGGAATTTTCCATCCCAGCCTTGTTTGTGGGCAGGCAATCCTGCCTGCCCTTGTAATCTCGTGCTTCAGTTGCTACTTGAGTGCATCTGGGCAGACTCCCTGCCCCGGACACGCAAGCTCATCTAAGCCAAGTCTAGCTCTCTCCTGCCACCCTGTGGACACTCCTTTTGACAAAAAAGAACAAAAGAAAAGAAATATTTTTATGCAGAAAGTGGGTGCCGTTTAAATAACATAATAGCAACAGCAGCAGAACAAATGAACCAGTAAGGTCAATGTCAATTTTGTTGTTGTTGTTTAGTCGTTTATTCGTGTCCGACTCTTTGTGACCCCCTGGACCAGAGCACGCCAGGCCCTCCTGTCTTCCACTGCCTCCCGCAGTTTGGTCAAACTCATGCTGGTAGCTTCGAGAACACTGTCCCACCATCTCGTCCTCTGTCGTCCCCTTCTCCTTGTGTTATTTTTGCCATCTCATTTTTGACCACATCCAACTTACCAAGGGATGCGGGTGGCGCTGTGGGCAAAAGCCTCAGCGCCTAGGGCTTGCCGATCGAAAGGTCGGCGGTTCGAATCCCCGTGGCGGGGTGCGCTCCCGTTGCTCGGTCCCAGCGCCTGCCAACCTAGCAGTTCGAAAGCACCCCCGGGTGCAAGTAGATAAATAGGGACCGCTTACTAGCGGGAAGGTAAATGGCGTTTCCGTGTGCGGCTCTGGCTCGCCAGAGCAGCGATGTCACGCTGGCCACGTGACCCGGAAGTGTCTCCGGACAGCGCTGGCCCCCGGCCTATAGAGTGAGATGGGCGCACCAACCCCAGAGTCTGTCAAGACTGGCCCATATGGGCAGGGGTACCTTTACCTTTACTTTTTAATTTACCAAGGTTCATGGTTCTTACATTCCAGGTTCCTGTGCAATATTTTTCTTTACAGCATTGGGCTTTCCTTTCGCTTCCAGTCAATGTCAATATCAGCACCCCCCCCAAAAAAAAAGAAAAGAAAAGAAAAGAAAAGAAAAGAGGAAAAGAGGAAAAGGAAGAGAAAGAGAGAGAGAGAGAGAGAGAGAGAAGAAAAGAAAACATGACATATTCTTATTGTCTTGTATGAGCACTCTCCATGTGTCCAGAAAGGTAGCAAAACTCCCATGTTTCACCTGAAAACAAAACCAAACTATAATGTTGTGCAATGGCACCAGTTGGAGTGGAAGCAATGCAAACTCAGTGTGGCTATGTCTGGGCATGGGGTGGGGGCTGTACGGTGTGGGGCAGGCCGGAACAGCATGGATCAGTTTGTCATTGGTCACAAGAAAGGAAAGCCAGGAGATACAATACCATGGCCTGTCCATGGTCTGTTTCATCCATTTCTTCTGGTACTACTCCTCCTTCGGGTTGCGGACTCTTCCATTCAGGTTGGCTAGCTCTGAAAAGTCCATCATCTTCATGGATTCCTGGGTTCTTTTTTTAATATAATTTTTATTGATTTTAACATATAAATTATAAAATGTACCACAAAACTTATCACTTATACAATCTTTTTTTTTAGACTTCCATCAGCACCTCTGATGATCCACCTTTTTAACCACTTCTTATGTATTTCTTAACTTTATATTGCCTTTACATCTCTTAACAAATCATCCTCCCCCTTCTCCATTTTTGCTATACTTCCAATAATACTCCTCACAAAACTTCTTGCAAACATACAAATGTCATCTGATCTTCACAAATACTTTTTAAATAGTCTGTAAATTTACTCCCACTTCCATGAATTTCTGTTCCTGCCGGTTTTGAATCCTTCTTGTTAGTTTATCTAGTTCTGTATAGTCCAGGATTCCTGGGTTCTTAGGGGCTTTGGTCCATGGTGAGAACAGGAGATGGGTCTCCTCGGGCTCTTTTTATGCCACTGTAAGAGCCCTGAGATTCAGCTGCCGCTGCTGCTGCGACTCAAAAAGGCTTTTCCAGCGGCCTTTGTTTTGTTGCTGATGAAATCCAGCCAGAAAAAGACAATTGGCCTATGTTGCCTCCCCAAGCTCCCATCTCAGGAACCCTCAGTCCTTCTCCGGCTCCATTATTGTCTCCAGGAGTCCAATTTCAAGACGGGAACCATCCGTGGGGACTTCATATGCCGCTGACCACGTGCGGAGAGAGGAGTCTGGCTGGCCGCTGGCCAAGCCCAGACAAAGGCCCAGTGAGAGGCACACGTGGTCAGCCCTGAGGGACGCCTTGCAGCTCAGCAGCCGTCCACAACTGGGTGCCCTCCAGATGTTTTATTGTTATTCGTTGCATTTGTGGCCTTTTCCTCCAAAGAGCTCAATGGGGCGTACAAGGTCTCGCCACAACAACCCTGTGAGGTAGGTTGGGCTGAGAGGCAGGGACTGGCCCAAGGTCAGCTTCAAGGCCTATGAGTGGGGATGCGAACCCTGGTCTCCCAGGTCCTAGTCCCACGCTCTAACCACTACGCCACACTGCCTCAAAAAATCCCTTCGTAATATTCTTCCTGCAAGCTTCAATTCTGGTTCATGTGTGTTTGTTTGTGTTATGGTCAAGTTTAGTGGTGAAGCACAGAAGATTTCATCTTAAATCCCTCAAGACTGAGAAAGACCGTGCTCTAAGAATCCGTAGAACTGCTGGAGGGCCCTGCAGGCCTGCCTTTTCCAGAACTGGATGTCCTCCAGATGTTTTAGACTACAATCCCCATCAGCCCCAGGACCTTGCAGCTGTTCTCGCCAGGGCTGATGGGAATTGTAGTCCAAAACATTAGGCATACGCGCAGCTCTTAGCTAGGTAGTCTGAGCTGGCATAATGGCAGCTTTTGATGTTCTGCCTGCATGTACAGTCACAAAGTCATAGAACTTAAAAAAACAAACAAACAAAAAAACCATAGAACCATAGAACCATAGAACAAAGTCATAGAACTGTGGAATTATAGGGACCCCCAAAGGTCATCCAGTCCAACCCCCTGCAATGCAGGAATCCCAGCTAAGGAATCCTTGAGGGATGGCCATCCAATCTCTGCTGAAAAACCTCCAATGTGGGCGAGCCCACCATCTCTGAGGTAGTCACCTCCACTGTCAAACAGCTTTTACAATACAGTGGATGCTCGGGTTGCGAACGTGATCCGTGCGGGATGCACGATCGCAACCCGCAGTGGCACATCTGCACATGCGCGGGTTGTGATTCAGTGCTTCTGCGAATGTGCAAAGCGCAATTCAGCACTTCTGCGCATGCGCGACCGGCAAAACCCGGAAGTAACCTGTTCTGGTACTTACAGGTTTCGGTGGGTCCGTAACCCGAAAAAATGCAACTTCTAGCGTCTGCAACCCGAGGCATGACTGTAATAATAATAATAATAATAATAATAATAATTTATTATTTATACCCTGCCCATCTGGCTGTGTTTCACCAGCCACTCTGGGTGGCTTCCAACAAAATATTAAAATACAATGTTATTCCTAAGGTTTATTTAGAATTTCCTTTCTTGCCATTTAAACCCATTAGTTAGAGTCCTCCCCTCTGGAGCATCAGAAAACAAGCTTGCTCCATCTTCCACCTGACAACCCCTTTGTGCATTTGAAAATGGCTATCCTATCTCCTCTCCGTCTCCTCTTCTCCAGTGGACTTTGTTTTGTCCTTGTCTCCAGCTCCTTCAACCGCTCCTCATCAGGCTTGGTTCCCCCAGACTCTCCATCATCTTGGCTGCCCTCCTCGGCACACCTTCCCACTTGTCCTTCTTAAACTGTGGTGCCCAGAAGTGCCATCTTCCCACTTGAACTCGCTGTCCCACCAACGTGGATGGCTTTAGAAGAGGATTAAACAGATTCATGAAGGAGGAGAAGACTACCAATGGCTCCTAGCCCTCTGCTGTGAACACCAGTTGCTGGAAGCCACAGGAGCCAAGACAGCTCTTGTGCCTGGATCCTGCTTGCTGGTTTCCAATTAGGGGACTGCAACGGGTGGCGCTGTGGGTTAAACCACAGAGCCTAGGGCTTGCTGATCAGAAGGTCAGCGGTTCGAATCCCCCCAGAAGCAGCTTAGTCATGCTGGCCACATGAGCTGGAAGCTGTACGCCAGCTCCCTTGACAAAAAAATGAGATGAGCACCGCAACCCCAGAGTTGGCCACGACTGGACCTAATGTTCAGGGGTCCCTTTACCTTTACCTTTAAAAAGATCAAACCGATCCATTCTGAAGGAAATCAGCCCTGAGTGATCACTGGAAGGACAGATCCTGAAGCTGAGGCTCCAAGACTTTGGCCACCTCATGAGAAGAGAAGACTCCCTGGAAAAGACCCTGATGTTGGGAAAGATGGAGGGCACAAGGAGAAGGGGACGACAGAGGACGAGATGGTGGGACAGTGTTCTCGAAGCTCCCAGCATGAGTTTGGCCAAACTGCGGGAGGCAGTGGAAGACAGGAGTGCCTGCCGTACTCTGGTCCATGGGGTCACGAAGAGTCGGACACAACTAAATGACTAAACAACCTGATTGGTTCCTGCAAGAACTAGATGGGCACTTGGCCTCATCCTGCAGGCTCTTCCGATATTCTGATGTTATGTTCTTATGAAGTTCCTTCAATGGAGATGCCAAATCCTAATGTTGTTGATTTTTCTGGCTGAACACCAGATGGCACCTGAGTCCTGCTTGTTCCCTCCTTCCCATGGTTTCCAAGAAGACTTTTTCCTTCGGGGGTCATCTCCGTGGAGCAAAAGGGCTGGTGGCACTTCTACAGTTCGCCACCCACCCAGTCCACATCCTCCTACTCTCCATAACTATATCGGTGCCTCAGATATTACCAGTGGAATGGGCCGGGGGGGGGGGCAGTGAGAAAACCCTCACCCTATCAGGTGGTGCTATTAGAGGAGGAGAGCGCAAAATATGGTCTGAAGCTCAACATCAAAAAAACGAAGATCATGGCCACTGGTCCCATCACCTCCTGGCAAATAGAAGGGGAAGAAATGGAGGCAGTGAGAGATTTTACTTTCTTGGACTCCATGATCACTGCAGATGGTGACAGCAGTCATGAAATTCCTGCTTCTTGGGAGAAAAGCAATGACAAAGCTAGACAACATCTTAAAAAGCAGAGACATCACCTTGCCAACAAAGGTCTGTATAGTTAAAGCCATGGTTTTCCCGGTAGTGATGTATGGAAGTGAGAGCTGGACCATAAAGAAGGCTGATCACTGAAGAATGGATGCTTTTGAATTCTGGTGCTGGAGGAGACTCTTGAGAGGCCCATGGACTGCAAGAAGATCAAACCTCTCCATTCTGAAGGAAATCAGCCCTGAGTGCTCACTAGAAGGACAGATCCTGAAGCTGAGGCTCCAAGACTTTGGCCACCTCATGTGAAGAGAAGACTCCCTGGAAAAGACCCTGATGTTGGGAAAGATGGAGGCCACAAGGAGAAGGGGACGACGGAGGACAAGATGGTGGGACAGTGTTCTCGAAGCTACCAGCATGAGTTTGACCAAACTGTGGGAGGCAGTGGAAGACAGGAGTGCCTGGCGTGCTCTGGTCCAGGGGGTCACGAAGAGCCGGACACAACTAAACAACAACAATGGGGCTGGTGGGTGCCTTGCGGTTCACTCACTGGAAAGGGTTGTTCCCTCCCCTCAGTGGTTTTCACTTGCTGGTGGAAGGACAGCAAGGAGAGAACCAGCTTGGCATCCCTAGGCAGGGAGTTCCAAAGTTGCCTGGGAGCAGCCACCACCGAGAAGGCCCTTTCCTGCAGCCTCACCATGGGGTCCTGAGAGGGTTGGGGGCTTGAGAGAAGGGTCTCTCCTGAAGACCTAGGGCCTGGGCAGGTTCATATTGGAGGGGGTGCAGGATACGGCGCTTCAGACAGCCTGGGATGAAGGGGGCTTGCGCAGGAGAAATCCCCAGGGATGAGTTACGGTGCGCTTGAATTTGTGCGCTATGGGGCTCCCTGGAAAAGACCCTGATGTTGGGAAAGATGGAGGGCACAAGGAGAAGGGGAGGACAGGGGACGAGATGGTGGGACAGTGTTCTCGAAGCTATGAACATGAGTTTGACCAAACTGCGGGAGGCTGTGGAAGACAGGAGTGCCTGGCGTGCTCTGGTCCAGGGGGTCACGAAGAATCGGACACGACTAAACGACTAAACAACAACAACAACATTAGAGGAGAACCATTTGCAAGATGCTTTGTCTGCCAGAACCGCTTTATCCTCCACCAACCCCCCTCCTTCTCCGCCGAGCTTGCCAACCTGTGGTCTATCCATGCGCAAAGGCGCATCTGCCTGCAACACCAGGCTGGCGCGCAAGGGTTAATGCCCAGCTGGTTAGGGGCCGGGGATTGGCTGCGGCCGGAAGCCAATGGGGAGTGAGCATGGAGGCTGAAAGTCACCCTCGGCAAGGATTTGGGTGGGGAGGGAGAGGGGAGGGTGACAGGCAGGCCGGTCTTGTCTCCATGCCACCTCGCAGCCAATCGCAGCCCGGCGGGGCTGGCTCCCCACCACTGCGGCGGCTGGGCATTGGCTGGCGTGCTTGGCAGGGTGGGCACCGGCAGCCCTGTGCAACCACCCCGAGGGCCAGGCTGGGTCATGCTGGCCCTTTGGTGCACTCTAGCCTGCAAGAGGCGGCCGGGTGTGTGTGCGTGTGCGCGCATCCTTGCAGAGAGAAGGCTTAGATAACCCCCTTGCCAGATCCCCTGCTTGCAGTGCTCCAAAATGTCAAACCCTTTGTTGCAATGGAGCACAATTCAGGCGTGTGCAAGAGGCTTAACTTCAGACGCCACCTTTCCTTTTGATTAAAAAGCTTTCAGGCTGGGAGGGAAAGGCAAGCAGGGAGCCCTGTTCCAAAGAGGAATGCACGGCAGGCAGGCACCTGGCAAATGTCAGGCCTCCTGGGCCTGAGTGGTGGCAAGGCAGCAGCTGAGACCGCCACCGTGGGCCATTGTGGGCTGAGAAATGCCACCTCCGATCTCTCCTCCTCTGGCTCAAATTTAGAGAAGAACCTCAGCCTCGGCACACTCGCCCCTGCGTGCAATAGGACAGCAGCAATCTACTTTGCAGGGTTGTTGTTAAAGGTGACTGAGAGGATGCAGTGGGATGCTGAGCAGTTGAAATGTGTTACATTAGGGATGCAGGTGGCGATGTGGGTTAAACCACAGAGCCTAGGACTTGCCGATCAGAAGGTCGGCAGTTTGAATCCCCGCGACAGGGTGAGCTCCCGTTGCTCGGTCCCAGCTCCTGCCAACCTAGCAGTTCGAAAGCACGTCAAAGTGCAAGTAGATAAATAGGTACCTCTCCGGCGGGAAGGTAAACGTTTCTGTGCGCTGCTCTGGTTTGCCAGAAGTGGCTTAGTCATGCTGGCCACATGACCCGGAAGCTGTACGCCAGTTCCCTCGGCCAATAAAGCACCGCAACCCCAGAGTCAGCCACGACTGGACCTAATGGTCAGGGGTCCCTTTACCTTTATATTAGCATCACCAGAAGCGAGGATTCGCCGAGGTTTTCTAGGAAAGGGAAAACTCACCAGAACAGTTTCCTTTGATGCTTTCCCGAGGCACCTGATAAATTATGCCTGGCTGTAGCGGTTCTGGATGCTTTCAGAAGAAAGCAGGATCTTATTAAGTGCATTAATATGTGTTAATATCTCATAAGGCTAGAACTCATGGGCATGCAATGATGAAGCAGAATGTCGGAAGGTCCCAGGCAGAACGTTTTAATTCACGCAGCGCGAGGTGAAACTATGAATCTCCCAGCAGTTAGTTTCATTGAAGAATCTCAGCTTCTGGTTATGAGAAGAAAGGGAGGGGAACTTCTCTCTATCCACTTTCTCCATAATGTACATAACTGTATATGCCTCTGTCATGCTCCCCTATCCCTTTACTACCTTTCTTTCTAAGCTAATCCTAGAGCTGCAGAGCTGGAAGGGAACCTCAAAGGTCATCCAGCCCAACCCCTGCAATGCAGAAAGCCCAGATGTTGCCTTCCTTCCGGGGGGCCTTGCTCAAACCGTTTCTTTGCCATCATTGTACCAGAGCTGGCCTCTAGGGGGGTTCCCAGGAATTTCCCTCCAACTAGCCCCCCAACCTTAGGTACGCGGTTGGCGCTGTGGGTTAAACCACAGAGCCTAGGACTTGCTGATCAGAAGGTCGGTGGTTCAATTCCCCACGATGGGGTTGGCTCCCGTTGCTCGGTCCCTGCTCCTGCCAGCCTAGCAGTTCGAAAGCACGTCAAAGTACTAGTAGATAAATAGGTACCGCTCCGGCGGGAAGGTAAACGGCGTTTCCGTGTGCTGCTCTGCTTCACCAGAAGCGGCTTAGTAATGCTGGCCACATGACCCGGAAGCTGTACACCGGCTCCCTCAGCCAATAAAGCGAGATGAGTGCCGCAACCCCAGAGTCGGCCACGACTGGACCTAATGGTCAGGGGTCCCTTTACCTTTAGCCCCCCCATCCTGCTTAACTTCAGCAAGGCCCTCATACCCCATTCCCCCTGACAGCAGCCTTGGATTTGAAAGGAAGTCCCAACTCTTGAACCCCTAAATTAGGAGAGTGTTTTTTAAAAAAGAAAACAGGCACCCAAACTCTCCTTTGGGATTTTTCTGTTTTGAAACCAGTCCAGGGTTTGCCACTGCACACAGACAGACGCTGTGTCAGCAGAAATGCCCTTAACTGGGCCATTTCTGCCAGGCCCCTTTCAAAGAGGAACGAGAGCCCAGCTGGCAACGGCTTTTGCCAGGCCAGCACAGCTTTACGCCTCTAATTATTAGGGAAATGGGGGAAATGTGCCTGCCCAGGAAAATGGATTGCCCATCTGCGTCCTCTAAATGTCAGCAGAGGCTCAGCGATAAGGGCCCACTTCACCCAAGCCGGCGCATTGACGCAAACTGGAATGCAGCAGGTCGAGGGCCGAGATAAAGCCAGATTTAAGGGGAAGTTCTTGTGCAAGTTCTCCCGGTCTGATTTTGCAGCAAAGAGTTCTGCTTTCCCTAAGGTGGCTTTGTAAACATTTCCAGCTATGGGTGTTTCATTCTTTTACTACAACTCCCACTAAGGGACGCGGGTGGCGCTGTGGGTTAAACCACAGAGCCCAGGGTTTGCCGATCAGAAGGTCGACGGTTCAAATCCCCGCGACGGGGTGAGCTCCCGTTGCTCGGTCCCAGCTCCTGCCAACTTAGCAGTTCGAAAGCACGTCAAAGTGCAAGTAGATAAATAGGTACCGCTCCGGCGGGAAGGTAAACGGCATTTCCGTGCGCTGCTCTGGTTTGCCAGAAGCGGCTTAGTCATGCTGGCCACATGACCCGGAAGCTGTACGCCGGCTTCCTCGGCCAATAAAGCAAGATGAGCGCCACAACCCCAGAGTCAGCCACGACTGGACCTAATGGTCAGGGGTCCCTTTACCTTTACCTATCCTCACGACATCCCTGTGAGGTAGGGTAGGCAACAGCTGGCGCCCAGGTTCACACCCAGTGAGCTTTACAGCCAAGTGGTGATTTGAACCCTGCTCTCCTGGGTCCTGAAGGGACACGGGTGGCGCTGTGGGTTAAACCACAGAGCCTAGGGCTTGCTGATGGGAAGGTCGGCAGTTCAAATCCCCGCAACAGGGTGAGCTCCTGTTCTTCGGTCCCTGCTCCTGCCAACCTAGCAGTTTGAAAGCACATCAAGTGCAAGTAGATAAATAGGTACCACTCCAGCGGGAAGGTAAATGGCGTTTCCGTACGCTGCGCTGGTTCGCCAGAAGTGGCTTAGTCATGCTGGCCACATGACCAGCATGTACTGTATGCCGAGCTGTACGCCAGCTCCCAGAGGGCAACCAAAATGGTCAAAGGCCTGGAAACGATGCCTTATGAGGAACGGCTAAGGGAGCTGGGCATGTTTAGCCTGGAGAAGAGGAGGTTA
>JAXCMG010000044.1:2358484-2374940 GCA_034642415.1 Podarcis siculus | reverse complement strand
ACTCCAAACATGAGCCCCCCCTTGGGGAAATAAGCCCCCTTTCCTCGGGGGCGCACCGAGCGCCTTTCGCCCTCTTCCCCCACCCATCGCATCTCCCTTTCCAGCGCCCTCCGTCCCTCCCTCCGCCGGCCCGGTGCTTGGAGGCTTCTATGAGTGTCCGCTTGGGGGGAGGCCAGCAGGAAGGTAGCCCCCCTCGCCCCCGCGGCGGCCCGGCTCCGGGAGGAGGAGGAGGAGGAGGAGGAGGACGATGTCTTTGCGCACCGCGCTGGCGACGGGCAATGAGCGCAATGCCGAGACGGTGAGTCCCGTTTGTTTACCGGGCGCTGTGTGTGTGTGCGCCCGCGCGTGTGTGCAAGAGCCGGTGGGGTGTGTGTGTGTGTGTATGGGTGGGTGGGTGGGTGGACGGGGTGGGGTCGGGGTGCGCCGGTGGCCCCTCGTTTGGCCGGTGCGCGCCCGCCGGCTAGCCAGATGGGGGGCTCGCTTTTGCGCCCCCAGCCACGGAGCTGGGCACTGCGGAATGACTGGCAAAGGCAGGAACCTTCTCTCCACCCCCCCCCCCACTGCCCCATCCCCCAATCACTAGGGCGGGCAGCAAAAATCATCCCAGGCTTTTTTCTCCCATCGATCCGTTCCGGGACGGCTGAGCCAAGCCCGGCGTTGTTTTCCGGAGGCGGCTCTCGAGGTGACCCACGGGGGCCCGGCTTCTTGGATCTCTCTCTCCGGGGGATGGAGCGCGCAACCCCGAGACCTCCTTCACCCTCTTCTGATGCGGCCTGAAAACACGGGTGGATAAGCCGCAGGGGGAGGGAGGGGGGACACCCCACCCGCCTCACATTCTCCCTCGATTTGGCAAAGGATCCGCCCGCGAGGAAGGCCTGATGCCATCGGGATGGGCATCGTGCCCAGCCCTGAATGCCCGTTTTGCTTCCTCTGGCCTGCTGTTGTTAGGTAACATTTGGGTCTGGGAGCCAGGAGGTTTGGCGGCTGTGGGTTGCGGTGGTGCCTGCCGGTCAGTCGGGCAGGGTGGGCTCTCTCCCATGAGCACACCCCCCAGGTGGGCAGTCAGTAGGGGATATTCACGCTGCTGGTTGGCAGAACCCCAGACAGATGCACCTGTGTGTGGAGGGAGGGGGGTCCTCTCTGAGATGGCAGGGGGGTGCTTCTGATCTCCGCAGAGTTCCATGCGGCGGCAGCTGATTTTGATGTGATGCAAAGGACCTTTGGCTGCTGTCCGTGGGGGCCCGGAGGGCAATCCTTTGTCAGCCATGGAGGGTTTAAGTGGGCGCTGTGGAGGCACCGTGCAAACACTCAGGCTGGGGCCTGTGTTCAGGATCCAGCCCCCCCCCCCCCCGTCATGCCAGAAGGCCCTTACACAGTGGCAGGCCTACACAGAGAGGGAGCAAGCTGTGAAGTCGAGGGATTCTCAGCCTTCATTCATCTGCCTGTCGTGAACCCCCAAAAACAGCACACCAAAGGCACCCCGGAGATTACAAGAGGAACGTTTTCCCAGCCAATTTGTTCAGAGTGCTTGGTCTCTCTGCTCTGGGGGAAACGCTCTGTTCCAAAATATTATTCCTCAAGGCTGCAAGATGGATGGCTACATGGTGGATATTGTGCAGAGCTCTGAATGGCCACATACTGACCCACAAGGCCCACGCCTCCTGCACGCAGCTGGCGGAAGTCCCTTCCTCTGCCAACGTATGCCAGTGGCACTTCCAGAATCCTTCATGGCCAGCTCTACATCTTACTCTGAATATTAGGCATTTGGTGTTCCGGAAATTTAACACACGCATGCACACACAAGTACCTAGCACTTATGATGGCTTAGATAAGCCAGGAAACGGAATACATAGCTTGAGATCTCGGGCGCTGCAATGTGTTTGGGTGATGGAGCTCAGGGTGGCGGCAGCAGTTCAGGGGGTGTGAGTTTCTCCTTCCCCTCCACCCGTGTGGAGCAGAGGGTCCTGGGACAGGCGTCTAGAGCGGCCTTTCTCAACCTGTGGGTCCCCAGCTGTTGTTGAACTACAACTCCCATCACCCCTAGCTTGCAAGACCAGAGCTCAAGGATGATGGGAGTTGTAGTCCAACATGTGGGGACCCACAGGTTGAGAACTGCTGGTCTAGAGGCATCTTCCTTTAGCGCAGGGGGTGAGAGAGGGCCGCCCCAGGATATAAGAACATAAGAAGAGCCAAGTGCTGGATTAGATCAGTGACTCACCCCCGTCCAGCTTCCTTTTCTGACTGTGGCCACCCAGGTGTCTCTCCTGTGTCTCAAGCACAACTACAACTTTGGAGGTGTTTTTAAGCAGAGGTTAGATGGCTGCGGGTGGCGCTGTGGGTTAAACCACAGAGCCTAGGACTTGCTGATCAGAAGGTCGTCGGTTCGAATCCCCACGATGGGGTGAGCTCCTGTTGCTCGGTCCCTGCTCCTGCCAACCTAGCAGTTCAAAAGCACGTCAAAGTGCAAGTAGATAAATAGGTACCACTCTGGTGGGAAGGTAAACAGCGTTTCCGTGCACTGCTCTGGTTCGCCAGAAGCGGCTTAGTCATGCTGGCCACATGACCCGGAAGCTGTACGCCGGCTCCCTCAGCCAATAAAGCGAGATGAGCGCCGCAACCCCAGAGTCAGCCACGACTGGACCTAATGGTCAGGGGTCCCTTTACCTGTACCTTTAGATGGCTGCCTGTCGTGTATGATCTAGCTGAGATCCGTGCCTTTCAGGGGGTTGGACTAGATGACCTCTGGCGTCCCTTCCAATGCCACAGTTCTGTGATTCCATGGCATAACTTTCACTGATTCTGGAATAAATTGCTTTGGGGTTAGGGGCTGGGTGGGGGCACAGACTTAACTACAGAATGCAGTTCTCATGGATGAAAGAAGGAACCCCTGACAATTTTTGCTCTTTTAATACAACAACCCCAGTCTTAAAACATACACTTTTGTTCTTACCCAGAAGTAAGTCCACTGGGTCTTAACGACCAAAAAAGTATGCAATAGGTTCTGGTTTTCGACTTTAAAAATCTCAGGTGAGCCACGGGCTTCCTGGGCATGTCTCTCCCAGCCTCGGTTCCCCAGCGTGCGAAAATCATAACGAGAGTGGCCTACCTCGCAGGCTTGTGGCAGGAAGGGACTGGAAGGGCTGTCGCTCAGCGCTTGGCATGGTCCCTGGTAGCATCTCTGGGTAGGGCTGGGAGGGAGAGCCCTTGTCTGAAACCCCGGAGAGCCCATCTAATCAATCAAGAGGGACAGAGATGAGCCAGTGGTCCGATTCAGCATGAGGCGGCTTCCTCCGTTCCTCCAGAAGGAAGCGTCATTGGCCAGGCAAGCCGCAAATGTACATGGTGATGATAATGAAGATAGCAGTAATAGAAGAAATCTGTTATCCAGTCTGATAGGCGTGCGGTTCCAGTTGCATCTGGCATGCGTGAGAGAGAGAGGGAGGGAGGGAGGCCTGTCTTCCTTCTCCCCCAGACGGTTCATTGTGAAATCCAGGTCTTCAGCCGTCATGGCCCACGTGGCTTTGAACGCACAGGTGAGACCGGCTTCCAACCCAAACAACGCTAGTTCACACCTTTGCTGTTGTCATCGGAGGCATTTCAGGATCTCAGGGCCCCACCCTGTGCTGCTGCTGCTGCTGTTAGCCGTTCTCGCCAACAACAAGAGCTCCTCTCTGTTGCAACCACCACCACTGCTGTGTTTCCATGGAAGCGAAATCCTTGCCACGGCAGCCACGTGGGCCTCGCCCCACAGCCTGTCCTCACACTCAAACTCGCAGGGCGGTGGCGAGGAGAAGGGTGCCTCTGAGCATGTGCCAAGCCCTCAGTGCCGAGCTTGTCCCCGCCCGCCTGAGTTGGGGGCTTGGGGGCTCTGCAGAAACAATCCCTGCGGGTCAAGGGACGTACCCAAAGGACAGCGATGGCCACTGACGCGGATGGCTTTGAAAGAGAATTGGGCAAGTTAACGGAGGACAGGGCTATGGTCTTCTCAGGTTTTGGGGTAGAGAAGATGCAGTCCTGGTCCTTGCGGTTGGCAGGTATTGCGAAGCCAGGATGAAGCCTTCTCCTCTGCCGGAATCAAGGGAGTGGGAACTTCCTCCTCCGTTTCAACAGCTCTGAGGCTCAAACCCTGAGATGCAGCCATTGACCTCAAGGACTCTCAGCCGGAGAATATTTCTCACCCCGCTGACCCCTAGGCCTCGGCATGGCTGCCCACTGCGAGCGCTGACCTGCTCCTGATAAATTTGGTTTATCCTCCTGGCCTACTTCGCATGGTTGTTGTAAGCATTCCGGCGGTGGTTACGTGAAGTCTTTTCCATCAGAGAAACTGACCATGAAGGAGATTATGATGATGGATCAGCGTAGGGGGCAGGTGTAAGGGCCCCCCCAGAATTTCTTTGACCTCCCAGCCAACAGGGAGTTGTAGCACATCTAGAGGGTGCAAGGTTGGGGAAATCTGATGTCAGGCCACATTCACACCATGCAATGGTACCTTGGGTTACAGACGCTTCAGGTTACAGACTCCGCTAACCCAGAAATAGTACCTCGGGTTAAGAACTTTGCTTCAGGATGAGAACAGAAATCGTGCAGCGGCAGCGGAAGGCCCCATTAGCTAAAGTGGTGCTTCAGGTTAAGAACAGTTTCAAGTTAAGAACGGACCTCCGGAATGAATTAAGTACTTAACCCGAGGTACCACTGGACTTCTAAAGTTCTCTGATGCCACTTAAAAGAGTCATGGCTTCTCCCCCCCCCCCCAAGAATTCTGGGAACTGTAGTTTAAGGATGCTGAGACTTGTTAGGAGGCACCCCCCCATTCCCCTCCCAGAGCCACCCTGCCCAAAGCTTGTTTGTTTATTGCACTGATAGTCCACCTTCTTCTCAAGTGACTTACATGTTTCTCTTCCTCTTTGTTTAATGCCTGCAACAACCCTGTGAGGTAGGTTAGGCTGAGAGAGGCGGCGACTGGCTCAAGGCCACCCAGTGAGCTTCATGGCTGAGTAGGGATTTGAACCCCAGTCTCCCAGGCCCTAGTCCAGACACTAACCACAACACCACACTGGATCTCATTGGGAAGAGGATTTGAGGATTAAACCTCTCTGAGAATTGTTGCTCAGGGCAGTGTTTGAAATTCCCCAGGCGCCAGGTGTGTGTTGCTACTGCCACGGGTCCAGTTGCAAGGAAGAGGAGATTTCTCAGAGCCAGGTTTGGTTAAAGGTAAAGGGACCCCTGACCATTAGGTCCAGTCGTGGCCGACTCTGGGGTTGCGGCGCTCATCTCGCTTTACTGGCCGAGGGAGCCGGCGTACAGCTTCCGGGTCATGTGGCCAGCATGACTAAGCCGCTTCTGGCGAACCAGAGCAGTGCGCGGAAACGCCGTTTACCTTCCCGCTGGAGTGGTACCTATTTATTTACTTGCACTTTGAGGTGCTTTCGAACTGCTAGGTTGGCAGGAGCGGGGTCCGACACAACGGGAGCTCACCCCATCACAGGGATTCGATCCGCCGACCTTCTGATCAGCAAGTTCTAGGCTCTGTGGTTTAGACCACAGCGCCACCTGCATCCCTTCCAGGTTTGGTTGCCACAGTTTAAAAAACCTCTGCCTTAGTCCATAGGTAATACCATTTCCATTTCCACTGTGGTTTTCTCTTTCCTGAACACTCAGACAAGTGAATTGTTGTAAGAGCAAGCTGCAGCCAAGCTGTGTACTTGAGATCATAGAATTGTAGCTTTGGAAGGGACCCCAAGAGACATCTAGTCCACCCCTCCCGGTGAACAGACATTCCGTTGTGGCGACTGCAACCTAGGTTTAAGGTGCTATCTGGCACCTAGCTTATACACCTGAGCTCCTAACACTAGCTCTGGAGTGTATGTGAATAGGGGTCTCCCAATGTCTCTCAGCGGGTAGCGCTGTGGTGTAAACCACAGAGCCTAGGACGTGCCGATCAGAAGGTCGGCGGTTCGAATCCCCGCGACGGGGTGAGCTCCCGTTGCTCGGTCCCTGCTCCTGCCCACCTAGCAGTTCGAAAGTACACCAGTGCAAGTAGATAAATAGGTACCACTCTGGCGGGAAGGTAAAGGGCGTTTCTGTGCGCTGCTCTGGTTTGCCAGAAGCGGCTTAGTCATGCTGGCCACATGACCCAGAAAAACTGCGGACAGACGCCGGCTGCCTCGGCCAGTAAAGTGAGATGAGCCCCGCAACCCCAGAGTCGTTTGCAACTGGACTTAACTGTCAGGGGTCCTTTAACTTTATTGACTTTCAGCACCCTCAACAAAACTACACTCCCCACGATCCTTTGGGGGGAAGCGAGCCGTGACTGTTTTGAAGTGGTGTCGTGGTGCTTTAAAGGCATGGTGTGAATGTGGCCATAGACTGAGGGCACCCCACAACTGCTGCCTGCCTGTGCGCTGGGTCCTTAGCCTTGTTCCCTTGGTGGTGCATTTATATGCCGCTTCATGCCGAAATCTCTGTGCCTCCCTTCTTCAACGAGGCGGTCGCTGTGTTGGGCTGAGTGTTGGCAACCTCCCCGCAGCGTGAGGTGACCCGAGTGCCATACCGGTTTCTCTTGAAATTGCAGCTGGTTTTGCGGCCTCTGCACGCAGTTGTCTTTCGGGGTGAGGTGTCAGGGCAGGGCCCTGCTTCCTGGCCGGCCTCCCAGCTCTGTTGATCTTCCTGAATGAAGAAGCTGATAGCATTTCATCAGTTCGGCGGAAAGCAGAGCTCTCCTCCCGCATCCTCAGCCAGACGCTTTGGCCGACTGCCCCCCAAATCCGCCGGGCTCCTGTTGCGGCTTGAGGGCTCCCTCTGCACGGAAACATCCGCGGCTGTCTGGGCGGGAGAAAGCCAGATCCTGCCCCAAGGAAATTGGAATCCTGCACTCAGCAGAAATTGCGTGAGTCAAGGGAATTTAATGGGGCCTGTTTGTTTGCTCCAGGGTTTCCCCTTTTAATAACTGCGACGGCTTCGTAAGGAGAGCAAACCTGTACTTTGAGTTTTTTATTTATTTTTAAAGTGCCTCAAAAGTGGGGGCCGTTTTGCTCCCCAAGGAAAGCCCAGGGTAGAAGCGTACCTTTTTGCCGGGACAGCTTAGATTGGCGTGAGAACATCTCAGCCCTTGAGTTGTGTGGAAGTTTTCATTGGGAAGGACGCCAATGTTTATATCTCCAAAGCTATACAAATATAAATATTTCAGTCTTGTCTTTGCGTCTCCGAAAAAGCCAGGAGCTTTTCAACCTTGAGCATTGGCCGGAATCCAAGTCTTGGGATTTGCTAGGTGATCTTTCAGTATCACGCTGCCTCTTGAACCTCGACCTGCAATGTTGGCAAGGCTCCTGGACTACCCTGCAGGGCTCTACGGAGACCGTGGTGGTGTTTGTGAAGTATGTTAAATGCTGTGGAGTGCTTGATGAACGCTGAATGTGCTTGTATTTGGCCTAATCTGTGCTTCATTCTCCAGTCCCAACCTGGTTATTGAGTTTGGGGTGGGTTAAAAAACTCAGCAAGCAACCATGGCAGTGCAGCAGTGTTGCTGTTGAGTCGTTTAGTCATGTCCGCCTCTTCGTGACCCCCTGGACCAGAGCACACCAGGCACTCCTGTCTTCCACTGCCTCCCGCAGTTTGGTCAAACTCATGCTGGTAGCTTCGAGAACACTGTCCAACCATCTCGTCCTCTGTCGTCCCCTTCTCCTTGTGCCCTCCATCTTTCCCAACATCAGGGTCTTTTCCAGGGAGTCTTCTCTTCTCCTGAGGTGGCCAAAGTCTTGGAGCCTCAGCTTCAGGGTCTGTCCTTCCAGTGAGCACTCAGGGCTGATTTCCTTCAGAATGGAGAGGTTCGATCTTCTTGCAGTCCATGGGACTCTCAAGAGTCTCCTCCAGCACCAGAATTCAAAAGCGTCAATTCTTCAGCGATCAGCCTTCTTTATGGTCTAGCTCTCACTTCCATACATCACTACTGGGAAAACCATGGCTTTAACTATACGGACCTTTGTTGGCAAGGTGATGTCTCTGCTTTTTAAGACGCAGTCTAGGTTTGCCATTGCCTTTCTCCCAAGGAGCAGGCGTCTTTTAATTTCGTGACTGCTGTCACCATCTGCAGTGATCGGGGCGGTGTTAGAAACTCAAATATATAAGCTAGGAGCCATCTGGCTCCTTAAACCAAGGTTGCAGTTGCCAAAAACGGAATGTCTAGTTGCCATTTAAGGGCAAGACGGTTCTCAATTCTTATTTTCGAATGATGGGCTGACTGTGAATGATTCTCAGTTAAACATCTGGCTTGTTCAGATGACAACCTTGAGCTAGGGCACAAACTTTGAGAACTTAAAGAAGAAAATTACTTCGTCCAGGGACAGTCCACATAGATATTGGCCTATTCCAACCTCTCTTTCTTAATGGCGACTGCTCCTGCTCAGGCTGCACAGAAAAAGCAGTATGGTTCCAGAAATTCATTCCAGTTGTGCAGATAATATGTAACTGATACAATTCTACAGGATGGGGTATTAGTGTGTGAAAACAGTCCAGATCCAACAGTCCCCAGATGGTGGAGATGTTAGGAACTATCCTGGCGCCCAGGCGTCCCAAGTGATCGAAGGTAAAGGTAAAGTGACCCCTGACCATTAGGCCCAGTCGTGGCCGACTCTGGGGTTGCGGCGCTCATCTCGCTTTACTGGCCGAGGGAGCCAGCATACAGCTTCCAGGTCATGTGGCCAGCATGACTAAGCCGCTTCTGGCGAACCAGAGCAGCGCACGAAACGCCATTTACCTTCCCACCGGAGTGGTACCTATTTACCTACTTGCACTTTGATGTGCTTTCGAACTGCTAGGTTGGCAGGAGCAACGGGAGTTCACCCCGTCGCGGGGATTTGAACCGCCGACCTTCTGATTGGCAAGTCCTAGGCTCTGTGGTTTAACTCACAGTGCCACCCGAAAGCCAGGTGCAAAATGCATCTGGTGCCTGGCTAATTTTGAACACTGCAGTGAAGTAAGAATGGAGGACTCAGTACATCACTGGGCATGGCTGTTTGGGGCTGGGGCTTTGAGGGCAAGGTTTACTATGAGGGAATAATCAGGAAACTGTGGTGGCTTGGCTTGGCTTGGCAAAGGGCAGGTGTGGCCTGTCAATTTCTGAGCATCTCCACTTGCGTCTAGAGCAGAGACAGATTTTGTGGAGCTCAACCTATTCCCTTACACCGGATGCTGAGCCGAAAGGGTGCTGCGACAATGATATGGAATGGAAGTCGAGAGGCAGGGGGTGCCGAATTTTGGCGTTGCTGAAATTTGAAAGCCCAAAGTCCGGCACTGTCCAGAGCTGTGTTCTAGGCAAAGTGTCACAGAGATTAGGCTAAGAAGCACCAGTCTGAAACTGAAGAGGGGTAGGTGTCGCACAGACTGTGTGTGTTGCTGCCTCATAGTTAATCTGTGGAACTCACTCCCACTGGAGGCAGGGATGGCCCCCAACGTGGATAGGACACGGGGGAGAGTGGAATTGGTGGCAACCAGCCATAATGGCTCTGCTCTGTCAGAGGCAGCGATGTTTCTGAATCCGTGTTGCTGGAAAGCACAGAAGGGGAGCGTTCCTCTTGCGCATGAACGCTGCTTGCTGGTTTCCCACAGGCATCCGCTTGGCCGCTGTGAGATCTGAATGCTAGGCTCCATGGGCCATGTGCAGGATCTTCTTACGTTCCTAATGCTCAGTTCAAGTTCCCCCTGCCTGGAAGATGCCAGGACCGTGGAGAAGGAGAGATCCCCTTCTGCATTGTGTGAGGACCAAAAAGCTTCCTGAGCCAGCCATCTTCTTCTCTGGGGTCCTTGCCCATCCCCTTGGCTCCTAGAGGAAGATCCATCAGATCCACCTGAGTCCTGCAATCCCCACCTGCTTTCTCCCTTCCTGGATTGCCCAACCTGTATATCTTTCAGTCAAGTTACCTGTGATTTGGCTTGGACTCGATGAGCCTCAGGGACCCCATTCTGCCGCTCCACGATTCTATGTTAGTGGAAGCTGTTTGAATCGCTTCCGTGGCCTTTTCCAATTTTTTGTGCAACGTTTCATATGCATTTGGCTGTGTTGTTGTTTTTTGAATTTCACACAATGCGGCGCCTTCAGTCCTTCTCTGCTTCGCCTTGAGCAGATTCTAAATGAATAAATCCCCTCTCTCTCTTGCATGCAACACAAAAGCAGCCTCCTCTTTGCACACCTGTGTGTTTTTGTGTGTGTTTATCCGTCCCCTGCTGGCGCCCAGCACATCCCCTCGCCCTGCCCTCCGTTCCTTGTGGCGCACGGCGTGTTGTGTTCCAGTGCATTATTGATGGGCTTTGAGGTGGAGGTTGCAGAGGAGAGTGGGGGGGGGTGGGCTGTGTGCGGTGCTAGGCCCTCCCCCCCTTTTGCTAGCCTGACAGGCGTCCTTCCTCAGCGTCCCACAATGCAGCGAGGCATTCCTGAATAGCCTCCCGTGGGAATACAGAGCGAGCTTTTCAGAAAGGCCAGGCTGTGACAGCGAGCATGTTACCAACACCAACTCCCCCCCCCCAAAAAAATCTTTCCCAGGCGGCACAAAACCCCACAAATGCCAGGATGTGTTTGTTTTTTTCAGGGCTTGTGCGCAAGATAAGCTTGCAAAGAGGTTCTCTCACTCCTTCCCCTGTCACCTGCCTCCGTCTCCGGAACCAAATTTGCCCTTTCCTTGCTGGGGAGCGAGCCAGATTCCTGGTCTGCGCACCCCCCTGGAGACCTGGCAAGTTGTATCCCAGAATGCATTGCTGCCGGCCAGCGCCGTCTCCTCTGGTTCGCGTTGGCACCTGTTGCCCAGGGCGCTTAATTTGGGGAGATCTCTAATCCTCCTTCCCACTGAGTCTCTCTCTCTCTCCTTTATTTTGCAAAAGTAAAGAACAACAACCCGAAACCACCAAAATAAGTAATTGGGAGTCTGGAGCTTTGGTTTGGGCTGATTTGGGCCTCTTTTGAGTAAGCCAAGGCAGTGGGGCACTCCCAGAAAGAAGGAACACCTGCCTGGATGGGAAATTGGGCTTTTGGCTGAATGTTAGCAGAGTCCCCTTTTTGGGAATTGCGCCTGCTTTGCTGGGAAAGGATTCTGGTTCGAGAGGGCAAGAGACATAGGTGGTGTCAGTTTGCTTGTTTTTCTCCTCCTGTTTCCCACTTTCTTCTCCAAAGAGCTCAAGATTGGCGTACGTGGTTCTTCTCCCAACTCCTCATATACAGTAGTACCTCCTGTTAAGTACTTAATTCGTTCCGGAGGTCCGTTCTTAACCTGGAACTGTTCTTAACCTGAAGCACCACTTTAACTAATGGGCCCTCCTGCTGCCGCCGCACCGCCAGAGCACAATTTCTGTTCTTATCCTGAAGCAAAGTTCTTAACCCGTTGTAATATTTCTCGGTTAGTGGAGTATGTAACCTGAAGCATATGTAACCTGAGGTACCACTGTAATCCCCACAAAAACCCTGGGAGGTAGGCTGGGCTGAGAAGGTAAAGGTAAAGGGACCCCTGACCATTAGGTCCAGTCATGGCCGACTCTGGGGTTGCGGTGCTCATCTTGCTTTACTGGCCGAGGGAGCCGGCGTACAGCTTCCGGGTCATGTGGCCAGCATGACTAAGCCGCTTCTGGCAAACCAGAGCAGCGCATGGAAACGCCGTTTACCTTCCCGCCAGAGCGGTACCTATTTATCTACTTGCACTTTGACGTGCTTTCGAACTGCTAGGTTGGCAGGAGCAGGGACCGAGCAACGGGAGCTCACCCCATCGCAGGGATTCGAACCGCCGACCTTCTGATTGGCAAGTCCTAGGCTCTGTGGTTTAACCCACAGTGCCACCCGCGTCCATATTGATAGATAGATAGTGTGGTCCTTATTTGCCCTCCCTGTTTTATTTTCACAGCAACAATTTGAGGAAGTTTATGTTGAGAGAGTGTTTGTATATATAGTGTTTGTATATGTATATATATATACACACACACACACACACACACACACACACACACACACAGTATATAGACAGACACACACACACACACAATATATATATATATATACACACTCACAGTGGTACCTCGGGTTACAGACGCTTCAGGTTACAGACTCCACTAACCCAGAAATAGTACCTCGGGTTAAGAACTTTGCTTCAGGATGAGAACAGAAATCGTGCGGCGGCGGCACAGCAGCAGCAGGAGGCCCCATTAGCTAAAGTGGTGCTTCAGGTTAAGAACAGTTTCAGGTTAAGAATGGACCTCCAGGACAGTTTAAGTTCTTAACCCGAGGTACCACTATAATCAGTGTGGCACAAGTGGTCCTTCTTTGCCCTCCCTGTTTTATTCTCGCAGCAACAATTTGAGGAAGTTTATGTTGAGAGAGAGAGAGAGACTGAAGCAGGGATTCAAACTCAGGCCTCTCCAGCCCTAGACCAGCGCTCTAACCACAGCTTTCTTAGCTAAGTCCTCCTATCAGCCAGTGAAGTCAGAGCTCTGTGATCCAGGGAACAACTCCTTGTTGCCAAATGGAGTATGCAGAGATGCCAAAGGGCTTAGTTCCTAAGGGCTTCAACAGGGGTACAAAAAAACATTTGCAAACTTCAGGGCCTGAGCAGAGATTAAAGAGCAACAGGAGGAGGCACTGCTAACTCTGGGGTTTTTTTACACACGCCCCACAAACTTTTATGCACTTCCTACTCTCTTTAGCCACACACCCCACATTTCCTTCCTGCCTCCCACCAGCCTGAACTTCTGTAATTCTAGTTCACAGCCTATTTCAGTGCCGAAATGATCAGCGCGTAGTTAACCCGTGGAACTCCCTCCCATTGGAGGCAGCGACGGCTGCCCACCTGGATGGCTTTAAAAGAGGACCGGGCAAATTCACAGAGGAGGAGAGAGCTATCCAGTGTCTGCTTGCCAAGATGGTTCTGCTCCGACTCTGCGGTCGGAGAACAGCAGTTGCTGGAAACCACAGGAGGAGGGGAGACTTGTGTTCGAATCCTGCTTGAGGGTTCCCCACGATGGGCATCTGGTTGGCCACTGTGAGAACTAGATGGCCTGATCCAGCGGGAGAGAAGATGGAGGCGCAGAGGGCAGGGTTATCAATAGCTCCTGCTCATGATGGCTGCCAGGATCAAAGCAGTGCTAGGAACCCCAATATTAAAGCTAGGTTATGGTCAACACAACAGAATATCTGTTCGCCAGGGGGGTGGACTAGATGACTCTTGGGGTCCCTTCGAACACTCTAACCACCGCACCAAACTGACTATCTAGGCCAGGGGTAGGCAAACTAAGGCCCAGGGGCCGGATCTGGCCCAATTGCTGCCTAAATCCGGCCTGCGGATGGTCCAGGAATCAGCGTGTTTTTACATGAGTAGAATGTGTCCTTTTACAGTGGTACCTCAGGTTACAGACGCTTCAGGTTACATACTCCGCTAACCCAGAAATAGTGCTTCAGGTTAAGAACTTTGCTTCAGGATGAGAACAAAAATCATGCTCCGGCGGCGCGGCGGCAGCAGGAGGCTCCATTAGCTAAAGTGGTGCTTCAGGTTAAGAACAGTTTCAAGTTAAGTACGGACCTCCGGAACGAATTAAGTACGTAACCAGAAGTACCACTGTATTTTAAATGCATCTCTGGGTTATTTGTGGGGCATGGGAATCCGTTCATATTTTTCTCCAAAATATAATCTGGCCCACCACATGGTCTGAGGGATGGTGGACCGGCCCATGGCAGAAAAAGGTTGCTGACCCCTGAGCTAGGCCTTTGGACCGATCCACCTTCTGGACTCATCTTGAAGTCCTGTCAGGGTTTGGAGAGCATCGTAGACACCTGCCCTTGGCTCCCCTTCCGAGTTTCCTTCTCCCAATGTAGGTTTTTTTTTTACTCGAAAGAACTGAAAAGTAATTGACAGGTGCCACTTGCAATGAGAAAGTAACGTGGGGTGTTGTGGGAGCCCCGGGCGCATGTCTCTGCAAGTTAAGAAGTTCACTGTGCAGACTGGAGCAGGCTTTTGGTGGTTCCAATTAATCCAATTAAAATAAAAAACTAAAATAAAAAACACCAAAATTATAATTATTGATTTTTCGGAGCTCCCCATAGTCTGGACCTCTGAAGCATATCTCCACATCTCACTCCTGCCTCTCCTTGGTGGTTCCAAGTTACCCCACTTAATTTATGGCTTTGGGGAGTACCGCCGTGGGCTCCGAAGGCGGCACCTCCTGGCCCCCAGACATGTTGCCATCTTATCAGCCGCTGCCTCCCAAAGCAATCTCCGCTGCCCCAGAGCACGGTGCGTGATGGGTCACAGAAAGGCGCTTTGTTCTCATTGGAAACAAGTAAACCGATGAGTTGCGCATCGGTGGGGCTGCTTCTTCCCAGAAAAACCTTCACCACTGGTGGGAAAATGGCCTTTTGAAAGCCCCCCCCCCCCCCGGGCCTGTCGACCGAGCAAAACGTAAAGCGTAGTGTGGCCTTCTGCATCGCAGAGAGAACCTCTTACGCTCCCCCTCCCAGAAAAAAATCCCAGGCAGGCAGGGAAAAAGATGAGGTTATTTATTTATTTCTGTATTGCATTTATAGCCCACCCCCCCCCCCTCCAAGGAGCTCAAGGTGAGCTCACATCTCTCCCCTCCCCCCCATGTCTTCTTCACAACAACCCTGTGAGGTAGGTTAGGCTGAGAGATGCCGTGACGGGCATCACCTAGGCCACCCGGTCAGTTTCGTGGCCTAAATTGTGGGGGGTGGGCGGGATTTGAACTCTGCTCTCTCCCAAGTCCTAGTCTGACTCAAACCACTGCCCCACACTGGCTCTCAGTGGCTGGTAGGCTGTTCCCGGCTTGGTGGGCACCACCTTGGGCAAGCCTGGGTACAGTCATACCTCGGGTTACAGCCACTTCAGGTTGTGTTTTTTTGGGTTGCGGACTGCCGAAACCTGGAGATAACAGAATGGGTTACTTCCAGGTTTTGGCGGTTGTGCATGCACAGAAGCGCTAAATTGCGCTTTGCGCATGCGCAGAGGTGCCGAATCGCAACCCGCGCATGTGCAGACGCAGGTTGCGAACGCTGCGGGTTGCAAATGTGCATCCCGAAAGGATCACGTTCGCAACACGAGCGTCCACTGTATTGGTAAAGGGGCAGGTGTCTCAGGCCATGCACAGAGGTAATGGACTCATCGAATTGTACATTGGGAAGGCTCCCCAAGGGGCATCTAGTCCAGCCCGCTGCAATGCAGGAATCTCAGAGATATGGCCATCCTCCCTCTGCTTAAAAACTTTCCCACGAAGTCCATTTCCCTGTCCAACAGACTCCCTCGGAAGGTGGTCATTTCCCTCCCAAGACAGCCACCAAGGACAGCTTCTGTACCACCAGATAATTTAGATGTAGCTGAGATTTCGGAACAGGTGTAGGCCCTGCTACCTCCCTCTGGGGACTCGGTGGCTGAACAGCTGCTTGGCATGTAGAAAGCCACAAACTCGAATTGTAGTGATGCAATCTCACTTTGCAAGTCTGGCAAAGACCTGCCCCCGCCCCATCTGCAAGAGACCCCAGGGAGCCTGAGGGAGCAAGGAGTTCTGGACTTGATGACCAGTGGTCCGAGTCAGTATGACAACAGCAAAACAGCTATCCCCGCTCTGTTTAGCCGGTAGGGTCATAGTCTATTATTATTATTATTATTATTATTATTATTATTATTATTATTATTATTTATTAGAACAGGACACTCTAATGTGGGTTATCTCTTGTTTGGACTACTGCAATGCACTCTATGTGGGGCTACCTTTGAAGGTGACCCGGAAACTGCAATTAATCCAGAATGCGGCAGCTAGACTGGTGACTGGGAGCGGCCGCTGAGACCACATAACACCGGTCCTGAGAGACTTATATTGGCTCCCAGTATGTTTCCGAGTACAATTCAAAGTGTTGGTGCTGACCTTGAAAGCCCTAAATGGCCTCAAAGACACAGTATACCTGAAGGAGCATCTCCACCTCCATCGTTCTGCCCGGACAGTGAGGTCCAGCTCCGAGGGCCTTCTGGTGGTTCCCTCACTGCAAGAAGCCAAGTCACAGGGAACCAGGCAGAGGGCCTTCTTGGTAGTGGCGCCCTCCCTGTGGAACGCCCTCCCATGAGATGTCAAAGAGCACAACAACTACCAGACTTTTAAAAGACATCTGACAGCAGCCCTGTTTAGGGAAGCTTATAATGTTGCTTAGTCATTTAGTCATGTCTGCCTCTTCGTGCCCCCCTGGACCAGAGCACGCCAGGCACTCCTGTCTTCCACTGCCTCCCGCAGTTTGGTCAAACTCATGCTGGTAGCTTCGAGAACACTGTCCCACCATCTCGTCCTCTGTAATGTTTAATAGGTTGTTGTATTTTAGTCTTCTGTTGGAAGCTGCCCAGAGTGGCTGGGGAAACCCAGCCAGATGGGCAGGGTATAAATAAATTATTATTATTATTATTATTATTATTATTATTATTATTATTATTAT
>JAXCMG010000044.1:2346657-2358474 GCA_034642415.1 Podarcis siculus | reverse complement strand
TTATTATTATTATTATTATTATTATTATTATTATTATTATTATTATTGAACCTCCAGGTCCAGAAGAAGTCTATCTAGAGTTCTAGGGTCTTAGGGGTATTTGGCCACTGTGAGAAAGGGATGCTGGACTAGCAGCCAGGTTCTTTGGGGGGTCTTAGGCCAAGGAGGTTTGAAATGGCTGTTCTCTCGCGGGTGCATCAGTGCCTGCCCTCCCTGCTCCTGAGAGACCCATGGCAAGAGGGGCGCATGCCCTGAGCTCAGGATCGGCCCTTTGAACCATCAGCGGAAGAAGATGCTGCTGTTCTTTTCCCAGGAAGGAGCTGCTAGCCGCAGAGTTTTACAGTGCGGGGTTCCCCAGGAGATTGCAGCGAGTTTTCGGGGAGCTCAGAGAGGTCATGGCCGCAGCTGCCACAACCAGTGGAGTCGCCCTGGCAGTGGTCATAAGAACCACCTTGTGCAATTAAGAGACTGTTGGCTGGGTGCACGGCTAGGTGACCAGTGTGACGCAGAGGCTGCCTGCCTTAGTGCCATAGCTGTCAAGCGTCCCTTATTTGGCGGGACAGTCCCTTATCCCAGCGCCATGTCCCGCTGCTGTCCCTTATTGATGATGTCCCTTAAATAAGCTACTGAAGGTAATGGAGCCCTTTCTATGTCCAGCTGTCCTTTGTCAATAACAAATTGTTGCTGGTTTTTTTGTGTGTTGAAAATGTGCTGTATGGTAATTTATGGACCTAATAGGTATCTAAAGCCATTTGCACGCAACAAAATATGTATTTTATCAAAGTAATTGTTGATCCCTTATTTTGGCTGCTGATCCCTTATTTTCGAGGCTGCTGGTCCCTTATTTTCAAATCTGTAAGTTGACAGCTATGCTTAGTGCTTCCTTCCTTGTTCCTTTGTGTGACATTACTGACCTCTGAATGCTCCCCAGTCCCCACCCTGTTTCTCTGCCACCTGCGAAAGCGGCAACACCAGCCAGTTGCGGCTGTCACAACGGCTTGATTCTGGCAAGCCCTACCTTAAGCTGCCTTTGTAAGAGCTGAGGTGCGTGGCTGCTCAGGATTAGCAAAGTTGCTTCGCAAGCGAACATTGTACTGGCTGTTAGGTATATGCAGAGAGAGAGAGAGAGAGGTGGACTTAAAACACGAGGAAAGAAAAAAGAGTCGCTCTCCAGTGCATCTGCCAGTCAGCGATTTATCCAGCTCAATTTACTTTGAGGTCGATACACAAATATGTCACTGTGACTTAATACACAACAATTAACTTTTTAAGAAAGTAGGATTTCGGAATCTCTCGTTTTAAATGTTGCTTTACATGATTATGTGTATTTCCCCCTCTAGCATTTTTAATGATGATGTAACAGAAGCTGCAGGACGCGGGTGGCGCTGTGGGTTAAACCACAGAGCCTAGGGCTTGCCGATCAGAAGGTTGGCGGTTTGAATCCCCATGACGGGGTGAGCTCCCGTTGTTGAGTCCCTGCTCCTGCCAACCTAGCAGTTCAAAAGTGCAAGTAGATAAATAGGTACCACTCCGGCGGGAAGGTAAACGGCGTTTCCGTGCGCTGCTCTGGTTCGCCAGAAGCGGCTTAGTCATGCTGGACACATGACCCAGAAGCTGTACCCCGGCTCCCTCGGCCAATAAAGCGAGATGAGCGCCGCAACCCCAGAGTCGGCCACAACTGGACCTCTAATGGTCAGGGGTCCCTTTACCTTTAACAGAAGCTGCATGTGGAAGATTCCAGACAGATAAAATAAAGCACATAGTTAAGCTGTGGAACTCCCTGCCACAGTGATGGCCAGCAGCCTAGATGGCTTTAAAAGAGGATGAGACAAATTCATGGAGGAAGAGAGGGCTACCGATGGCTACCAGCCAGGAGGGATGTCCTCTGGCCTCCACAGTCGGAGGCAGCAACGGATCTGAATACCAGTTGCTAGAAACCCCAGTGCTCAAATCCTGCTGGCCAGGTTGCCATCAGGGCATCTGGTTGGCCACTGTGAGACCAGGCTCCTGGTTTTGATGGGCCCTTTGCCTGTTTTTATGTTCTCCTTTCCCTCCTTTTCCAAACACATTTAGGAACAGGATGATAATAATAATAATAATAATTTATTTATACCCCGCCCATCTGGCTGGGCTTCCCCAGCCACTCTGGGCAGCTTCCAACACAATATTGAAATACACTAATGCATCAAACATTAAAAGCTTCCCTAAACAGGGCTGCCTTCAGAAGTCTTCTAAAAGTCTGGTAGTTGTTGTTTTCTTTGACATCTGGTGGGAGGGCGTTCCACAGGGCGGGTGCCACCACCAAGAAGGCCCTCTGCCTGGTTCCCTGTAGCTTAGCTTCTCGCAGTGAGGGAACTGCCAGAAGGCCCTCAGCGCTGGACCTCAGCATCCGGGCAGAACGAAGGGGGTGGAGATGCTCCTTCAGGATTACTGGACCAAGGCCGTTTAGGGCTTTCAAGGTCAGCACCAACAATTTGAATTGTGCTCGGAAATGTATGGGATGGGAGCAAGTGGCCTTGGGACCAGGCTCATCGGCCACAGACCATGAGCCTCTGAGCAGAGCCCCCATTGAGACGGCTTGCTTTGAAAAAAACCATTGCAAGGATGGCTAACCCTCCCTTTGTCTGCCCAGCCCATAACGTCTTGCTGCTATCAACGTCTTGCAGGCTGGCCTCGTGGAGAGCAGCAACAGGCTCAGGGCTCCAAGCCCAGGCCCTGTTCCTTCACACAAACGCTCTTGTGGCATTTACCGTCCTCCGCTGTGCGATGAGCAGAGCGACTGGTGGCTGCAGCACCGCTTGCCTCCCTGCGCCGGGTCTGCCTTCTCCACCACGCTCAGAGAAAGCGCCTTCTGAGGCAGAAAAATGCGCCTCCCGGCTCTCTCGTTCGGTCCACTCAAGGAAGAAATGGGGCAGAAAAGGGTTCCTTTGTGTGTGCGGAGAAGGGAAGGCCGGTGTGTGTCTGATGCAATGTGTCCTTTGGAGACAAAATATGCTTGCACAGATTCCTCTGGGGACGTTGACACCATTTCAATTTACGGTTCCTGCTGGAATAATAGCAGTTTTGGAAGGGGCGAGTCTTGTCCGATTCACGCTTGTCTGTTTTGAAACTAGGCAGCAGTTTTCATAGAGTTGTAGCTTTGCAATCCACCCAAAGGACATCTAGTCCAACCCCCTTGCGATGCAGGAAATGTTGCCATCCTCTCATTCCCTAAGGAGTATCGAAAATGTGTCTGCTCCCACTCAGCCTTTGAGGACGTTCCTTCGGGGGGGGGGCTCCCCACCCCCTGAGGGATTCCAGCGAGATTTTTTGAGATTTTGGGGCCAACCTGAAAAAATATTTCATTTTGCCCAACAGTGATGTAGCTTTATCTGCCTCCTGTGTTTACAGCTTTTATAAGAGGGCTCTCCATCACTGGAGATTTGCAAGCAGAGGCTGGATGGCCACCTGTCAGGGATTATTTGTGACTCTTGCATTGCACGGGTTGGACTAGATGGCCCTTGGGTTCCCTCCCACGATCCTGTGAATATGATTTTTAATGCTGCGTCGACCGCTGACATTCCTTTTGCTTTCTAATTGTCGTACAAGTGTTAGCTGCTTTGAAACCCTGTTTTAGAAAACCAGGTATAAATACGTAAGTGGTTTTAAAAGAGGATTAGGCTGATTAATTCGGGATAAGGCTATCGATGGCTGCTCACCACAATGGCTATGTTCTGCTTACCTGGCCGGTCAGGAGGGGAGGAGTCATTGAGGCTTTTCGGAGGTATCTGGTAGCCACAGGTGAGAACAGAATGCTGGATTAGATGGTTGGGCCATTGGCTTGACCCATCCAGCAGGCTCCTCTCAGCTTCTCATGTCAATCAATCAATCAAACATTTTATTATATGGTCACACACCTGCTAACAAATTCTTACATCCCCAAGTTGGATTTCTGAGATCCAGCTTTCCCCCCCACCTGGTACTTTGCCCCCTTAGTGCCACGGGGTGTTTGGGGGTTATGTCTAGGCCAGGCACCCCCAAACTCGGCCCTCCAGCTGATTTGGGACTACAGTTCCCATCATCCCTGACCACTGGTCCTGTTAGCTAGGGATGATGGGAGTTGTAGTCCCAAAACAGCTGGAGGGCGGAGTTTGGGGGTGCCTGGTCTAGGCCTTTGGAAGCATCAACATGAGCAGGTTCTGGGCTCAGTGAAGGGGATGGCTGTCGTTTAATTTGATTAGAGGCAGGGACAGAGCGCATTTGGAGATATCTAGCGGCCATAATGCAGTGATTCAGCAGTGGGGTCGATGACATTTTGGGGGTCATTTATCTGCCCGGAGCCACAGAGTGAAGTGCGACTGCTGGCAAGTACCGGTGGGTTTATCTGATCAGACTCCTAGGACCGACCCCCTCAGACAGCAACTGCTGGAGGGGGGGTGGACCTGTTGACAACCCCCCCCTCCCAGCCGTTCCTCCTAAACTTCCCTGTCAATTGTGCATGGCTAGGGGTCAGAGTACAGCTACCCCACCACCAGGGCTGAAACAAGATGCAACTGCTGGTCCAGTTGGCTTCCGCATGTGGAATTGGGAACAGATGGGCAGCATCTTGACCTTCTCAGGCGGCAAAACACCCTGGGCTGACACTTCTTGCTTCACATTTTCCATAGTTCAGCTTGGACTACTGCAATGCGCTCTATGTGGGGCTACCTTTGAAGGTGACCCGGAAACTACAACTAATCCAGAATGCGGCAGCTAGACTGGGGACTGGGAGCGGCCGCTGAGACCCTATAACACCGGTTTTGAAAGACCTACGTTGGCTCCCAGTATGTTTCTGAGCACAATTCAAAGTGTTGGTGCTGACCTTGAAAGCCCTAAATGGCCTCAAAGGCCCAGTATACCTGAAGGAGCGTCTCCACCTCCATCGTTCTCCCCAGACACTGAGGTCCAGCGCCGAGGGCCTTCTGGCGGTTCTCTCATTGCGAGAAGCCAAGTTACAGGGAACCAGGCAGAGGGCCTTCTCGGTGGTGGCGCCCGCCCTGTGGAACGCCCTCCCACCAGATGTCAAAGAGAAAAACAACTACCTGACGTTTAGAAGACATCTGAAGGCAGCCCTGTTCAGGGAAGTTTTTAATGTGTGGCATTTTAATGTATTTTTAATCTTTGTTGGAAGCCGCCCAGAGTGGCTGGCAAGACCCAGCCAGATGGTTGGGGTACAAATAAATTATTATTATTATTATTATTATTATTATTATTATTATTATTGGATTCTGCTTGCAGGTTTCCTACTAGGGCATCTGGCTGGCCCCTGAGGGAACACGATGCTAGACTAGATGGCCCTCTGGCCTGATCCAGCAGCCTCTTCAGGTGGCCCCACCTGTCCTGGGATGGTAGACACATAATTCAGTCCATAGAGCGCCAGGCTCTTAATCTCAGGGTAGATTAATGCCACGTAGAGCACATTGCAGTAGTCCAAGCGGGAGATAACCAGAGCATGGACCACTCTGGCCAGACAGTCCATGGGCAGATAGGGTCTCATCCTGCGTACCAGATGGAGCTGGTGCACAGCTGCCCTGGACACAGAATGGACCTGCGCCTCCATGGACAGCTGTGAGTCCAAAATGACTCCCAGGCTGCGCACCTGGTCCTTCAGGGGCACAGTTGCCGCATTCAGGACCAGGGAATCCTCTGCACCAGCCTGCCCCCTGTCTCCCAAGAGCTTTCTCCTTTCCTGTGATTTCTAGCAACTGGGATTCAGAAGCATTTCTGCCCTCTCCTTCTCCATGAATTTCCCCTTTCCTCTTTTAAAGCTGTCTAGGTTGATGGCCTAGGTTGATGGGACGCGGGTGGCGCTGTGGGTAAAAGCCTCAGCTCCTAGGGCTTGCCGATCGAAAGGTCGGCGGTTCGAATCCCCGCGGCGGGGTGCGCTCCCGTTGCTCGGTCCCAGCGCCTGCCAACCTAGCAGTTCGAAAGCACCCCCGGGTGCAAGTAGATAAATAGGGACCGCTTACTAGCGGGAAGGTAAACGGCGTTTCCGTGTGCGGCTCTGGCTCGCCAGAGCAGCGATGTCACGCTGGCCACGTGACCCGGAAGTGTCTCCGGACAGCGCTGGCCCCCGGCCTATAGAGTGAGATGGGCGCACCAACCCCAGAGTCTGTCAAGACTGGCCCATACGGGCAGGGGTACCTTTACCTTTACCTTTACTAGGTTGATGGCCATCACCGAATCCTGTGGCAGGGAGTTCCACTGTTTAACGTTTAGCCAAAATACTAACGTTCAGCTGAAATCTGTTTCCCTGCCACGTTCACCCTCTTTTGGTTCTCCTTCTGCCCCCGGAGGGCAACCCAGAGGGGCAAGCCTGCTCTTGCCCTGTGCTGGGGCGAACGGGGATGGATCTCCTTGTGTCGTGGCAGCAGATTCAAGACCGACGAAAGGAAATTCGGATGCCACGAAACCAAGTCACCTCCCACAGGACGCCGTGGCGGCTGCTTCCTTTGGTGGCTCTCTGTCTCTCTTGAAAAAAATGTAGACAAAGTCATAAAGGACAATGTCTGTCGATGCCTATTAGTCATGATGGCTAAGAATAGAACCTCTGTATCCAGAACCAGTATACCTCCCACATCAAGTGGGCTTGCGTTTGGCTGCTTTTATTTCCTGCTGTTTCAAGGGATGTTTTTAACTGTTAATTGATGGTTTCGTCTTCGTCCGCCCCTTTGAGCTCTTGCAGGGAAGGCAGGGGATAAATGTGTTAAATATTCCCCCCCCCCCCATCTTAATCGTCTGTTTCCTAGCCCAAACATAGCCCAACCTTTTCAACTATTCCTCAGAGGACTTCAGGCCTCGTCTATTCTGGTCTCCCTCCTTCTCCTCACAAGTGTTGGCAGGCGGCTATAAGGAGGAGACAGGCTCTACCAGGGTTTCTCTTCCCTGTGCCCCCCCCAAAAAATACATGTAGGGTTGCCAACATTTTTGCTCGCCTTGCTCCTGTGCTGTTACCAGCCGCCTGAGATGCAGGTAGCTTAGCAGGCGAAGCTTTTCCTGCCCCTTTTTCTCTGTGCATGGAAAAGTTTCACCTGCTGAAATGTCAACATCTAAGGCTGCTTTTGAAGCCAGCTGAGCAGGACCCACAAAATTAAAATTAAAATTAAAATTAAAATTAAAATTAAAATTAAAAAAACTTCGCAACTATGTGGTCCTGCGGCAAAGCAAGCAGGAGAGGACTGCATTGCAGGGGGGTGGTCTAGATGACTCTTGGGGTGCCTCTGTGATTCCGTGACTGTCCTGGGGAAAGACAAGCACTCGGTTTATCTTCCAGGCTTCTACCGAAGCCTCCTTTTGATTGTTCAAACACGTTCGAAAGTGGGATGGAACGTAGATGTGAATCTATGCCTTGGTTCTAGCCCAGGGGTCAGCAAACCTTTTCAGCAGGGGGCTGGTCCACTGTCCCTCAGACCTTATGGGGGGCTGGACTATACAGTGGTACCTTGGGTTACATACGCTTCAGGTTACATACGCTTCAGGTTACAGACTCCGCTAGCCCAGAAATAGTGCTTCAGGTTAAGAACTTTGCTTCAGGATGAGAACAGAAATTGTGCTCCGGCGGCGCAGCAGCAGCAGGAGGCCCCGTAAGCTAATGTGGTGCTTCAGGTTAAGAACAGTTTCAGGTTAAGAACAGACCTCCAGAACGAATTAAGTACTTAACCTGAGGTACCATTGTATTTTTGGGGGGCAGGGGGAATGAACGAATTCCTGTGCCCCACAAATAACCCGGAGATGCATTTTAAATAAAAGCACACATTCTACTCATGTAAAAACACACTGATTCCCAGAACGTCCGCGGGCCGGATTTAGTTTGCCCACCCATGTTCTAGCCTAACCATAAACCTCACCAGATGTTTGGAACTACAACTCCCATCAGCCCTAATCGGCATGCCCAGAGGCATGATGGGAATTGTAGTCCAACATCAGCTGGAGGGAACCAGGCTCGGGAAGACTCCCCTGCTGCCAACGCGCATAATAGAATCATAGAATTGCAGGGTTGGAAGGGACCAGGAGGGTCATCTAGCCCAACCCGCTACAAGGCAGGATTTTTTTTGGCTCGAACCCACAACCCAGAGATTAAGAACTTCATGCTCTGCCGCCCAAGCTATAATCAAGAGGCAGCTGTGAGGTGGAGGCGTCAAGGCCTTTGGGGATGTTTGTGTGACTTGTGGCTTTGTATGCTGAAGGCTGCGGGTTCAACCTCCGGGTGGGGCTTCAAAAAAAAGTCCTCTTCTGCCTGAAACCCTGGGGAGCAGCTGCCCGTCTGGGTAAGCATTCCTGGGTTCGAGAGGCAGTGTGGTGCAGTGGTGAGAGTGTCAGAGTAGGACTTGGGAGACTGTTGTTTGGTCATTTGGTCGTGTCCGCCTCTTCGTGACCCCCTGGACCAGAGCACGCCAGGCACTCCTGTCTTCCACTGCCTCCCGCAGTTTGGACAAACTCATGCTGGTAAGCTTCGAGAACACTGTCCCACCATCTCGTCCTCTGTCGTCCCCTTCTCCTTGTGCCCTCCATCTTTCCCAACATCAGGGTCTTTTCCAGGGAGTCTTCTCTTCTCCTGAGGTGGCCAAAGTCTTGGAGCCTCAGCTTCAGGATCTGTCCTTCCAGGGAGCACTCAGGGCTGATTTCCTTCAGAATGGAGAGGTTTGATCTTCTTGCAGTCCATGGGACTCTCAAGAGTCTCCTCCAGCACCAGAATTCAAAAGCATCCATTCTTCGGCGATCAGCTGGCGATCCTTCACGGATCACTGCCTTGCCGTGGCGAAGGGGCTTGAATAACTCAGAGAAGCTATGAACTATGCCGTTCAGGGCCACCCAAGACGGGCAGGTCATAGTGGAGAGTTTTGACCAAACGTGATCCACCTGGAGCAGGAACCGGCAAGCCACTCCAGTATCTCTGCCAAGAGAACTCCATGGACAAAGACAACAGGCATATAAATACAATTAATAAACGAATAATAGCAGAGGGACATGATTAATGGCAGCTTCCTTGGGCAGGAAAAAGAAAGAAAGCAGTGCAGAGTTGAACTGTGGAACTCACTGCCACAGGAGAAGGCAGGGAAGGCCGCCAGATTAGTGTGGAGTGCTACTGATGGCTACCTGCCATGATGCCAATCTGCAGTTGGAGGCAGCTGTGCTTCCAAATCCCAGTTTCCGGAATCCACAAGAGGGAGCAGAGTAGAGTTGTCCTGTGTTCGAGTCCTGCTTTCTGGTTTCCCCCAGGCCTCTGGCTGGCCACTAGGAGATCAGGAGGCTGGACCAGCTGGGCCATTGGCCTGATCCTGCAATCTCCTCGCTAGCATCTCCTGGGGAAAACCCTGAGTGCTGGGTCCCTGCTCCTTGCTCCATCAAGGTGGCAAGTGGTGCATCGCTGAACCTGGCCAGGATCCAGCTCCTAATAAGCACCTTTCCACCTCTCGACAAGCTTCCCTCCGATGGGACAAAAGGGGACCCGCCTGTTCTCTTTCCTGTGAACCAGCCGGGCTTTGTGGCTGCGCCCTGCCTTTCAGGTTGGTTTTCATACCAACCCACTCTCTTTGCTCGTCAATTTTAGGAAGAGCCAGGCTTGCCTTCCGCAGGCCTGGATTCGTAACTGGTTGGTGGAGATTTTTCTTTCCCCTTTCCGCAGACAAGGCTGAGTCAAAAGGAGCGAAGCGGTCGGTTGGCGAACCCACTGGGGATCAGGGTGTGTGTGTGTGCCTTTCTCAGCTGCCACTCTAGAAAGAGCAAAACTTCATTCAAGCAACTCAGCAGTCTGGCACTCTGAGGTTGCCATGGTCTCTATTATGGGTAGGCAAACTAAGGCCCAGGGGCCGGATCCGGCCCAATCATCTTCTCAATCCGGCCTGCGGATGGTCCAGGAATCAGTGTGTTTTTATATGAGTAGAATGTGTGCTTTTATTTAAAATGCATCTCCGGGTTATTTGTGGGGCCTGCCTGGTGTTTTTACATGAGTAGAATGTGTGCTGTTATTTAAAATGCATCTCTGGGTTATTTGTGGGGCATAGGAATATGTTCTTTTTCCCCCTTCAAAATATAGTCCGGCCCCCCACAAGGTCTGAGGGACAATGGACCGGCCCCCTGCTGAAAAAGTTTGCTGACCCCTGGTCACTATCATGGGTAGGCAAACTATGGCCTGCGGGCTGGATCTGGCCCAATCGCCTTCCAAATCCGGCCCACGGATGGTCCAGGAATCAGCGTGTTTTTACATGAGTAGATGCATCTCTGGGTTATTTGTGGGGCCTGCCTGGTGTTTTTACATGAGTAGAATGTGTGTTTTTATTTAAAATGCATCTCTGGGTTATTTGTGGGGCATAGGAATTTGTTCATTCCCCCCCCCCCAAATATAGTCCGGCCCCCCACAAGGTATGAGGGACAGTGGACCGGCTCCCTGCTGAAAAAGTTTGCTGTCCCCTGGTCTCTGTGATAGATGGCTTTTGCCGTGGCTTAGAAAGCAAGCCCAGTCGCCATGCGCTGCGGCTAGTGTGGCCAAGGCAGTGCTCTCCAGTTGTTGCTGAACAGCATCTCCCTTCACCCCTGACCACTGGACATGTTCTGGCTGGGGCTTATGGGAGTTGGAGTCACACTGAAGAGGGAACATTCTTGTTTTCTGCTGCTCTGGAGGGTAAGACTTGAACCCGTGGCTTCAAGTAACAAAAAGGGAGATTCCGACGAACCATCAGGAAGAGCTTTCTGACAGTAGGAGCTGTTTGACCATTCGATGAAAGGTGGTGGCTACTCCTTCCATGGAGGTTTTTAAGCATTCATTGGATGGCCATCTGTCATGGCTGCTTTAGCTGAGATTCCTGCATTGCCAGGGGTTGGACTGGATGACCTTTGGGTGTCCCTTCCAACTACAGTTTTGTGGCTCTATGATTCTAGCTGCCCATGAATGAATGGAGCTGCATGCCGGGAGATGCGGAACAGATAAAAGAAAACCCACATTCACACAATGTGTAGTTAAACTGCGGAACTCCCTGCCACTGTAGGCAGTGATGGGTCACCAGCTGGATGGCTTTAAAAAAAGACAAGACAAACTCGTGGAGGAAAGAGCTGACAATGGCTACTAGCCACAATGGCTATGCTGTGGTCAGAGGCAGCAATGCTTCTCATTACCTATGGGACCGCCTCTCCTGGTATGCCCAGCGGAGGACCTCAAATGAAAACACTTTGGAGGTCCCAGGTCGCAAGGTGGTTAGATTGGTCTCAACTAGGGCCAGGGCCTTTTCAGCACTGGCCCCGACTTGGTGGAACGCTCTCTCACAAGAGACTAGGGCCCTGCAGGACTTGACATCTTTCCGCAGGGCCTGCAAGATAGAGCTGTTCCGCCTGGCCTTTGGTTTGGACTCTGTCTGACCCTTAGGCTTCCCTCCCCTTATAGTCTTGATGTATTGGCTACTTTCAAAATGAGGCTGCATTTTAAATGGCATTTTAACCTGTATTTTAAATTGCCCCCCCATTATGTTTTTATTGTAATTTTACTGGTGTTAGCCGCCCTGAGCCCGGCTCTGGCCGGGGAGGGAGGGGTATAAATAAAATTTATAATTATAATTATTATTATGATCTGTTCCTGGAAACCAAAGGAGGGGAGTGTTGGTCTTGTGTTCAGGTCCTGCCGGTGGGGTTCCCTTTGAGGCATCTGATCGGCCACTGTGAGAACAGGATGCTGGATTAGATGGGCCATTGGCCGGATCCAGCAGCCTCTTTTGATGCTCCTAATCTTATTTTTCCTATCTGAGGTTTAACCCAAAGTACCTGTTATGTAGTGTAGTTTCACCCTGGGCCAACAGGGGGATACTGTAT
>JAXCMG010000044.1:2256746-2338112 GCA_034642415.1 Podarcis siculus | reverse complement strand
ATTATTATTATTATTATTATTATTATTATTATTATTATTATTATTATTATTCCTTGTCTGGTTCACACAAATGCTTTCCCCCCCCAAATAAATAAATAAATATGTTTAGGGGTATTCTCATTTTGACTCGAGACAATCACCATTTTATAGTTCAAATTGGGAAAAATAAATACAGTAAATGGACAAAAGTGTGAAGATTCACAAAAATTTTAGGGGTATGCGTACCCCTGCGTCCCCCCCAGGAAAAAAGCACTGGGTTCATGGGGACCCTGTTCCCCCCCTCTCTCTGTGGGGTCTCTGTCTCCCTCAAGCCACTGACCCCCACCCACCATGCCCTCCGCTGATGTGCTCATTGCCAAAGACACCCATCGCTCTTCACCCTCCCCCCCCAGCTTTCTGCCCCCCCTTCCCTAATTAGCGCCTGGAGTCCAAGTTGGTCGCTGTGGTAACGCCAGCTCCTGCCAGCATCTCGCTGTGGGGGAGGATGTGGGGGGTGGAGCTGCTAATTAGCGGCTGGATTTTCCAGGCCAAATGAGCTTGGGGAAGATGGGGGGGGGGGAGAGAGAGATGGATATTGAAGGCTTTTCCTTTCAAATTAGTCATTTCCCCTGGCAAGGGGCTGGGGGAAGCTCCCTGTTCAATGGGAGTCTTCCCAGTTGCAGCCAGACTGGCACTCCCAGCATCCTTTTGGATGGGGGGGAGGCCCTGTACTCCCTTGAAAGCCTCTTTCCTTCTCTCCCCCCCACCCCCCGAAATTCATCTGCCATCCATCTCACAGCTCCTTTTAAGGGGAAAACCCCCCATGAAATGAGTGCCTCCCACTGACTGCCCCCATTGATGGGTTTCGTAAACAGATCGCATTCCTAATCCTGACATTTAATTAATAGAATCGCAGGACTGAGCTGTGCTGAAGAGGCAGTGTGGGGCAGTGGTTAGAGCGCACAACCTGGGAGAGATCAGGGTTCAGATTCCCCCAACTCGGCCACCTTGAACCTCACTGAGAGAAAGCTTGTTTTCTGCTGCTCTAGAGTGGCTCAAACACTTAATACGATACCAAAGGCAAGAGGGCCTCTGAGCATGCACAGAATGTTTGTTGTCGCTGCTGCCACTGCCAAATTGTCAGGTTTGCCAGGCTTATGGGGAGAGGCTTCCATGTTAAAGGTCTCTCGCCTTGGCACCTCTCCTCTTTAGAAATGAACCCCTTCTGCCAGCTGCCTTTGGAATAAAGGTAAAGGTAAAGGGACCCCTGACCATTAGGTCCAGTCGTGGCCGACTCTGGGGTTGCGGCGCTCATCTCGCTTTACTGGCCGAGGGAGCCGGCGTACAGCTTCCGGGTCATGTGGCCAGCAGGACTAAGCCGCTTCTGGGGAATCAGAGCAGCGCACGGAAATGCCATTTACCTTCCTGCCGGAGCGGTACCTATTTATCTACTTGCACTTTGAGGTGCTTTTGAACTGCTAGGTTGGCAGGAACAACGGGAGCTCACCCCGTCGCGGGGATTCGAACCACCGACCTTCTGATCAGCAAGTCCTAGGCTCTGTGGTTCAACCCACAGCGCCACCTGTGCATAGCTGTCAACTTTCAGATTTGAAAATAAGGGATCAGCAGCCTCACCTGTCCCGGGGACAGTCTACGGGATATCTAACAATCCGGGATAGCAGCGGGGACGGCGCTGGAATAAGGGAATTTCCCACAAAAAAAGGGAAGGTTGACAGCCATGCATCAGTGCCTTTGGCATACCTAAGAGCAAAGTATCTGTGGGGAGGAAATAACTGCCTCCAAAGCGATTTTGGGAACAGAGTTTACTTGGGGAGGAACCCCACTTCCATTCTAAATATTTAGTTTCCCCAAATATGTTCCTGCAATGGGAGCACGTCCAAAATGTATGTTTGTGTGTGAAAACATGCTGCGACCGGCCCTTGGGGAGGATGACTTGGCTTAACCCACCTTCCTCCTCCCGTTTTTTTGCAGCTCTTCCGAGAAGTGAGGATCATGAAGGGTCTGAATCACCCCAACATTGGTAAGCAAGCCTGGAGCCCGGAAAGAGGTCTGCCTCCGTTCACATTGACAGCTGCCTTTCTCTTAAGGAGCGCGAGGGCAGAACCGGGAGGGAGGGAGAGGGTCATGTTCAAGAAATCCAGGCAGATCTTGCTCCGTGGAATCCGGGGGCTGAAATCTCTCTCTCTCTCTGTTGCAGTGAAACTCTTTGAGGTGATAGAGACGGAGAAGACACTCTACCTAGTGATGGAGTATGCCAGCGCAGGTGAGTCTGGAGCATGTAGCGTTCCCTAAACAAGGAAGGATTGGACTCTGATTAATAGAATACACACAAGACTCTGGGTTGTTGTTGTTTAGTCGTTTAGTTGTGTCCGCCTTTTCATGACCCCATGGACCAGAGCACGCCAGGCACCAGGTTCTTTTGTGAATAAAACGACCTGGGCCGAGGGGTGGACAGGAATTATTATTGGCACCTCCATCTTAAAAAGCAGAGACATCTCCTTGCCAACAAAGGTCCGTATAGTTCAAGCTATGGTTTTCCCAGCAGTGATGTATGGAAGTGAGAGCTGGACCATAAAGAAGGCTGATTGCCGAAGAATGGATGCTTTTGAATTCTGGTGCTGGAGGAGACTCTTGAGAGTCCCATGGACTGCAAGAAGATCTAACCTCTCCATTCTGAAGGAAATCAGCCCTGAACGCTCACTGGAAGGACAGATCCTGAAGCTGAGGCTCCAGTACTTTGGCCACCTCATGAGAAGAGAAGACTCCCTGGAAAAGACCCTGCTGTTGGGAAAGATGGAGGGCACAAGGAGAAGGGGACGACAGAGGATGAGATGGTGGGACAGTGTTCTCGAAGCTACCAGCATGAGTTTGACCAAACTGCGGGAGGCAGTGGAAGACAGGAGTCTGGTCCAGGGGGTCACGAAGAGGCGGACACAACTAAACGACTAAACAACAACAACAAAGAGGCAAAATGATGGAAGTTTATGAAAATAAGCATTGCCTGGGGAAAAGTGAGGAGGGGAAAGGTTTTCTCCTTTTCTCATTATACCCACATTAATTTATTTACTTTTTCCTATTTTTTTATTGACTTAAAAAAAATTATACAGACAGCAAAACAAAGAAGTCTAAATTAACATTGCCTTCTACCAATAAGAAATAATAATATTACAGTAATGAAAATACTAAAAGTACACTTACTTCCGCTTTTAAACTTCTATTCTGGTTACAATATATTACTATTCTATAAGAATCTATTCTATCCTTTGCTGTCCCATATATTATTTTATTTCCCAAATTCAACCTAACCCTCCTCTCCTCCCCAATGCTCTTCCCATCATAATATGTTTTTTTCTAGTTGCTTTGGTAAAATTGAGTAACTTGAAAACTGTTAAATTATAATTACTTATTTTGTCCTTTCAGGCTTAACAGTTGCCTATTAAGAGTTCTGCTTTAACACCATATTTCTTCACATATTCCCCTATGCATGCATTCCCATTCTGTATTGAATTTTTGATTGGAGCAGCCCCTGATTGCTGCAGTCATTTTCGCCATCTCTGCCCACATTTAATTAAGCTGAATGTTGGAAGATGCAGGACAGATAAAATTATTTTTTTTCATGCAGCACATAGTTAACCTTTGGAACTCCCTGCCACAGGAGGCAATGATGGGCACCTACTTGTGTGGCTTTAGACAAATTCATGGAGGAGGAGAGGGCTTCTCATGGCAACTAGCCAGGATGCCACTGGCCTGATCCTGCAGGCTCTTCTGATGTCAGCCTAACGTCCTTTTCTCTCCGCCTGTAGGAGAAGTCTTTGACTACCTGGTTTCCCACGGGCGCATGAAGGAGAAGGAAGCTCGGGCCAAGTTCAGACAGGTGAGGAGAGGAGACCCCAGCCGGGGAACCGGTTGCTCTTTGGGTACCAGGAAAGGGGCGAGGGATGATTGGTGGGAACGTGGCTTGGCTGATGTTTTCGTTTTTTTAAAAAAAATGATTTAATCATTTTTTCAATACAAACAACTGCTGCAAACAACAGAAACCATAAGAACACTAATAATTTGACAATTCAGATTTGAATACACAGATATACCTATGACTACACCTTTTATTTCTTTTCATTTTATGTATTTGTTAACATTCTTATATTACATCTGTAAACATTGTCATATTACATTACAGGACTTACTATAATATAATTTCCAACATGTATACAAAAATTATATACAAATTTTATATACCTAAAAAGAAAATGAAACAACAACAAAAAGAAGGAAAGAACAAAGAAAAGAAAAACAAAACAATTTTTTCCAAAAACCATATACATACCAACACACTAGACTTCCTGTCTTTCCCGTTGTATATTCCTTTTTTATAAATGAATGTACTCTTATTATTGTATATTTCTTTACATATTATCTAATACATTCCTATATCAATATGTGCTCTTAGTC
The DNA here is from genome assembly GCA_034642415.1 of Podarcis siculus. Lineage (NCBI taxonomy): Eukaryota > Metazoa > Chordata > Lepidosauria > Squamata > Lacertidae > Podarcis > Podarcis siculus. The sequence continues at coordinate 2,333,663 of JAXCMG010000044.1, read as the reverse complement.
TTATTTCTCAACTCAGTCTCACTCCAACGTCAATCAAATGCTAGCATAGATACCGAACCTTTACTGTATTTTTGAACATATGTTTTATATCTATCCCACTTTTCCATAAATTTTTTGTTTTGAATTGCCTCTCAGGGTATTTGTGACTACACCTTTTTAACAATATTTTCCCACCACTATCCGCCTTATCGCTTAAATATTCCTTCCAGTTTTCTTCATATTTATCCGTTCTTAATTTGCGTCAACATGCAATTCGTTCGTATGTAGCTAATCTGTCCATATCATCAATCCATGTGCTCAATGGAATCTTTTTGTGGCTCTTCCAATTCATCAAAGGAAGGGTTTTTTTGCTTCTAATATAGCACGGTACATCCATTTTTTTTTTGACCCCTCGTAATCTCCCACGTATTCCAGAATATAATTTAGAATTCAATTCAATTCCCCTAAATAACAATTTCTTTTTGGCTGATGTTCTGGGGCAGAGAGGATAGCAGACCCTCCCTGGTCCAGATCCATCCCTCATGGCATTCTCACGTGGCCAATGATTGATTTCCTTTCTCTTTCCAGCTGAGGGGGTGGGGTAAGGATTGATCCTGGCAGCCTGGCCTGTTTTGCTTTAAAGGGGGGGCACTCACGACTCTGGATGAGGGGGAGACAGAGGGAGTGTCATCTCCGCAGGAAGTGGGAGAGCCTTGCAGGGATCTTTCCCACACCCCAGGACATTTTCACCCACCACATTATCTCCTGCTTGGACTACTCCAATGTGCTCTACATGGGGCTTCCTTTGAAGGTGACCCGGAAACTGCAACTAATCCAGAATGCGGCAGCTAGACTGGGGACTGGGAGCGGCCGCCGAGACCATATAACACTGGTCTTGAAAGACCTACATTGGCTCCCAGGACGTTTCCGAGCACAATTCAAAGTGTTGGTGCTGACCTTTAAAGCCCTAAACGGCCTCAAAGGCCCAAAATACCTGAAGGAGCGTCTCCACCCCCATCGTTCTGCCCGGACGCTGAGGTCCAGCGCCGAGGGCCTTCTGGAGGTTCCCTCATTGCGAGAAGACAAGTTACAGGGAACCAGGCAGAGGGCCTTCTCGGTAGTGGCGCCCGCCCTGTGGAACGCCCTCCCATCAGATGTCAAAGAGATAAACAACTACCTGTCATTTAGAAGACATCTGAAGGCAGCCCTGTTCAGGGAAGTTTTTAATGTGTGACATTTTGATGTATTTTTAATCTTTGTTGGAAGCCCCCAGAGTGGCTGTGGAATCCCAGCCAGATGGGCGGGGTACAAATAATAAATTATTATTATTATTATTATTATTATTATTATTATTATTATTATTATATTTCTTCTCGCTCCTAGATTGTCTCGGCCGTGCACTACTGTCACCAGAAGAACATTGTCCACAGGGACCTGAAGGTGAGGGGGCTCTGGGCTGCTCCCCTCCATTTCCTCTCCCTCCCCTTCCCCCCCTCCCAGTAACTACGATGTCACTCAGTAGAACAGCTGGGCTGCAAGCCTCTGCCCTGGACTTCACAGCATGGTCTGGGGTAAATCGCTCTATGCCTCCATTCCTCCATCTGTAAAATGGGCATACTTATTACCCTGTTGGATGAGCAGGGCTGGGGGTGGCCTTCAGCATTTTCTCTGCTTCGTGCCGGCTCTTAAGAACCCAAATCCAGGTGCCCCAAAGCTGATTCAGATTCCTAGAATTTTTCTGTGCCCCCTCGCCTCGCCGGGGGTTGGGCTAGTTGACCTTTGGGGGTCCCTTCCAACTTTCCAGCTCTGTCGTTCTGTGACTTCATCGCCCGTTCTGTGACTCTCCCCTCTGCCACCAAAAACAGGCCGAGAACCTTTTGCTGGACGCTGACGCCAACATAAAGATCGCCGACTTTGGGTTCAGCAACGAGTTCACGTTGGGCTCCAAGCTGGACACCTTTTGCGGGAGCCCCCCCTACGCCGCCCCAGAACTCTTCCAGGGCAAGAAGTACGACGGCCCCGAGGTGGACATCTGGAGCCTGGGGGTCATCCTCTATACGCTGGTCAGCGGCTCCCTGCCTTTCGACGGGCAGAACCTCAAGGTGGGGCAGAGTGGGGGTCGCCAGGAAGCCTTGAAGGGGGAAGTGGAGGGTTATGGGTCTGGATCCAGGCCCGGCGGACTGCGGGGTCTCCGAAGCCAGAAGCAGAGATAGGGTGGGGGCAAGGAGGGGGTCTATTTGGGCCCCTTAAACTTTTCTCTTTTTGCAGACAGGTGTTTTTTTCCAGGTTAAGAACCGTTTTATTCGAGTTCGGGATTTTTACATACATTACTGGTAAAACTCGGAAAATTAGAATATTGTAGAAAAGTTCATTTATTTCAGTAGTTCAACTTAAAAGGTGAAACTAATATATGAGATAGACTCATGACATGCAAAGCGAGATATGTCAAGCCTTTATTTGTTGTAATCGTGATAATCATGGCGTACAGCTGATGAAAACCCCAAATTAACAATCACAGAAAATTAGAATATTAAATGAAATCAGCAAAACAAGGATTGCAAATAGAGCAATATTGGACCTCTGAGAAGTAAAGGTAAAGGTAAAGGGACCCCTGACCATTAGGTCCAGTCGTGGCCGACTCTGGGGTTGCGGTGCTCATCTCGCTTTATTGGCCGAGGGAGCCGGCGTACAGCTTGCTGGACATGTGGCCAGTATGACTAAGCCGCTTCTGGCGAACCAGAGCAGCGCACGGAAACGCCGTTTACCTTCCCGCCGGAGTGGTACCTATTTATCTACTTGCACTTTGACGTGCTTCCGAACTGCTAAGTTGGCAGGAGCTGGGACCGAGCAACGGGAGCTCACCCCGTCACGGGGATTCGAACCGCTGACCTTCTGATCGGCAAGCCCTAGGCTCTGTGGTTTAACCCACAGCGCCACCCGCGTCCCTTCTGAGAAGTAGAAGCATGCATATGTACTCAGTACTTGGTTTGGGCCCCTTTTGCATCAATTACTGCTGAAATAAATGAACTTTTCCACCATACTCTAATTTTCCGAGTTTCACCTGTATATTATCTCCTTCCAATTTTTAAATTTCCCGTACAATTCTTTCCTTTCCATCCCATATCCATTGGAAGGGTTCAGACTACTATCCTCAGCCACAGGCATAGCCTCTTTAGTTTCCACCGAATGTCTTTTGTTCCAGTAGTTTTTATCCATTGAAGATAGGGGTTCCATCTGTTCCTTATCGTGGTGGACTTGACCTTCCATGTTGTTTCCTGTGACATGACTGCAACAATGTCCGACAGAATAAGTTGAAACAAAAACTATTCCATGCCTCTACTTGCAGACAGCTTTGTTGGAATAGCTTAAGGGGTTCCTCTCCCCAAAAGCTTAACCCGCCTCCCCAAACTACACTTCTCACCTAAATTGTACAACATCCTGTCTTTTGTGTTCTATGTAATGGAAATGGTTCCCAAATCAATCTTTTATAGGGGCAGACTTCAGAACTCTTCGCCTGTTGACATCAGGCAGGTCGCCTTCACTGTACTCCTTCCTGCTGAAAGCATATTTATTTAGGCAAAGTCTAGGTAAAGGTAAAGGGACCCCTAACCATTAGGTCCAGTCGTGACCGACTTTGGGGTTGTGGCGCTCATCTCGCTTTACAGGCCAAGGGAGCCGGCGTACAGCTTCCGGGTCATGTGGCCAGCAGGAGTAAGCCACTTCTGGCGAACCAGAGCAGCGCACGGAAATGCCGTTTACCTTCCCGCCAGAGCTGTACCTATTTATCCACTTGCACTTTGACGTGCTTTTGAACTGCTAGGTTGGCAGGAGCAGGGACCGGACAACGGGAGCTCACCCCGTCGCGGGGATTTGAACCACCGACCTTCTGATCAGAAAGCCCTAAGCTCAGTGGTATAACCCACAGCGCCACCCACGTCCCACATTCCTGTAATAGATCATTATAAATAAGAATACATTTATTATCACATCGTCACTGGTCATTTCATTATTTTATCCGTTGTGTGAACCCCTTCGGAGTTCATTTCTTTTTTAACGATCACACAGTACGTAACTTTTATGAAATAAACTGGTAAAAATGACCTGAAACAAAAAGATGAGGAATCAGAGAAAGGAATGACTCTGTCACAAAATGTGAAAGCCACAGATATTGTGCACGTCTCACCCAGTTAATGCCGATTCCTCTGCCCAGCAACACTTTATTTTATTTTTATTTCATAAAATTTGCACACTGGTTGGTTATAACAAACCTCAGAGCAGCTTGCAAAAGAGATTTTGGAAATAAAGCTATCACCAAGGAAGAACAGTAATTTAAAACTTTCAAAAACCTCACATCAGCGTTCTAAACATCCGAGCGGAATTGTCTAAACAAAAATGTTTTTTAGCAGGCACTGAATTATATCATCGTTACTATATTTATTCAAATCCCACCTTTTTCCCAGACCAGGAATCGAGGATAGCGAAGGCACCTGGCTGATGTCAATAGGCAGGGAGTTCCACAGGGCAGATCCCTGAGCGCCGAGGTGTTACAGGCTGGCAAAGCCTCGCTTGTGTTAGCAATCGTGCTGCAGCATTCCTTAACCACCGACGACCCCAGGCTGTGGCTTATGGGGCGGGAACCAGTGGCGGTGGCGCCCACAGAGACTGGAAGCACCATTAATTCCTTGCAGGTGCCCTTCCGCACCCCAAACCTCCCGTCTGTCCGCCGCTATAGGGCCAGGCTAACCCAAAAGCGGGGGGAAAGGAGGGTGAATTTGAGGCAGGACGGGGGAACCCGGTTTGGATATGACTGACGCTTCCACCTGCTCAATTCAGGAGCTGCGGGAACGAGTCCTTCGTGGCAAATACCGTGTGCCCTTCTACATGTCCACGGACTGCGAGAACATCCTGCGACGCTTCTTGGTCCTGAACCCCTCCAAGCGCTGCACCCTGGAGGTAGGGGCACCTAAGTTGGCTGGGCAGGGTGGGGGGGGGGAGAAGAGGGGATTTGTGAGTGGGTCTGGTGAGGATGGCCGGGGGGCGGCGGTGGAGCCACGTCCCAAGAACCAGGGCTTTACTGTGTGGAACAGAGAGAGGGAGAGATTCCTGTACTGAAGATTGAGGTTGAATCCTGACAAGACAGAAGTACTGTTTTGGGGGGACAGGGGGCGGGCGGGTGTGGGGGATTCCCTGGTCCTGAATGGGGTAACTGTACCCCTGAAGGACCAGGTGCGCAGCCTGGGAGTCATTTTGGGCTCACAGCTGTCCATGGAGGCACAGGTCCATTCTGGGTCCAGGGCGGCAGTCTACCAGCTCCACCTGGTACACAGGATGAGACCCTACCTGCCCGCAGACTGTCTTGCCAGAGTGGTGCATGCTCTGGTTATCTCCCGCTTGGACTACTGCAATGTGCTCTACGTGGGGCTACCTTTGAAGGTGACCCGGAAACTGCAATTAATCCAGAATGCGGCAGCTAGACTGGTGACTGGGAGCGGCCGCCGAGACCACATAACACCAGTCTTGAAAGACCTACATTGGCTCCCAGGATGTTTCCGAGCACAAGTCAAAGTGTTGGTGCTGACCTTCAAGCCTTAAACGGCCTCAGTCCTGTATACCTGAAGGAGCGTCTCCACCTCCATCGTTCAGCCCAGACACTGAGGTCCAGCTCCGAGGGCCTTCTGGCGGTTCCCTCACTGTGAGAAGTGAAGTTACAGGGAACCAGGCAGAGGGCCTTCTCGGTGGTGGCGCCCTCCCTGTGGAACACCCTGCCTTCAGATGTGAAGGAAATAAGCAGCTATCCTATCTTTAAAAGACATCTGAAGGCAGCCCTGTTCAGGGAAGTTTTTAATATTTAATGCTTTACTGTTTTTAACATTTGATTAGGAGTGGCTGGGGAAACTCAGCCAGATGGGCAGGGTATAAATAATAAATTGTTATTATTATTATTATTATTATTATTATTATTATTATTATTATTATTAGGGGGTTGGACTAGATGGCCACTGGGGGTCCCTTGCAATTCTTTGATTCCATAAGAGCCTTCTGGATCAGGCCCAATGGGGCCCATCTAGTCCTGTTCAGCATCCTGTTCTCCCAGTGGCCAAGTGCCCCCGAAGAACCTAGGGATCTAGATAAGATTGGAAAACATTTATTGAACCTATGGGGAATAACTGCACACAGCTGAAAACGCTGGCAGCATTGAGATCGATTCAACAGTTACGATGGACGTAATAATAGAATACCGAATGGGATAGTTTCTGCAAAACACGCAGGGATTCAGGATGTGTAAAATGAACGATGGAAAGAGAAGAAAGGAAGTCGTTGATGTTTTAAGGAGGTAAAAATGAGTGTTTTAAATGATAGAAAATTGGATAAAAGTTATATAAAATAAAAAATAGATAGATTGCCTCTGGGCCATAAAAACATAAGAAAAGCCAGACCAAAGGGGGCCTCCTCTTAGTCCAGCATCCTATTACCGCATTGGTCAACTGGATGCCCATTATGAGAAACCCGCAGTCAGGATCCGGGTGCAAGAACAACTCTCGCCTCCTGACATTTTCCCCGCAGCTGGCATTCGGAAGCATTGACCCTGGAACCGCTGCTTGCTTTTTCTTCCCCGTTCTCTAAGCCATTGCTTGAGACGTTGCTCGTTCCCTGGGGGAGAACGAGGGAGCGCAGCTGGTGCCCCCGCCTCCTCCGAGCCACGATTCCACCCCCCAGACCTATTCTCCAGCCATCTTCTGCCCTCCAACCCGTTCCTCCTTACAGGAAGCTGTTGCTGCTGCTGCTGCGGGAGGAGACCTTTAATTAGCTAATGTCTCCGTGGGATCTGGCCCTGCCCACCCGCCTCTCCCTCCCCCCTCCCCCCACGGATGGCTGTAATTAGCCTAATCGACTCAGGGATAATTATACCGTGTGTCAGGGAGGCAGAGAGCAGCCTCAGCTCCCTGCCTGCCTCCCTGCCTTTTTCCCCAGCGTAGTTCGCAGGCTTCTGGGGGGGGGCAGGATGCTGAGAGATGGGGTGAGGATGCCCTGAGTGTGTGGGGTCTTCTTCGCCGAGGGGGTCCCTTCTGGCTAAAGATGATCTCAGAGCCTCTGCTTTCCTGAGTCCAGATGTTGTTGTTTTTAAAAGGAAGCTGTCTTACTCATCGTCAGGGCGTTGATCCATCTAGTGCAATACTGTCTTCACTGGCCGGCAGCTGCTCTCAAGGATTTTTAAGCAGATAGCCTCTCCCAGCCTTACCTGGATTTGAACCCAAGACCCCTTCTGCTTGCAAACCAGATGCTCTGAGCTGCGGCCCTTTTGTTGTTCGTTTTTATTTTATTTAAAGCGAGTTTGTGCCTGGAGCTATTTTGTGACGAGCAAGGGTGCCCTTGAGCAGGTGCAGAGTGCCTCTCCCTCACTGCTGAGCTTGCAGGAATTTGAACCGTGGTTCCCAAAGCGCAAGCGATACATGGGGTGACCTAGCGGGATGCCAAGTTGCATGTTTGGGGGGGCACTTGAGGTGCAAACGATTTTGTAAACCTGCTAGCACTGGATCAAGTCCAACTGAATGAATTACTTCAACTGAATAGTTTTCATTGGGCTTTGAATAAGCGTGCAATTCATTGTGGCTGTTCTGGATTTTATGGTGCTGTTGCCTTCCTTGGTGTGCCATGCAAAGGGCTATTCTGAAAAATGCTTTTTTTATAGGTTAGGGTAGCGCCCACTGGGAGTGAGTCTGTGGAAAGTTAGGGAGCCACTGGGGTTAGAGAGGAAGGAGTTTCCAGGCATGGACGGAGGGTGGGTGTGTGTGTCTAGGCCTCCCCTTCACGCCCCTCCATTTCACGAACGCTCTTCTTCTCCGCAGCAAATCATGAAGGACAAGTGGATCAATATTGGCTACGAGGGGGACGAACTAAAACCCTATAAAGAGCCGGAAGAGGACTTTGCAGACGCCAAGCGCATCGGTAAGGGCAAATGCGGACCCTGCAACAGAGTCGGTTCTGTTAAGTTGTGGGTGAACATATCAGACGACACAGCGATTCTTCAAACAGTTCTTGTGTATTCACAGGCCAAAACAGAACTGAACTGAAGGGTTCAGCCAGCCTGCTTATATAGAGCTCCACTAGAATGCCACAGTAACCATTTTCTGTAACTATCCAATCACTGAACGTCACTTTCAATCCCTTATTTGCATATGTGGACCTGGGTGAAAACTATCTACAGTATCCCTCTGCTGGCCCAGGGTGAGAACTTCAGTACATAACAGGTTCCACAGTTTGAAGCAGTTGGGGGACGGGGGCTGGGCAGGTGTGGAGGACTCCCTGGTCCTGAATGGGGCAACTGTGCCCCTGAAGGACCAGGTGCGCAGCCTGGGAGTGACTTTGGACTCGCAGCTGTCCATGGAGGTGCAGGTCCATTCTGTGTCCAGGGCAGCTCCATCTGGTATGCAGGATGAGACCCTCCCTGCCTGCAGATTGTCTCGCCAGAGTGGTGCATGCTCTTGTTATCTCCCGCTTGGACTACTGCAATGCGCTCTATGTGGGGCTACCTTTGAAGGTGACCCGGAAACCACAATTAATCCAGAATGCGGCAGCTAGACTGGTGACTGGAAATGGTTGCCGAGACCATATGACACTGATCTTGAAAGACCTACATTGGCTCCCAGGACGTTTCCGAGCACAATTCAAAGTGTTGGTCCTGACCTTTAAAGCCCTAAACGGCCTCGGCCCAGTATACCTGAAGGAGCGTCTCCACCCCCATCGTTCTGCCCGGACACTGAGGTCCAGCTCCGAGGGCCTTCTGGCGGTTCCCTCACTGCAAGAAGCCAAGTTACAGGGAACCAGACAGAGGGCCTTCTCGGTGGTGGCACCTGCCCTGTGGAAAACGCTCCCATCAGATGTCAAAGAGAAAAACAACTACGTGACGTTTAGAAGACAACTGAAGGCAGCCCTGTTTAGGGAAGTTTTTAATGTGTGACATTGTTGGATTTAATTTAATGTGTTAAATTGTTGGAAGCTCAAGAAAGATTAAATTGTTGGAAGCTGCCCAGAGTGGCTGGGGAAACCCAGCCAGGTGGGCGGGGTATAAGTAATTGATGATGATGATGATGATGATATTGGGTGAGGTGATCTTGCAGGTAAACTGTTCCCAAATTGTTATGGACTTTATACACCAGTTCCTATCCCAGGTTAATCTTTGTATAGAAGGTGATAAATAGTCCAGGGTAACCAAAGAATTTTTCAATGTGAAGGGAGCCCTCTGCCTTTCAGTTGTGCCTTTCAATCCCTGAGGAGTTCTTGTGCTTCAAGCCTTGTGCCAACCACCCTTCAAGTTCTTCCAGGATCTGGTTATCCTCAGCCTGGCCGCTAGGTGAAGAGAACTTACCATACTAGGGACTTAAAGCTGCAAGTTTAATATTATCTCCCGTGAAAAAGATTGAGGAGAGCTGGCTCCGGGCATTTGGTGACATTTTGTCCGGGAATTGCTTTTTATTTGGACAAACACTTCCTCCCAGAACTCAGAGGGTCATCAAAACATAGGATTGTAGAGTTGGAAGGGGGTACCCAAAGGTCATCCAGCCCAACCCCCACGGTGGAGAAATCCTAACTAAAGCATCCATGACAGAGGGCCATCCAAATTCTGCTTAAAAGCCTCCAAGGAAGGAGGGTGTGCCAGCTTCTGAGAAGAGCCCATTCCACAGCCAAACTAACCCTAAGAAAGTCGGGACGTGGTTGGCGCTGTGGGTTAAACCACAGAGCCTAGGACTTGCCGATCAGAAGGTCGGCGGTTCAAATCCCCACAACAGGGTGAGCTCCAATTGTTCAGTCCCTGCTCCTGCCAACCCAGCAGTTCGAAAGCACATCAAACTGCAAGTAGATAAATAGGTACCGCTCCGGCGGGAAGGTAAACGGCGTTTCCGCGCGCTGCTCTGGTTCGCCAGAAGCGGCTTAGTCCTGCTGGCCACATGACCCGGAAGCTGTATGCCGGCTCCCTCGGCCAATAAAGCGAGATGAGCGCCGCCACCCCAGAGTCGTCCGCGACTGGACCTAATGGTCAGGGGTCTTTTTAACTTTAACCCTAAGAAAAATCCATCCTAACGCTTAACCAGATGCTCCTTTCTTGCTATTTGAATCCGTTGGTTCGCATCCTGCCCTCTGGAGCAGCAGAAAGCACCTTCTAACTTGCTCCATCTGAGCCACCTTCCCTTGTGTCACGTAAGTTGGTGACTTAAAGCCTAACCTTCTTCGCCGTCTCTTTCCTCTCCCTGCCCAGAAGTGATGGTGGGCATGGGCTACACCCGCGAAGAGATCAAGGAAGCCCTGACCAGCCAGAAGTACAATGAGGTCACGGCCACCTACCTCCTGCTGGGCAGGAAGAACGAGGTGAGGCCTGGGGTTATGGGCAGGGTGGGGGGTGTTGCAGGAATTTATGTCTAGGTTGGGGGGAGGTTGCCCCTCCAGCAGATATCATGCACATGCAGCCCACTACCAAAACCAGCACAATCGCTTTTGTGACTTCTGTGATTTGTCCCCACAAAACACTTCATCACAGTTTCTTCCTATCTATTCCAAGGGCCTCTGCTGCACGATACCAAATGTAAGAATTCACTGATAAATGCATCTATGTACTGGCTCACAGGGAAAACTTCAGAAATTCATATAGACATGGGAGCTCAGCTACTCAGCCGCCCCTCTGCCTGAGGGATAATTCCTGGCATCCTGATACCTGAGTGCCAGACAGGTAGCCATGCCAGAAAGAACAAGCCCAGATGAAGGCAAAAGGCTGTGATAACTTGGCTGGGAAACAGGGAAATGTACATATCTCTTTTGTTACACTTAATGGGTGTTAGGTGGAGAGCAAGGAGACCATGGGGCAGGGTCCAGGTTGCTCAGATTACGGCCACCAGACCTCCCCTTTCATGATGTAACCATGATGTAGTTTTTTTGGGGGGGTGTAACATGGGGATTAGCAGCTAATAAAAGTTTGGGTTCTCTTTTGTTCGGGGCTTCCATCTTGTTGCACCTTGTGGCAGGTGGGAGTCCTGTCACGACAGTCTTCAATAAAGACCAAGCCTACTGGTTTTCCTGGCTGGTGTCCTTGTTTTTTGTCCAAGGGAGCCCTCAGATTTCTCCGTTAATGGTTTTTGCTGCGACTTCTTCCCCTTTCCATTTTTGGGATAGGTCGTTGTCTTGTTGTGCTGTGCGTAATCTTATAAGCGTCTGCTGTGTCGCCTCCCTGTCTCCCAGCAGGTGGAAGGGGGCGAGTCTCGCACGGGCAGCAGCCTCTCGCTGGCCCGGGTGCGGGCGCCCAGCGAGGTTTCCAACGGCACCAGCAAGTCCTCTTCGTCTCACTCCAAGAGCCAGCGGAGCTCCTCCACTTACCACCGGCAGCGGCGGCACAGCGATTTCTGTGAGTGGCGTGGGCTCCCTTCCCTCCCTGCACCCCCCCAACCGCTCCGTCCCAGTACCACCCCCCAAACTGATCAGTGCAGGGCTAAAAGGGCTCCTTGCTCCATTTCCCGTGTGAATCCATAGGAGATTGTTCCAGTCCATGGGCGTTTCGTGACACCTTGGTTGCCTGAAAGGAAAATGGAACCACCACCTCCTCCTCCTTCTTCTTCTTCCTCTTCCTCTTCTTCCTTTTCTTTTCTTTTCTTCCTCCTCTTCTTCTTCTACCTCTTCTTCTTTTCTTCCTCCTCCTCCTCCTCCTCCTCTTCTTCTTCTTCTTCTTCTTCTTCCTCTCCCTCTTTCTCCTCCTCCTCCTCTTCTTCTTCTTCGGAAATCCTTCATAGCCAAGTAAATGGATCCACAATTCTGGATCCACACGTCCTTCCACAGTGGGGACATTGGTTTCCAGGCAGGAGTTGATCACGGTGTGGATTTGCCAAGCGTGCCTTCCTCTTTGCACGTTTCTCCCTTGCGTCCTGAGTTTGAGTGTCTTCAAAGCCCAGGACACCTTTGGTCAAGGCTGTTCTCCAACTGGAGCACTTGCAGGCCAGTGTTTCTCAGTTGTCAGTGTTTATACTACATTTTTAAAGATTTGCCTTGAGACAGTCTTTAAACCTCTTTTGTTGACCACCAGCATTACGCTTTCCCTTTTAAAGTTCAGAATAGAGTAGTTTCTTTGGAAGACGATCATCAGACATCCGCACAACATGACCAGTCCAACGAAGTTGATGTTGAAGAATCATTGCTTCAACACAGGTGATCTTTGCTTCTTCCAGTACACTGGTATTAGTTCGCCTGTCTTCCAAGTGATGTGTAAAATTTTTCGGAGACATTGGAAAATGCTGACAAGGCAATGATCCAGCAAGTGAGAAAAAGGAAAAGCCAGGCTGGTGGATCAGGCCAAGGGCCCCCCTAGTCCAGCATCCTCTTCTCACAGTGACCAAATACCCCTGAGAACCTAGAATTCTAGATAGACTGCCCCTATTCATTCATTTTTTCCCCAAAAAATATAGTCCGGCCCCCCACAAGGTCTGAGGGACAGTGGACCGGCCCCCTGCTGAAAACGTTTGCTGACCCCTGTGGACCCAGTCCAACCACAGTGGCTCTCACCTTGATTTCATTTTCCGTGAACTAGAAGTTTCACAGTGACCTGTGTTTGAATTCCTGCTCGGCCAAGGAGCGCTCCTTTGGAGCAGCCGCGGATTCTCTCCTCTCTGTCTCTGACGGCCTCCCTCTCCTCCTTCCCTCTCCAGGCGGCCCATCCCCAGTGCCCATGCACCCCAAGCGCAGCCCCACCAGCACGGGGGACGGGGAGCTGAAAGAGGACCGCATGCCTTCGCGCAAGGCCAGCTGCAGCGTCGTCAGCAGTAGCGGCAGAGGCATCCCGCCCTCCAGCCCCATGGTGAGCAGTGCCAATAACCCCAACAAATCTGAGATCCCCGACCGCCGCAAGGACAGTGCCGTGAACACGGTGAGCAGGAGCGGGCTCCGGGGTCCCGCGGGTGCCCCATCCCAGTGACCCCCACCCGTGGGGAGGAAGGGGTAGGGGCCTGCAGCTCTGGCGTGGCTGGAGCCCCATCCGCTTCCGAGCTGCGTGGCAGAGAAAACGAAAATTTCCTCCCCAAAACGCACATTGCTTTTTGTGCCCCAGAAGCCCTGGCGAAAGCTGTGGGTCCTTCTGGGCGCTGGTCTGGCCTGTGAGTTATTCCCAGGCGGCAGCTCAAGGTGGGGGGAAGCATGGCTGGGTTCGGGCAAGAGGCAAAAGCCTCAAAGTACCCTGGGGCACGGGTGGCACTGTGGGTTAAACCACAGAGCCTAGGACTTGCCGATCCAAAGGTTGGCGGTTCGAATCCCCGCGATGACGGGGTGAGCTCCCGTTGCTCGGTCCCTGCTCCTGCCAACCTAGCAGTTTGAAAGCACGTCAAAGTGCAAGTAGATAAATAGGTACCGCTCCGGCGGGAAGGTAAACCACATTTCCGTGCGCTGCTCTGGTTCGCCAGAAGCAGCTTAGTCATGCTGGCCATATGACCCGGAAGCTGTACGCCAGCTCCCTCGGCCAATAAAGCGAGATGAGCGCCGCAACCCCAGAGTCGGTCACGACTGCACCTATTGGGCAGGGTTCCCTTTACCTTTACCTTTACCCTGGGACCACTTTCACAGCACCCTGCAGTAGCCAAGTCCTGCAGGTCTGCCCTGGGAAGAAAAATCTGTGTCTTGTAATGTGTGGCAACCCCACATGGGCAGCAAGCACGCATGTGCATAGCCGAACATGCACATTCAGGCGTGTCCGAAGCCGGAATCTGTCTGAGCAACTGCAAAATCCCTCTTGGACACACAGCCTTGACTTGCACCCCAAATCCCCATTCTGAGACGCCTGGGCATTCGGCTGCCTGCTTCTGGGTTTGGCGAGCTCTGAGCTAAGCCAGCGAAAAGCCGCTTTGCCGAAACGAGTCCGGCTTCTCAAAAGCTCCGTCTTGGGGTTTTTTTTGCCGCTGTTTCTCTCCCGCCTCCTCCTCTTCAGCCTGGGCTCTCCCTCTCTCGTTGCAGAATAACATTCCCTCGAGTATGATGACCCGGAGGAATACCTACGTCTGTACGGATCGGCCTGGCGGAGAACGACACTCCCTGCTCCAGAACGGGAAGGAGAACAGGTATCGCTGCGGTTATTCCCCTAAGGTCCTGGGACAGGCTGCGGCAATCAGAACACGACATTGGGGGGAAAAGTTTCAAAACAACTTGCAAAGGCAAAGTACGATGGCTCCTACAAATGTACGCCTTAGCTACCCCTTTCGAAATTTGCCAGGCGCATTTTGCACCAGGCTGTCGGCCATTTGCGACCGAGTGAAGATGCTCAGGTGCCGGGATGACCGCTAACATCTCCACCCTCTGGAGGTGCGTTCTGGGAGTCCTTGACTATTTTCGCATACTAGCCACACATCCTGTAGAATTTTATCTACACAATCAGAAGCATAGCTGTCAACCGTCCCTTATTTGGCGGGAATCTCCCTTATTCCAGCGCCATGTCCCGCTGCTGTCCCATATTGATGATGTCCCTTAAAATTCCCAGGTTTCATGCTCGCCCGGCTTGGGAGGGAAGCAGCGGCTCGGGGTCCTCCACCATGAGAGAGAGAGAGCGCATGAGCTGCCGCGTCTCCATCTCTGCCTTTCCCCCCTCAGGGGCGCGTCGTGAGGAGATGGGTGGGCAGGCAGCCCCTCTCTTGTGAGACTTCCGCCGCACTGCCAGGGGAAGCTGGAGGCGGCCTGAGGGAGGAGGAAGAGGAGGGGATGGGGGGGGACGCAGAAGGGCGACGCTTCAGTGGCCGCCACGGTGCCGCAGCCGCCTCATGCTGGGCTCGTGGGTGGCGTGGGCGAGAGTCTCTCTCCCTCCCTCCCTCTCTCTCGGGCGGGGAAGGGCCGATGGAACTCCTTGCTCCAGGACGATGGCAGCCCCAACGTGCTGCTTAGCATCCCCTCCAACCAGTGCAGCATCTTAACGTAGTGATTTCCCCCTCTGCATCCCTTTCATAACTCTATTTTTATAAATCCTTTGTCCATCCATAGTTCAAATTTTTACTACAAGTTTTCTGTCAATCCTACCAATGTATGTAACTCTTGACAATAGCTTTTCAACTAAATTATAAACTTTCCCCATTCTTTATGAAAGAGGTCCTCTTCCTGGCTTCTAATTCTGCCTGTAAGCTTTGCCATCTCGACGTCGTTCATCAGTTTTGTCTGCCCCTCTTCTTTGGTGGGAGTTGTAGACCCTTAGGATCATCTAGTCCAACCCCCTGCAAAACACAGTCAGTCGCAGCAAAGCTAAGCCAAAATCCCTTATTTTGGCCCCTGAACCTTTATTTTCAAGGCTGCTGGTCCCTTATTTTCAAATCTGTAAGTTCACAGCTATGATCAGAAGGAATTTCAGAAACCAAAATGGCTGTAATGAAAAATACGACTTTGTAGCCATCTGGCTCAAAAATGGCAACTAAGCATTCCGTTTCAGTGGCTGTAACCCTGGTTTCGGGAGCCATCTGGCTTCTATATCTGAATTTCTAACACTGCTTAGCTGTGATTTCTGCATTGCAGGGGGTTGGACTAGATGCCTTCCAATTCTGTAATTCCATTGCTATGCAAAAAACTTGACATCTTTCTGCAGGGCCTGCAAGACAGAGCTGTTCCGCCTGGCCTTTGGTTTGGACTCAGTCTGACCCTTATGTTTCCCTCCTCTTATGGTTTTGACTTTTAAAATGAGGCTGCATTTTAAATTGCATTTTAACCTGCATTTTAATTTTTTTTTCTTTTTTTTCTTATTATGTTTTTACTGAAATTTTATTGGTGTTAGCCGCCCTGAGCCCAGCTCTGGCCGGGGAGGGCGGGATATAAATTTATTATTATTATTATTATTATTATTAGGAAGATTAGCCTCTCTTGGTTTCCCTGCTCTTCCCGGGTTCTTCTGGCCCGGGAGCTGAGCTCTGGCCTCCCCCCCTCACCTCTCCATCCCTGTCCCTTCCCACAGACTTCAGCTTGCCGCTGGACGCCTGCCCAGTTTCCACTGGTCTCGTTCTGGCTCAATGCTGCCCTGGCCCCAGGGAGTTGCCAGGCCCTGGTCGGTCACCCGTGTGACTGGCTGTGGAAGAATCCAGAACAGTCTCCAGAGACTGGGGGGTGGGGTGGGGGAGAGAAGCCCTGTCTCTTTCAGCTTCTAGGAAGGTCCATTTGGTCCTCCTCCTCAGCCCAGAATGTGGACCAGAGAAACTCTGAAAACAGATCTTGGGGAAGAGCAGATGGACATTTCCATGTCTCTCTGGAGAGGGCAGGCTGGAGGGGGTCATTTTATCACTTTCCATTCCTGTTGTTGTCGTTTAGTCGTTTAGTTGTGTCCGCCTCTTCGTGACCCCCTGGACCAGAGCACGCCAGGCACTCCTGTCTTCCACTGCCTCCCGCAGTTTGGTCAAACTCATGCTGGTCGCTTCGAGAACACTGTCCCCCCATCTCGTCCTCTGTCCTCCCCTTCTCCTAGTGCCCTCCATCTTTCCCAACATCAGGGTCTTTTCCAGGGAGTCTTCACTTCTCCGGAGGTGGCCAAAGTCTTGGAGCCTCAGCTTCAGGATCTGTCCTTCCGGTGATCACTCAGGGCTGATTTCCTTCAGAATGGAGAGGTCTGATCTTCTTGCAGTCCATGGGACTCTCAAGAGTCTCCTCCAGCACCAGAATTCAAAAGCATCCATTCTTCGGCGATCAGCCTTCTTTATGGTCCAGCTCTCACTTCCATACATCACTACTGGGAAAACCAGAGCTTTTACTATACGGACCTTTGTTGGCAGGGTGATGTCTCTACTTTTTAAGATGCTGTCTAGGTTTTTGTGACTCTCTCTAATTTGTTTGTTTGTAGTTAGGATAGGACTGAAGGACCATGATGGGGTGGTTTGTAATATTCGGTGCCGTAAATTACGGACAGTAGGCAATAATTTTCTTTAGAAATATTCTATCATTTCTGTCCAAAGGAAACCCCTAAAATGATGGGTGACGCTGACTTCTGCCTCATCTCTCTCTCTCTCTCTCTCTCTCTCTCTCTCTGTGTGTGTGTGTGTGTCCCCCCGCCCCGCCCCATACAGTTCTGCCACCAGTCGTGTGCCCCCCGCCTCCCCCTCCAGCCACAGCATCGCCACCTCGTCCACTTCCTCGGACCGCACCCGCCTGTCTCGCGGCACCAACATCCGCAGCACCTTCCACGGGGGGCAAGTGCGGGACCGGCGGGGGACTGGCGTTCAGAACGGGCCCCCCACCTCGCCCACGCTCTCCCACGAAGCCACCCCTCTGCCTCAGAGCCGCAGCCGCGCCACCTCCAACCTCTTCAGCAAGCTCACGTCGAAACTCACGCGGAGGTGAGTGGGCGGCCGCGACAAAGGGGGCAGGCGGGCGGGAGGGCAAAGAGGGTAACGAAATCGAGAATGCTTGCTGGGTGGTTGCCGCTCCCCGACTCCTCTTCCTCCTGCCCCCCCCAGTTTGATTTACAGCAATGCAGGGTGGATTTGATTTAAATCACTAGTCAGTAAGACTTGGTTAATTCACTAGTCAGTAAGACTTGGTTTAATTCACTAGTCAGTAAGACTTGGTTTAAGTCATATATATTTTTACAGAAAGACCCCCTCCTTTCTGGTATAATCTTAATATTTTCAACCAGGTGAAGCTTTCACTTTTGGAATAATAAATTTTCAGAGTAGTTTTTACAGTTATATAAAAATTACTGATTTGGTTATACCGTTAAAAATACATAGAGAGATAATTATGAAATTATTGTGAGGTTTAATAGGTTAACTTTTCTGCTGTACTTTATTGGAAGGAGAAAGATAATCATTTCCTTAATAGCAATTTAAACAACTTATTTAACTGAAGCAATAACATTATAGCATATGTTATAATGTTATAACAAATCCATGTTTGTTAACTGATGTGGTTAAACTTTTTTTTATATATAAACTTAGACTGAGTTTTAGCACACGTGAAAAACTTAAAAACAAATCCTTATTTCCTGAGGATTGGACTATAATGTAACCTAAACAGAAAAACTATCTTTAGAAAGATAGTTTCCTCCAAAAGCATTTTATTTTAAAAATCCAATTTAAATTTTTAAAAAATCCAATTTAAAATTTTAAAACATCCAATTTAACATTTTTAAAAATCCTATTTAAAATTTAAAAAAATACATTTTTAAAAAAAACACACTGATTTTTATCCATCCTGATTTCTAAGCAGAAGATGGCTTCCGTGGCAGAATTCGCACTCAGAGTTCCTGCAGCTGCCGCTCTCTGTATTGCACGGTGCAATTGCCTCTTCCGCGGGGGACCAGCTCCAAGGTTTCTGGCAGAAACTATGCACACCCAGACCCTTGGAGCTGCCCCATAGCTAGCGGTGGGGATAGAGAGAGAATCCCTCGTGCCCCCAGAGTCCACACCCCACGCAGACCTTATCCAGCGAGCAAGGTGGAGAGCTTAAAAGCTCTTTCCACCCTGCCTTTACATAGTGCCCTTAGTGGGGCCGGCACGAGCATTGGGCATAGGGAGGCAACTGCCTCAGGCAGCAAAACGTCTTGAGTCAGCTCTGCAACAGAGGAAGAGGAGAGCGTGGAAGCAGTGGCTTTTATTATATACCCGCCTTTTTTCCTGATGGAGACACAAGGCAGCTTCCAGGTACAAATAAGAACAGCTAAAAAACATCAGGGAGGAATCATTTAAAACAATTAAACACTGAGAGAATTAAAACAGCATACATGCATATATCTAAAAGCAAACAAATAATTACAATTATCAAAGCAATAAAAAGGGCACAGCGCCAGCCCTTTCATTAAAAGCAGTCAGTTCCCCAATAGGAAAAAGAAAGTTTTCAGCTGAAGGACAGCAAGGAGGGGGCCAGCCTGGCTTCTCTCGGCAGGGAGTTCCAAAGTTGCCAGGGAGCAGCCACCACCAAGAAGGCCCTGCAAAGGTTTTGGGGGAAGGGGTCGTTTTTGATCAGTGCGGACCCTGCAAAACCTGGAATCCCACAACATCTCATAGCACAGATGTTCTGGTGTGTGTGTTTGCTTCCTTGAAGGTTTTTGAGCAGAGGTTGGGCAGCCATCTGTCAGGGATGCTTTAGCTGAGATTCCCAAAAAAAGCACATCAAGAACTCAGGCCAATGTAAGTTTCAATAGTGGGAGTGGTCCCTCCTCGCAAATCAATAGTCAATAGTAACAAAATCTAATCTGTTCAAAAGTATGTATTCTGAAAAGGATTGCAAACTCAAATAGAGATGACAAACTCTAACAGAGATTACAAGCTCAAACTCATAAAGATATGTATAAGACAATAATTCGTTACAGAATTAGAAATAAGAGTTTGTGAGTAGAGATAAATTTATGTTAGTCCATAGTCAGATTCGACGTGGAGGTCTTCATAGAGCCGAAGTCAGAAGTCAATTATAGATTAGAAACCAGGACAGGTCCCTGTTTTGATGTATTCCACCTTCATCAGCTGGAAGTATCAAATATTACATGAAAATACATTTAAATTCTAAATGATCATAAATTATAAAAGAGTCATAAATTATAAAACAATATTATATAACATTTGGTTCCTTACCTAATTTTTAAAGGGTCATGCAAGTATGAAGACTTTTGGATAAATATATCCTTTATTTTCTACTGTTTTATAATTTATGATCATTTAGAATTTAAATGTTTCTAATCTAATGGAATTTGTAATCTCTATTTGAGGTTGTAATCCTCATCAGAATACATACTTTCGAATAGATTAGTTTTTGTTACTATTGACTATTGATTTGCGAGGAGAGACCACTCCCACTATTGAAACTTACATTGGCCTGAGTTCTTGGTGTGCTTTTTTCTTGGTATATTTAATAACGAGAACTCCAACTTATTTAACGTTAGCTGAGATTCCTGCCTTTCAGGGGGCTAGACTAGATGACTCTTGGGGTCCCTTCCAACTCTACAACCCTTTGATATTATGATTCCTCTTTTTTGCTGCCTCATGCCCTCCATACAGCCGTCGTGTCGGTCGAGTCGCAGAACGGCTAGAAAAACAGTCTGAATCTGCCACAAACACCCCATTCCTGCGGCCACGTTCATGGCGGGCGTTTTAAAGCCTCCTTAAACCGCCGCCGCTTCCCCAAAAGAGTTCTGGGAGATGTAGTGTAGCCTTCTTAGACTTTACCGACTGGTGGGGTCTACGTTGCTCCCAGGAGAAAGAAAGGGAAGTCAAATGACACCGAGGTTGATTCAGAGAAAGAGTTTATTCTGCTTTCCGGATAGCAGAAGGCACTTGAGTGGTCAGTCCACAGCAAGTCCAAAGAAATGATAAATTTCATGCAGTATATATATCCTCCAGGCACCCTCTCCCCCCTTCCCCAGGAATCCAGCCACGTCAGCTTATACACGCAAGTTGACATCCATGACCATAAACAGATATTCCTGTTCCGGTACTCTTGACCATAAAAGGTTGTTCCTGTTCCTATCTTGGGGCAGGAGGTCACCAACTCTAAGAGCACTCCTGGCGCCGTTCCCGGGTCTCTTGTCAGACCTGACAAGGTCTGTGCGTCATTGTGGTCAGGATGTAAGATAAGACCCAGACGTGCCATCCCTGCTCCACTCGGAACTGGCAAGGCCATCCATTGCCATCACAGACTGATAAAGGAGAGGGCTTTGAGCACTTGCTTATACAGCTGGCTTTCTGTTTACACATTGGCTCAAGAGCTCAAGTTAATGCATTTTAGAAATGCTCCCTTGGAGGAGGAAAAATGAAGATTTTGGGTCCCGTTTCAGACTTACTGCACAGAAATCCATTCCTTCAGTAGTTTGTTAAGGGTGACGAGATTTCGTTGGGGGTGTGTGTCCAAATTCCCTTCCCAGAGCTACCAGCGTGGTTTGATAATCAGATCTGACGAGGAACCCTGGGAATCGAAACTCTGGCTCTCTCGGCCCACGAGGCGCCAGTTCCGATTCTTGCACTGCAAGCGGGGTTGGGCTAGATGACCTTTGGGGGGGTACCAGCTGTACGATCCCGTCCCCTCTCCCCCCCCCCAATTTGGAGGCGTTTCTGCTGGAAGGAAGAGATTGCTCCCCCCACTAACCATAGCTGTCAACGTTTCCCTTTTTAAGGGACATTCCCTTATTCCAAATAGGATTCCTCGTGAGAAAAGGGGAAAGTTGACACTAACCTCTCTTGCTCTCTTCTCCTCCTCCTGCTGCTGCTTTCGCTTTCCCCTCTGTGCTGGTTTCATTCTGCTTTTCTCTGTTTTCAGGGTCACTCTTGACCCCTCTAAGCGCCAGAATTCTAACAGGTGTGTATCGGGTGCTTCAATGCCTCAAGGATCTAAAATCAGTAAGTCCGGCTGCCTTTTCTTCTTCCCTGGGGGTGCTGGGGGGACACCTTGCCTGCCTGCCTCCAGCCCCTTCCCCTCCTGCCTCCTCCCCACTTGCTCCCCCCCCAAAAATCCCATAAAAGCTTTTGCTTCCTTCTCGCTTGACTAGAAATCTAGAGGTTCTCCCCCCCCCAAAAAAGTGTGTTGTTCGGGGCTTAGCTTCTAACACGAGTGCTTGGCGGGGTAGAAGGGGCTCCCCCACTCCACCCCCCACCCCCCGCTTCCAATCCCGGAAGCCCCTCGGCCCCCTTGATCCCGGATGGCTGCGGAAAGGCGCTCTGCACGTTCTCAAAAGCACTCTCTTCCTTACATTCCAGGTCTGAGCTAAGCTCTATGGCTCCACCCCCTCCCCGGGAGCTCTTAAGCAAGGCTGGGTAAGAGCCAGGCCAGGAGGATAGCTGGGCTAGCCGAGAGATAGCGTGGCGTAGTGGTTAGGGCGGCGGGGAGAGAGAGAGACCAGGGTTCGAATCCCCGGCCCCGCTTGGCCGTGAAGCTCAGGGTGTGACCCCGGGGCCCAGTCGCTGCTAGCCTGACTCACAGGGTTGCTTGGGGGGGGGGGTTAAATGAAGAGGCAGAGAACCATGGGGTTGCCGCCTTGAGAAATAAATATTCAAGAAATAAAATAATAAATGAAGAATAGTTTGCACCACACCATATCTAAGCAGCGCAGAGGGGCTTGTGAGACTGACTGAATGCCCCTTTACATTGTCGACACAAGTTCCAGGCTGGGGAGAAGGCCCTTCTCCCTGAAGCACTGACTTTCTCCTTGCGGTGCGTTCCCCTCCCCAAGCCTCAACCGATATCAGCCACATAATCCCACCTCGCCTCTCCCGCCCCCCCCCACAAATGCAGTTGGAAAGGGTACAGCCCCCACGCAGGTAGAAGAGCCCCCCTCCCCGGGGAAGGTCTCTGATGCAGCCTCACTTAGCTGCGATTCCCAGCCTTGCAAGGGGGTTGGGATGGAGGACCTTTGGGGGTCCCAACTCCACGGTTCTCAGCCAGAGAGGCTTGGGCTCTCTGCGCACAGGGAAGGTTTGAGGGCGGGGCTCTTGGTCCCTCCACCTCTCTCCCGGCCCGGGGTTCAAGGCTCCTCCGGCGGCTGGGAAGGGGGAAAGAGCCTGCCCACCCTTTGGCCCACCTCCCCACCCTCGGCCGTGCCTTCTTCATCGCTCTCCTCTTCTTCCTCTTTCCAGGGTCGCAGACGAACCTGAGAGAATCAGGGGACCTGCGCTCACAAGGTGGGTACCCGGCACCCTCGCCGTCAGGGTCATACATTCTTTATTTATTTATTATTTTTTAGAGCACAATTTCTATTAATTTAAAAAGACTACCGCGGGTGGCGCTGTGGGTAAAACCTCAGCGCCTAAGGCTTGCCGATCGCATGGTCGGCGTTTCGAATCCCCGCGGCGGGGTGAGCTCCCGTCGTTCGGTCCCAGCTCCTGCCCACCTAGCAGTTCGAAAGCACAATTAAGTGCAAGTAGATAAATAGGTACCACTCTGGCGGGAAGGTAAACGGCGTTTCCGTGTGCTGCGCTGGTGCTGGCTCGCCAGAGCAGCTTTGTCACGCTGGCCACGTGGCCTGGAAGTGTCTCTGGACAGCGCTGGCCCCCGGCCTCTTAAGTGAGATGGGCGCACAACCCTAGAGTCGGACATGACTGGCCCGTACGGGCAGGGGTACCTTTACCTTTACCTTAATATTCCGCTGGTAGGACGCGGGTGGCGCTGTGGGTTACACCACAGAGTCTAGGGCTTGCCGATCAAAAGGTCGGCGGTTCAAATCCCCACGACGGGGTGAGCTCCCGTTGCTCGGTCCCTGCTCCTGCCAACCTAGCAATTCGAAAGCACGTCAAAGTGCAAGTAGATAAATAGGTACCACTCTGGCGGGAAGGTAAATGGCGTTTTCGTACCTTTACCTTTTTACCTTTACCAGCTTTTAGTACAGTTCCATGCAGTAGCTTCAATACAGGTGTACAGCAACAGACAATCTCATAAAGTTTAATCATTTATAGAGAAAGATTGCAGGGGAGGGTTGTGGTTTTTTTCTCTTTCTTTTTTTTTAAAAAAAAGAAAGCAAGATGAACTGGGAATGTATCAAGTTGTTTAAATCACAGTTCTCCAGAGCTTTTGCTTCAGTTTTAGCAAAACCTATGCAACCATACATTGTGACATTAGGTTAGGGAAAATAGGGGAAAACACTATGGAAAACACTTGTTGCCAATTCTGACTGGAAGTCAGGGTCATTCATTCGTTTGCAGAAATATTTGAAGGCCTCTGTGTCAGGGATATATATATATATATATATATATATATATCAGCGCAGCTTGCAACAATGAGAATATAAAACCATACAATGAAAACCATATTTAAAAAGTTTGAATCTTAAATCCGTTACCCAAAGTAGAAGGATATATTCTTCATTGCCTTGCTGGCGGAATAGAGAAAAATTTCAGCAGGCAATAGAAAGTTGGCACAGATGAACTATTTTCTTCTTTTCTTCTCCTTTTCCTTCTCTTCCTTTACTATTTCTTTATTTTCTTCTCTTCCTTCTGCTTGCTTCTCTTCTTTAGTTTGGTTTTCATTGTATCTTATGTTAAAGACTCTCAATAAAATTGATTTTTAAAAAAATTGGCCCACAAGGCGCCTTCTGAATCTCTAGTGGCAGAGAGTTCCACAGAACCCGGGCCAGCTCCAAAGTGCAGCTGCCAGCCCAATTTCCTACAACAACAACAACAACAACAACAACAACAACATATTATTATTATTTATACCCCGCCAATCTGGCTGGGTTTCCCCAGCCACTCTGGGTGGCTTCCAACAGAATATTAAAATACAATAACCTATTAAACATTAAAAGCTTCCCTAAACAAGGCTGTCTTCAGATGTCTTCTAAAGTCAGGTAGTTGTTGTTCTCTTTGACATCTGAAGGGAGGGTGTTCCAGAGGGCGGGTGCCACCACCGAGAAGGCCCTCTGCCTGGTTCCCTTTAACTTGGCTTTTCGCAGTGAGGGAACCGCCAGAAGGCCCTCGGTGCTGGACCTCAGTGTCCAGGTAGAACGATGGGGGTGGAGATGCTCCTTCAGGTATACTGGGCCGAGGCCATTTAGGGCTTGAAAGGTCAGCACCAACACTTTGAATTGTGCTCAGAAACGTACTGGGAGCCAATGTAGGTCTTTCAAGACCAGTGTTATGTGGTCTCAGTGGCTGCTCCCAGTCACCAGTCTGGCTGCCGCATTCTGGGTTAGTTGAAGTTTCTGGGTCACCTTCAAAGGTAGCCCCACGTAGAGCACATTGCAGTAGTCCAAGTGGGAGATAACTAGAGCATACACCACTCTGGCAAGACACTCACACAGACACTACAAGCGCAGAACATGTGTTAGGCGGCACCTGCCGGTCACAGGGGCCAAGCGGGCACATGTGGTGTGTGTGCCCTAAACTTCTCTCTCTCTCTGCCCTCCTCTCCCCTGTGCAGTTGCAATCTACCTTGGCATCAAAAGGAAGCAGAACCCCGGCTGCTCCGATTTACCTGGAATGTGAAGCTGACCAGCACCCGCTCGGCCGAGGCCATTCTGGCTGCCCTCCGCCAGGCCACGGACTCCGCCAGCTGCTGCTGCCGCCAGACGGAGCCCTTCGTCCTGTCCTGCACCCACGAGAAGAGCCCCAGCGAGCACTTCTGCTCCTTCGAGGTGGAGGTGTGTCGCCTGCAGCGCCTGGGCGGTCTCCACGGCGTCCTCTTCCGGCGCCAGGCGGGCACCTCCCTGGCCTTCCGCACCCTGGTGGCTAAAATCTCGGACCAGCTACAACTCTAGGCCAGCGGCAGGCGCACGGCGCTGGCCTGCGGGGCTTCCTCCTTCCTCGCCAACCCCACGGGCTGTTGGGGGGGCCAGAGAGGGGGCGTGACCCTCTCTGTTGCGTCCCCCCAGGGGCTTTTATCTGGGGCCTGATCCTGCTGCCTGATAGGACGAGGAGCTGCTCTTGGGGGGCTCCCACCGGCCTGCCCGCTGCGCTAGGGGCTGTGGGGTTGGGGGAGGGGAAAGAGGGGGGCGTTGAGGAAAGGGGGTCACGCCACCGCCATCGGGGCCGGACTCGCCCTCGCCACCATCCTTGGCCCAAGGATCGCCTCTAGGGGGTCCCTGGATCGCCCCAGGGGGGGTCCCCAGCTGCTGCGGGAATCTTAAAGGGGGAGCTCTCTCTCTCTCGGCCTGCCTCCCTTCCGAAGTTTTTTTGGGGGGGCTTTACTCAGTTAACTAGCAGGTGCATGGCATGGGGAGCCTCGAAAGCAAAAGGGGGGTGGTCTTTGGCAAATTGTGGTGTTGCAGACCCCTCTCCCACCCACTTTGCCATTACAGTGTGGGAACTGGGATCCCTGCAAAGCAAGTCTCTCTCGGAGACCCTTGAGACCCCCTCCGGGTATAGGGCAGTATATAAATTCAATAAATAAATAAAATAATAATAATAATTTAGCCCCCCCCCCCGAACCCCTGCTTCCATCCATTGGCAAATGCTACACCCAGAAGTTCCCACTCGCAAACCACTTTTTTGGGTGGGTGTCTTAATTCCAGCTCCATTATAGTATTTGGGACACAATTATGTCTCTGGCTGATACAAATCCCAGTTCTTTTTTGGGGGGGCTGTTCGATTGCCAGAGAGCTGGGGGTTCAGCTCCCACCCGAAGCCCGGCAGCCAACGGCCACAAAGCAAAATCTGCCAAAGTGTCTCTGGAGCAGGGAGAGGGGACCCCGGCCTTTAGCCAAACTTGGGGGGCAATGTTGCCAAAAGAGGATATCCTCTTGCCCAGGCAGGGGTGGTGAGAAGTAGGGGGAGAGTTGGGAGGTTCTGGGGGTGGCATGACCCCGTCTTGCCGAGGGGCTGGCTTGGCCCGCAAAGGGCAGTTTTGGGTCCCGGTTGGTGCTCAGCCCCCTAGCTGCAGGATACGGCGGCGGCCATTCAACCGGTGCAGCAGCCGTGGTGGTAGAAGGCCGCTGAGCTTCTTCTCCTCTCGGGGAGGGTGGGTTGGGGGTTTGGGTTTTGGCTTCTCCTGTTGAACTTCCCCCGCAGCGCACCAAGGCCTTGAGTGGCGGGCCGGCCCCCTCACCGCCATTCCCCACCAGCCCCACATCGCTAGACTAAAAACGACGACAACAACACACACACACTCGCAAACCAGAACTCCGGTGCTGAGACGGCCTTCTCGAGAGGAGGCTGGCCCTCCCGGCGGTCGCTTCAAGGGCTCAGATCCATCGTCCTGACAGCTGGGGCCCCCGCCAGAGCTGGTGCAACGTTGGGGGGGTTGCGGCTCCCCTCAGGAGGGCAGGGGGCAGCGTCCACCCCCCTCCCCCAAAAGAAAAGGCTGCTTCTCGCACACCGGACAAACGGGCATTGCACACTGGTTTGGGCACGGCCGCCATGCTCCCTGCCTTCTCTTGCTCGCCTGCGAAATGGGCTCAGCGGTGCAGAGGGGACCTTGCGGGCAGCACCCCCCACATCCCGGGGCGGAGGAGAGGGGCAGCCTGGTCTCTGGTGGTGGGGCGGCTTGGGGGGGGTGTCCTGGTGGAGCTCACGGGCGACAGCGGCGACGCGAAATTCGGCAGCTCTGGCAGGGAGAAATTTTGAGTGGGTTTCCTTCCTCCTGCCCCCTTTCCCCCCTTGCTCCTTTCGCCTCACCCCACTTCTGTACACTGGGTCCCCCTGCTGTGACCTCCCCCCCTTCCTCCCGGACCCTGCCTCTTTGGGCGCACCCCCCACCTCCCCATCTGTACAGACTCCCCTGTAAATAATTGTCCGGTTAGCCCCCGTTATCATTGGGTTAGCGATATTATTAAATGAGCCCACCCTTTAGCCTTGGGACGATTGTAAGTTATTCCGGACCCAGAGCGACAGTTCTGTACCAAACCCTTAATAAACGTAGAAAGCCTCCGCCCGTCGTCTTCTCTGCCTCGTCCGCTCCTGAGCCGCTTCTCTCGTCTGCGGGGGTGGAATGGGGCTCGAAGCGGCCCTTCGTGGAAACTGAAGGGAACCCCAAAGGTCATCCAGCCCAACCCCACTTCTCAACGGACAGGTAGAGTCCGTGGAACTCATACCCTTTGTGTGCCTGAGGAGGTGTGTCTCTCTGTGTGTGTTTGTGTGTTGAGATCACTCAGTTTTGAGAGCAGCCCTCTGCCCATGTTCAGAGGTGCTCTGCTTCCTTCTCATATTCGGCGTGGGGGGGTTGAAACAGGACTCTGATTCCAAGGAGTGCCTGAGAAGGATCTAGATCAGCTTCTCCTTCTATGTCGGGGTACACTGCCCCTCCCAATGGAGGCTCCACTGAACCATTGCAGCATCAATAACCCCCAAGAGGCGGATGTGTGTTTAAACCACTTCTAGAGCCATCTTGGCCGGTGCCCAAAATCGCCTCCCACGGCAGCCAACTCTACAAATAGGTGCTGTGTTGCGTGGAGAAAGGCCCGTTTTCGAATCTCGCTTTTGGGGTTTGCTGACCTGGCCTCCGGCAGGGTTACAAGACTTGCGGAGAGCTCCTCCAGTACGTTTGTGGGTACTGGGTTGAGTGCGGGGTTGCCACTGGGGTTCCTTTGACAATTTGGGGGCATCTGGTGTGTGACGGGGAAGAGCTGAACTGGGACAAGGGGCGCACGATGCAAGCTCTCCGGTTCACAGCCTAGTAACCCTTCCTGAACGTCAGGACGTCAAAAGCCCAGCCCTGTGAAACTCCTGACGCTGGTGATGGCAGGGAACGTCTGTAGGATCCTGCCACTCACACCTTCATAATCTCTTCTCCCCAAGCTGGGCCACCCAGCGGCCCATCTGCTCCAGAATCCTCACTGCAGCCAAATGTCCCTAAGGACCTAGGAACCGAGATAGACTGCCTCTGGACCTGGAGGTTCCCTAGGTACATAAGGTTCGCCCTGCTCTACCAAAAAATGGCCCATGCAAGGCCAGCATTCTCTTCTCACAGTGGCCAGCCAAAACCTGCAAACAGGTTTGCAAATCGTATCCAGAAGCAATGCTTCCTCGTTTGGTGGCAGCAGGTAATTCATAGCCCTTGTCAAAAGGTAAAGGGACCCCTGACCATTAGGTCCAGTCGTGGCCGACTCTGGGGTTGTGGCGCTCATCTCGCTTTATTGGCCGAGGGAGCCAGCGTACAGCTTCCGGGTCATGTGGCCAGCAGGACTAAGCCGCTTCTGGCGAACCAGAGCAGCACATGGAAACGCCGTTTACCTTCCCGCTGGAGTGGTACCTATTTATCTACTTGCACTCTGACGTGCTTTTGAACTGCTAGGTTGGCAGGAGCAGGGACCGAGCAATGGGAGCTCACCCCGTCACAGGGATTTGAACCGCCGCCCTTCTGATCGGCAAGTCCTAGGCTCTGTGGTTTAACCCACAGCGCCACCTGCGTCCCATTTGCCTTCACCGTGCCCTTTCTTTAAAAAGGTAAAGGTAAGGGACCCCTGACAGTTAAGTCCAGTCGCAGACGACTCTGGGGTTGCTGCGCTCATCATAGAATCCTAGAGTTGGGTCCCAGGGGTCATCTAGCCCAACCCCCTGCAATGCTTACTAAAAAATACCTTTTTAAAAAAGAAAAACAGCACGAGAGACTCCTTTTGGGAGGAGGCAAGGCTCTGGGGGCCGTAATTCACTTTATTAACTCCTTCCACTAGGACTCGGGTGTCACGAGCGTCCCAGCTGCCCCACCCCACCCCAGGCGGCCCTCCGCCCTCCTTCGCAAGAGAAGGGAGGGCGCCCAGGGACAGGGCGGTGGGTGGCCGGGAGTGGCAGGGTTGGGGTCACCCCCCCGGAGTCCAAGCCCCAGTCCACGCGGGGTCAGCAGGACGGCGGCCGCGGGAAACCTCTCACTTCTGTGCAGGGACCATGTCATCGATGGCCTGGCCCTTCTCCAGTTTCTTCTCCATCTCCACCATCAGCTTGACGCCGTCCACCACCAGCTGCACCTGTTCCACCTCGGAGGAGCCCAGGCGGTCAGCGTTGGAGATGTCGAAAACGGCGCCCACGGCCTCTGTGTCCACACCACCTGCGGGGGGGGGTTGGGGATGGGGGGAGAGTCGCCGTTACTTGGATCGCCCCCTCCAGACCCTCCGGAAACTGGAAGTGGGTTGCTGAGCCCAGAGGGCGCGTTTCGTTTTGCAACTTTCAGTTTCCAAGAACTGCTTGTAAGTCGCAACAAGCGACTCGGCCATTTGAAATGCCGTATTTTTTGCTCTATAAGACTCACTTTTCCCCTCCTAAAAAGTAAGGGGAAATGTGTGTGCGTCTTATGGAGCGAATGCAGGCTGCGCAGCTATCCCTCTTGCTGTTCTGGCTTCTGAGATTCAGAATATTTTTTTTCTTGTTTTCCTCCTCCAAAAACTAGGTGCGTCTTGTGTTCTGGTGCGTCTTATAGAGTGAAAAATACGGTAGTTTTTGGTCGGTAAGCAAAATGCGTGTGTGCAATGACGTAGCGATCGTTGCTTGCCGTTGCGCTATTTATTAAAAAAAATTAAATTAGTATTTAGACATTTTCGAAAGGTAAAGCTAAAAGAATTCGGCTTTCTGGTTTATGCGCTTTGTCGTTAAATCATAGACTTGCCAAGCTAAATGGTGCCTGCGCTGCCACAGAAATAATAACTGGTCGGAATTCCTCGCTCCCCAAAATGTGTTTTTAAGACTGCTCGCTGGAGAGATTTGCAAAATTCAGGTTCACCCCCTAAAATTGCACTCCCTACTGAGCCGGGAATCCGTTTTGTAGAATCGTAGGGTTAGAAGGGACCCCTAAGGGTCATCTAGTCCAACCCCTTGCAATGAAGGAACCACAGCTAAAGAATCCCTGAGATATAGCCTCCCAATGAAGGAGAATCCATCACCTTCAGAGGAAGTCCGTTCCATTTGCATATGGACATCTTTTGCATCACGGTGCTAAGATTCCCCAAGGGCACAATGCACACAAATGGGCCTAGGACCCTCGTACCTATGGGACTGCCTCTCCCAATCTGCCCCACGGAGGACCTTAAGGTCCATAAATAGCAACACCCTAGAGGTCCCTGGCCCTAAGGAAGTCAGATTAGCCTCAACCAGAGCCAGGGCCTTTTCAGTGATGGCTCCGGCTGGTGGAACGCTCTGTCTCATGACAGCAGGGCCCTGCAGGATCTGGTTTCTTTCTCCAGGGCCTGTAAGACAGAGTTGTTCCGCCTGGCCTTCGGCTTGGAATCAACTTGATTCCCTCCCCCTCTTTCTTCCTTTTTTCCTTTCTCTTTCTGTGTTGAAACTCCTATTTGGGGACTTCCCTGGCTTTTTTCTGGCCCACGTAGGACCAGTCTGGATAGTTAGCCTTGGTGAAGATTTGACGTTTTCATCCCCAAAAAGTTTTTGATTTGAGTTTCTACTGAAATGAGGCTGCATTTTAACATTGAGTTTTAATCAGTTGTTTTTATACCTGGTGTTTAGCCGCCCTGAGCCCGGTCTTGGCTGGGGAGGGCAGGGGATAAATAAAAATAAATAAAAATGTACGTCCACAGTTTTGGAAGGCAGGTGGTGGAAGAGATTTAAAAACAAGCATCTGCCCGGGTTATTTTTTCCATGTAGTGTGGATTTCATAAAATTGTAGGGACCCACAAGGCTCATTGAGCTCAAAACCCTTGCAGTGCAGTTCTTGCAAAGCATCCCTGAGAAATGGCCATCTAAACTCCGCTCAGAAACTTTCAAGGAAGGAGGGAGTCTGTTTGAAGGAATCTCCTTCCTGGTCGTCCGGAATCTATCGCTTCGGGCCCTGCTGGCTCCCTCCTTGATGCAATAATAATAATAATAATAATAATAATAATAATTTATTATTTGTATCCCACCCATCTGGCTGGGTTTCCCCAGCCACTCTGGGCGGCTTCCACAGAGACCAAAAATACACTAAAATGTCACACATTAAAAACTTCCCTGAACATGGCTGCCTTCAGATGTCTTCTAAATGTCAAGATAGTTGTTTATCGCTTTGACATCTGGTGGGAGGGCGTTCCGCAGGGCAGGTGCCACCACCGAGAAGGCCCTCTGCCTGGTTCCCTGTAACTTTGCTTCTCGCAATGAGGGAACCACCAGAAGGCCCTCGGCGCTGGACCTCAGTGTCCGGGCTGAACAATGGGCGTGGAGACACTCCTTCAGGTATACTGGACCTTTGAGCCTGTTTAGGGCTTTAAAGGTCAGCACCAACACTTTGAATTGTGCTCGGAAACGTACTGGGAGTCAATGTAGGTCTTTCAAGACCGGTGTTATGTGGTCTTGGCGGCCGCTCCCAGTCCCCAGTCTAGCTGCCGCATTCTGGATTAATTGTAGTTTCCGGGTCACCTTCAAAGGTAGCCCCACATAGAGTGCATTGCAGTAGTCCAAGCGGGAGATAACCAGAGCATGCACCACTCTGGAGAGACAGTCTGCGGGCAGGGAGGATCTCAGCCTGCGTACCAGATGGAGCTGGTAGACAGCTGCCCTGGACACAGAATGCAACAGCCCTTCAGATATTTGAAGAGGGTCATTGTATCAGCTCTTGGCTATCTCTTCTCCAGTCTAAAAATACCCAGCTCCCTCAGGCATCCCTCATAAGGATTGGATTCCAGACCAAAGATTTATCTCTGCAAAGAAGCGCATTCCCCAGCCCCTTCCCCTCACCCCTCTGCCTAATTCAACATGCAGTCATTGAACTATAAAGCTAGAGGGGGACACCCAGGGGTCATCTACTCCAACCCCCTGCAATGCAGCAACCGCCAGTCAATTGCATGCCACAAGATGGGCGAGGGGGGCCACAAATAACAGCACGGAAGTGCATGGACTGAATCCCCCCCCCCCGGGGCTCGCTCCCAGGTAAGTGGGGCCCAGGGAGCGATTAAAAATAAATTCAAGTCCCTAGTCCCTTTGAGGTGCCTCCAGCTTGTCTTATTTATGGAAATAAGGATGGAAATCCCCTCCTGCCCTCTCACCTGTGCCACGTTTCTGCAGACGGAGACGGGTGAGGATTTCCTCGAACTTGGCATGCTTGCTGAGATGGGGCAGTTTGACGTGGACACCCCCACGCAGCCCAGTGCCCAGGTTAGAGGGGCAGGTCAGAATGTAGCCCAAGTGCTCGTTCCAGCTGAAGGGGTGGCCAGCTTTCTTGAAGATCTCCTCAATCTTCCCCGAGAAAAAGGAAAAGATGAGCGGGGTGTTGAGTGGGGGAAGAGAGAATAATAATAATAATTTAATAATTTAATAATAATTTAATAACAGCAACAACAACACGGGTGGTGCTGTGGATTAAACCACAGAGCCTAGGACTTGCCGATCAGAAGGTCGGCAGTTCGAATCCCCGCAACGGGGTGAGCTCCCGTTGCTCCCGCCAAATAAGGGACGGTTGACAGATATGCACATATGGGGCGAGGCACAGTTGGAGTGAGGTAAATGGGCTTCAAGAGGTTATGAACTGCAAGAATGTTAACTCGGCCCAGAGGCACCTCGGTGGCCAGCACAGATCTTTGAGCACAGGTGCTTTGGGCTGCCAGGGCCTCACTCCTGCTAGCAATTGTGGCAAGCATCCTGGACCTCAGACCCAGCTCAACCGGTCAAGAGGCAAAACCGCAGGTGGTACCAGCTGGGACACTGTCAACTGACCGCAGCCTTCCTGAGTCACCTGTGAGCCTGTCAGGTGCCTACCAACGAATCGTAGAATTGTAATAAATAGTTGTTGGCGATGAGAATTGTAGAGTTGGAAAGGACCCCCAGAGGTCCTCTAGTCTAACCCCCTGCAATGCGGGAATCATGCATCATATGATGCTCCCCTGCCTGCCAGGGACTGTCGCTCTGGGCTACCGTTCTCTGCCAGCCCCAAACCCCACAGCTCTCCCCACATGGTGGCCTCTGGGACAGCCAGGAGCCCTCTCTCCCCCCCTTCAAAGAAGCCCCTCTGCAAAGCTCACCTTCTGCAGCCCGACGCAGAAGCGCCGGAAGACCTCCTTCATGTTGCCGCCCTTCTGCATGGAGATGACACGGAGGTGGTCCTCCTCGTTCACCCAGACCAGGAAGGTTTTGTTGTCATTGTGCCTGGGGGGGGGCAGAGGGGAGAGTGTGAACGTCGCAGGCCTGAGTGCCTCAAACCTCTTGAGTGCATTGGAGGTACTGAGACAGCACAAAAGGGCATTGAAGCGCACCAGGAATGTAATTATTATCATTTACACATAACACCGGTCTTGAAAGACCTACACTGGCTCCCAGAACGTTTCCAAGCACAATTCAAAGTGTTGGTGCTGACCTTTCAAGCCCTAAAGGCCTCGGCCCAGTATACTCGAAGGAGCATCTCCACCCACATTGTTCTGCCCGGACACTGAGGTCCAGCGCCGAGGGCCTTCTGGCGGTTCCCTCATTGCGAGAAGTGAGGTTACAGGGAAGCAGGCAGAGGGCCTTCTCGGTGGTGGCGCCCACCCTGTGGAACACCCTCCCATCAGATGTGAAGGAAATAAGCAGCTATCTTCTTTTTAAAAGACATCTGAAGGCAGCCCTGTTCAGGGAAGTTTTTAATATTTAATGCTGTATTGTTTTTAACACTTGATTGGAAGCCGCCCAGAGTGGCTGGGGAAGCTCAGCCAGATGGGTGGGGTATACATAATATATTATTATTATTATTAATCAATCATCATCATCATCTTCATCATGATCATTTCTATCCAACCTTTCTACCAGGGTATTCGAGGCAGCTTTCAACAGAAGCTAGAGACCGTATGGTATGAATGCATTTTGCACTGGGGGTATGTTGTATGGTGGTGTATATATGCAAAAACACACATAGCCGAACCAGCCCCTGAACGACCATCCTTACTTCGCAAGCAAGGCGAATCTGGGATGCTCTCGCGAGATCTCGTGGGCCCTCCAAATTCCCACCAGAGCAAGGCTTAGAAGCTCTTTCCATGCCAGGAAGACCTGGTGCAAAAGGGGCTTTTAACCTCTTCGCCTTGCATGCAATTAATCTGCAAGATTTCAACCAGTGTAAGGTTGAAACTGCATGAGATTATTGCACACATGACACGATCGGGCGGTACAATGCAGATACGCACACAGTGCAACGCTTTCAAAAAAAGGGGAGGACACATAGAACAGGGAGCCAGATGTTTGTATCGTTTGCAGAAAAAACGTATCTATGCTATATTTTTGCAAGTCCCACAATGCAGTTTGGGTGGCCCCTGCTCCCTTAAACATTTTGCAAGCTGCGAAGGAAGGGCGTGAGAGGTTGGGTGGAGATGTTCATGCCCAGAGTGGCTGGGGCAAACCAGTCAGATGCACAGGGTATAAACAATAAAATTGTTCTTGTTGTTGTCACGGAATAAAAAAGGTAAAGGACCCCTGACAGTTAAGTCCAGTCGCGAATGACCCTGGGGTTGCGGCGCTCATCTCGCTTTATTGGCTGAGGGAGCCAGCGTACAGCTTCTGGGTCATGTGGCCAGCATGACTAGGCTGCTTCTGGCGAACCAGAGCAGCGCACGGAAACGCCGTTTACCTTCCCACCGGAGCGGAGAGGTTATCTACTTGCACTGGTGTGCTTTCAAACTGCTAGGTTGGCAGGAGCAGGGACCGAGCAACGGGAGCTCACCCCGTCGCGGGGATTCGAACCGCCAGCCTTCTGATCGGCAAGCCCTAGGCTCTGTGGTTTAACCCACAGCGCCACCCGCGTCCCTCTGTCACTGTACAGGATGTCCCTATTTTCATCAGGAAAACGTTGGTGGGTATCAATGTGTTGCTGCTTACCAGATTCCTCTGGCGTCGGGCCAGTCCCGGGCCATGCCGGAGGCGAGCAGGAGAGGAGAGACGGGCTTGTCGAAGAGGAAATGGTCGTCAATGAGCTGCTGCTGTTCTGCATCGGTCATGTTCTTCAGAGGGTAGTACTTGCCCTTGAACTCTCCGGTCAAGCTGTTCAAGGCTGTGGAACAGGGGGAAAGGCAGGGAGGTGAGGTGGGGGGAGACATCAAGTGGAGGAGGCCATGCCTAGGCGCTGACCATTTCGTAGAACCATAGAGTTGCAAAGTTGGGAGGGACCCCCAAGGGTCATCTAGATCAACCTGCTGCGATGGAGGACAATTTGGATACAGCCTGCATGGCCTGCTATGGTCTGTATAGTTCAAGCTATGGTTTTCCCAGTAGTGATGTATGGAAGTAAGAGCTGGACCATAAAGAAGGCTGATCGCCAAAGAATTGATGCTTTTGAATTCTGGTACTGGAGGAGACTCTTGAGAGTCCCATGGACTGCAAGAAGATCAAACCTCTCCATTCTGAAGGAAATCAGCCCTGAGTGCTCCCTGGAAGGACAGATCCTGAAGCTGAGGCTTCAAGACTTTGGCCACCTCAGGAGAAGAGAAGACTCCCTGGAAAAGACCCTGATGTTGGGAAAGATGGAGGGCCCAAGGAGGAGGGGACGACAGAGGACGAGATGGTTGGACAGTGTTCTCGAAGCTACCAGCATGAGTTTGACCAAACTGCGGGAGGCAGTGGAAGACAGGAGGGCCTGGCGTGCTCTGGTCCAGGGGGGTCACAAAGAGGCAGACACGACTAAACAACTAAACAACAACAATGAAAGCGAGGAGTGCGAGGAGTTGACCATCGGCTGCCCCGTCCCACCTAAGTCGGCTCGTCCTGTCGGGGGTTGTTCCCAGCCCAGCTGCCGGCCAAGGCCAGAAGGTGCAGAAAGTGATGGTGCAGCCCATCAACCTCATCTTCAGATACCTACAGAATAGGTCCAGAATTCAGGTGTGGCCGTATGAACAGGTGGACATGAGGCTAGAAGGCTGTATTATTGGATTTGATGAATATATGAACTTGGTCCTGGATGATGCTGAGGAGATTCACTCCAAGACAAAATCAAGGAAACAGCTGGGCCGAAGCATGTTAAAAGGAGACGATATTACTCTTCTACAGAGTGTTTCTAACTAGAAATAGCTATAGAGTCAGTTTTGCTTATTATTTTAATCTTTAAACCTATAGAAGAAAATATGCAGTGGTTTCATGGTATCACTCCCAATTCTACCGTTGGTGTCTGAAGAATGAAGCCAGTTACTTAATTTGTGCTTGCATAATTTTCAATAACTTTTCTACATTGGTGCTGAATTGTAGTTCTTTATAAATAAAACTGTTTGTTAGTAAAAAAACAAAAAAACCCCACCAAGGTCTTAATATGCCCCCCTTATTGACAAATTAAAGCATTTTTCGTCTATCTGTGTACATTCACAGCACATTCTGAATGGGGGGCGTCTTTCCCAACTTTGAATTTTGGGTGTGCTTTGTAGCTGAGGGCATTCTCCCTCATTCTTTTGATTTGGAGTACGTATATGTCAAATTGGAAGCTTCGTGAACTGACATCTGTTAAAGACCGGGTGCCATTGCCTGCTATTTACTAAACACAGAAGTAAACATCATCAGACCTTTGCCAAATACCTCATGCCATTGCATGTCAGCTCTCAAACAACAGAGACTGAAATCAAATGCTGTCCAGAGTCAGCAGATATTTGGCGAATGTCTGATGGATATTCATCCCGAAAGAGAACCTGAGCAGACTGTTCCCTCTTGATTCTAGAGGTTGCAAAAAGCCCTCTTTAACTGCACTTCAAACTTAGAATTTCTACTTCTTGTAATCTAGTCTGGCCCTGCAAAGGCTTTTCAAAAAAGACACCCTAAAACTACAGTTCCCAGGCCTCCTTAGGAAGAAGGAATGATTTAAATTAGTGTAAATAGTGCAGAAATGCCCCAAAATTAGGGGGAATGCACTGATCTTTCAAAGAGAGAGCCCTTAAGACATTCCTGGTTCATCTTGTCTCCTTAAGAACATAAGAAAAGCTGGCTGGATCAGGCGAAGGGAGTTCAAATACTCCAGCATCCTGTTTTTCCCCACAGGAAACCTGCCAGCAGGATTCGAACACAAGAGCACGCTTCCCTCTTGCGGTCTCCAGCCACTGGTATTCAGGTGCACTGCTGCCTCCAGCTGTGGGGGCCAGAGCCCAGCCATCGTGGCTGACAGCCCTCTCCTTCTCCCTGAATTTGCCTAATTGTATTTCGAAGCCATCCTGTGGCAGGGAGTTCCGCAGTTCAACTTTTGCGCTACCCAAAGAAGGAATCTGTTTTGCCCGACGCGATTCTTCCAGCCTTACCAGTGATGGAGAGGTTCTCAACAGCCCGGCGCTCTCCGCGGCTGCAGTGGGGGGGCAGGGTGTACCCCTTGATGCTGCGCCCAGTCCTCACACGGCTGCTGAGGACATAGTTGGGGTCCAGGTCATCTCCGCCCTGTGGGGAACAGAGAGGCAGAAGCCTGCCGTGAGTTGGCCAGGCAAGCCCCCGACACCCTTGCCTTTCTCACAAGCACAGCAGTCCTTCCCCGTTCCGTGCGAGCGTCTGAACCTGCTCCCCTCCCATGTCAAACCACGAATCTGTCAAGCACAGTGCCGTCTCTTCCAGCCTTTGCCAACCTGGCGCCCTCCAGATGTTTGGGGCAGCAGGTTGGCAAAGGCGGGTCTACTCTGACTGGCAAGAAGAGCCTGGCTGCTGGATCGGGGCAAACGGGGCCCATCAAGTTTTGGTGGCCATCCCTGCCTCTTGTGGGAGGGAGTTCCACAGGCTAACTCGGCCTCTGTCCTTCTTTTTATCTGTCCTGAATCCAGGTTGATCGTTGTCGCTGCCTCCTGTGCAGGTGAGTTCCCTTGTTCAGGGAACCAGGCACTGGGGGGGGGGGTTAAAATTTGCATGTCCAAAGCATGGGCACCCCTATAGAACTACGGCCCAGCCCTCCAGCCCCTCAGCCCTGGCCAGTCCTGGTTCCTACCTTCAGGTTCTCATGGTTCAGGTCGGTCTTATGCTTGTCAGTTGGCTTGTAGCCGCCATGACGGTCCCGGATGACAGGGTCAAAGAGTCCGCCGAATACGGTATAGCTCTCTTCATCACCAGCCACACAGCCCACGGTCATGATGTAGGGGTGGCCTGTGTGTGAACGAGGGGGGAGACGTTAGATTAGGAGAAGGGCGCCTGAAGCACCGTTCTTCATTGATGGCCATCTGCCAGCGATTATTTTAGCTGTGATTCTCTCGTTGCAGGAGGCTGGAGTACATGACCCTGGGGGGGGGGCGAGTCCCTTCAAACTTTACAATTCTATAATTCATAAATAATATGATCAGGGACATATTGCCCTGCCCCTTAAAAAACGGATGACTCCCAGAGGCCTGTGGGAATGGGATTAGAGTGCTCAAAGTGGGAGATTGGCGGGTATGACCAGTGGGGTACTCTCTTTGGCAAGCCTTGTTGAAAAGGAACAGGCGCTGCACGTGAGATCTCACTCTGCAGGGTCAGGGAATCGTAGAATTGTAGGCTCCTGTGTTAAGAGCTCCAGCTCATTTTGCTTATTTCCTATGCTCTGTGCATTAGTATAGAGACAACCAAAACCGCAAGTATTTCCCTCCAGTGTCTTTTCCATGCTATGATGCAATTGTTTTCATAACGCTGTTTTCTTTGTTGTAAGCCGCTTTGAGCATGATTTTTGCTGTGTGTGTGTGTGTTTGTGGAAAAATTGCATACAAATGAATGAATGAAGCCTGTGTCTCTGCTGGAGACATGCAGAACTATACGCAGGGTTTTATGTGCACCCCCCACAAATTGAACCCAGCAAGGGGGCTTGGCTATTTAATCCAGGAGTGGTCAGCTGGAAACCACTTCCTGTAGTTGGCTGGAAGTCAGCACTCCCAGTAATATTTGCAACTTGCAAGAGGTTTGTTTGGGCTTTTGTATGTAATATGTGGGTCATTGAATTTATACTACAGCTGGGGACCTGATTTGATAAATTGTTATGGTCTAATCTTTTCTCAAGGGACGCGGGTGGCGCTGTGGGTTAAACCACAGAGCCTAGGGCTTGCCGATCAGAAGGTCGGCAGTTCGAATCCCCATGACGGGGTTAGCTCCCGTTGCTCAGTCCCTGCTCCTGCCAACCTAGCAGTTCGAAAGCACGTCAAGTGCAAGTAGATAAATAGGTACCGCTCCGGCAGGAAGGTAAATGGCATTTCCATGCGCTGCCCTGGTTCGCCAGAAGCGGCTTAGTCATGCTGGGCACATGACCCAGAAGCTGTACGCTGGCTCCCTCGGCCAGTAAAGCAAGATGAGCGCCGCAACCCCAGAGTCGGCTACAACTGGACCTAATGGTCAGGGGTCCCTTTACCTTTAATCTTTTCTCAGTTAGGAACCTAGGAAGCTGTCTTATGTCAAGTCAGACCCACTGGCCCATTGAGCCAAGTGTTCCCAACACTGACTGGCAGCCCAGCTCTCCAGGGTTTCAGAAGGGTGACATTGCCAGTGCCATAGCTGTCAAGCGTCCCTTATTTGGTGGGACAGTCCCTTATCCCAGCGCCATGTCCCGCTGCTGTCCCTTATTGATGATGTCCCTTAAATTTCCCGGGTTTCAAAGGAAGCAGCTCCTCTCCCTCCCTCCCTGCCGGCCAGGGAGGAGGGAGGCTCCAACTGTGTTGCTTGGCTGCGTTGCTCACCCAATAAGGAGTCTACAAACGACTGGGGGGTGGAGCTTGCATGCCTTGTGCCGATCAAATTGGCCGCGTTTCTGGGGACTCGCCTTTGCTCAGCGCTTCCCAGCGGAGAGGTGACGGTGGTTTTCCTTGCTGCATCCCCTTTGCCGGGTTGCTGCACTGTGGGAACCACCGCTTGAGGCTTCGTTTGGCTGCTGGTTGACTAAAATCCCTCATTTTGGCTGCTGATCCCTTATTTTCAAATCTGTAAGTTGACAGCTATGGCCAGGGCTCCCAGGCAGATGTTCTGCCACAGGGACTTTCCAATTAAATCTCCACGGGAAAAGGGGTTGTTCTGAAATATAGGTGCTATTCCTCCATTGCAAAGGGTTGGACCAGATGACCTTGGGATCCCTTCCAGCTCCGCTCTCCTGTGATTCTAATGCCTTGCTCCTCTTTCTAACTGCTGGGGCTCAAAGCAGGCTGGACTCTGGACTCTTTTGTTTCCTCCCCCTTCCCTGCCCCCCCCCCCCCCCCGCGGACTCCACACCCCACTGTGTGGCAAATACATGTAAAATTATGCAAACTGGCCACCAGAGGGAGATGGCAAGCCGGATTGGGGAGAAATTGCATGCCTGGCTTTGGAAGAAGAAGAAGAGGAATTTGGATTTGATATCCTGCTTTATCACTACCCGAAGGAGTCTCAAAGCGGCTAACATTCTCCTTTCCCTTCCTCCCCCACAACAAACACTCTGTGAGGTGAGTGGGGCTGAGAGACTTCAGAGAAGTGTGACTGGCCCAAGGTCACCCAGCAGCTGCATGTGGAGGAGCGGAGACGCGAACCCGGTTCCCCAGATTACGAGTCCACCGCTCTTAACCACTACACCACACTGGGTGGCATCTTTGCTTTAGCGTTTGGTTCGTCCAAGAGGGAGCACCCACCTGGGTTGTCCACACCGGTCTGGATGCAGTCGTCCAGGGTGAAGCCGCTGGGAGTCTCCTTGCCACGCAGCTGTTCGTAAAGCTCCTTGGTGAGGACCTTGGCCATGTGGTTGTTGTGTTTGGAGAGGTCAGGGTACTCCTCATCACACTTGTAGTTCATCTTGTACTTGTTGTGGGTGTTTCCGAAAGGCATGGTGGCGGGTGGCGGGGCGAGTCCTGTGGCAAGAAAGGAGAGCACAGAGTTGGGGGCTTTTTAAGTTTGCAGGTAGGTGCAATAGGGCTTTATAAAAACTACCGTATTTTTTGCTCTATAAGATTCACTTTTTTCCTTCTAATAAGTAAGGGGAAATGTGTGTGCGTCTTATGGAGCGAATGCAGGCTGCGCAGCTATCCCAGAAGCCAGAACAGCAAGAGGGATTGCTGCTTTCATTGCACAGCAATCCCTCTTGCTCTTCTGGCTTGTGAGATTCAGAATTTTTTCCCCCTTGTTTTCCTCCTCCAAAAACTAGGTGCGTCTTGTGGTCTGGTGCGTCTTATAGAGCGAAAAATACGCTATGTGTGGCATGGAGATAGCAGAGAGAGAGAGAAGTTTTTCCACCCCGCAAGGTAAAGGTAAAGGGACCCCTGAGCATTAGGTCCAGTCGTAGCCGACTCTGGAGTTGCGGCACTCATCTCGCTTTATTGACCGAGGGAGCCGGCGTACAGCTTCTGGGTCATGTGGCCAGCATGACTAAGCTGCTTCTGGTGAACCAGAGCAGCGCACGGAAACGCCGTTTACCTTCCTGCCGGAGCGGTACCTATTTATCTACTTGCACTTTGATGCGCTTTCGAACTGCTAGGTTGGCAGGAGCTGGGACCGAACAACGGGAGCTCACCCCGTCACGGGGATTCGAACCGCCAACCTTCTGATCGGCAAGCTCTATCTGCATCCTCTCTCCATAACACAATGAGGCTGAGCGTTGGATGATTTGGGACGGAGGAAAGAAAGCCGTCCTTCGTACAGCACATAGTTAAACTATGGAACTCGCTGCTGCAGGAAACAGCGACAGCCACAAACCTGGATGGCATTAAAAGAGGATGGGGAAAATTCATGGAGCAGGAGATGCCTATTGATATCTATTCGCCATAATGGTTATTCCACCGTTGGTGGCAGCAGTGCTCCTGAATCCCAGCTGCTGGAAACCACAGGAGGAGAGGAGAGGGCTCTGCGTTCGAATCCTGTTTGCAGATTCCCCAGAAGAAGCATCTGGGATGCTGGACTTGTTGGGCCGTTGGCCTGAACCAGCAGCCAGGCTCTTCCAAGGTTCTCAATGAGGGGCCTATCCACTTTCTCCACCTCCTTCGTAATTTGCCCAGCCGTTTTTCTTGAGATCTGGGAACTTGAAGCCTGCAAAGCACATTGGCAGCCCCTGTGGCAAGGGCCGTTCCCATGGGTCAGTGCTTATTCTAGATATTTATTATTATTATTATTATTATTATTATTATTATTATTATTATTATCTGTCCTTGTGCAAGTCACCCAGCCTTCGCTGGAGAGTGGAGAGTTCCCAAGGTTGCAAGGAATCCCATTCCCAGCTCTGCGGCCTGTCTGTATGGAACCCATATGGAGAGGTCAAGAGGGCCCCCCCTGGGTGCCAAGTGGGTGGGGAGGTGTGGAGCAGGGGGGCATGCAGGCTCCAGTGCTCCTATCTAGTTGCCGCCGGTGGAGAGCCAGGGATAATTTTAGCCCTCGGCCCCTCGGAAACCGGTTTATTTATAGCCGACTATCTTGTCCACAAAAGGGCCCCTCGATGGTGTGGAAGAACAGTTTGGCTGCCAGTTCAGCTTGCATTCCAGCGGCTACTTTTGCAAAGTGTCAGCGGTCCCCGGATCCAAGTGTCCAGTGAGGAATCCAATCTCCAGGCGGGGTGAGGGAAGTGGGGAGGGAAGTGGGGAAAGCACTCTGTATGCAGCAAGAAAGGAGAGAGGGGGAGAGTTTGGCAGGCGCTTGCAGGAGGGCTGGCCAGTGGGCGCATGCCAGGGTCTTCCTGGACCTCCTCTCCCGCCCGCAAGCAGCAAGGACGCCCGTCTAGGGCACTCAGCAAGGTCATTGCAAGGTTTGGGGTCACTGGCGCCATTTGGGGCCATCTGAAAAGAAGGGTAGCTTTAAGAGTCTGGCAACCCTATACTTGGCCATTCTAGGGGGCGAAGCACTGAAGCAAATCACTGGAGTAGGGGGTCCCTGCTGGCGCCCCAAATTCACCCACGCTCCCCATCCACTTGATAGATCAAATTCCAGATTTTAAAAAATCTGGCCTGCTTTGTAGGCGACGCACCTGCAGCTGTTGCTGCCCGTTTCTCTGTCCTCCTTGCTCCCACCCCACGCGCCCAAATCTGGGAACCAGAGACGGCTGTTACCTGACAGGGAGAATCAAATCCTGCAAAATCCCCAGGGGCTTGGCGCTGCCTTGTCTCACTCCAGCACAACAGGTGACCCGAAAGCCTGGCTCAAGGACCTAGACATATATACCCTGTGCCCCGCTGCCATTGGCCAAACGCTGACAAGCAGCCAGCCTCTGATTGGGCGTTGCTTCCCCGTCCCCGCTTGAAATTTGGGTCGGGAGCTTTCTTCGCCTCCGTCCCCCGATGGAGCTGAAGCGACTCCTGCAGGGCTCTCCTTTCCAGCCCCAGAGGCAAAGCTGAGCCTCAGGTCCTGCTTCCGCAATGCAGGGCCCAAAAATACGTGAAGCGAGTGGATTGGAGCATGTGCAGAGTGCTCCTTCACAATGTGTCGGGACCAAGACCTGGCTCTTCTTATGTAATTAAAGTGCAAAAGAAGAGGTTGCTGGATCAGGCCCATCTAGTCCTCCAGAATCCTGTTCTCACATAATACTCCTAAGAACCTGGGAAACTGGATAGACTCTCTCTGGAGCTTATAATAATAATAATAATTTAATAATAATTTATTATTTATACCCCGCCCATCTGGCTGAGTTTCCCCAGCCACTCTGGGCGGCTTCCAATCAAGTGTTAAAAACAATACAGCATTAAATATTAAAAACTTCCCTAAATAGGGCTGCCTTCAGATGTCTTTTAAAAAGAAGATAGATGCTTATTTCCTTCACATCTGATGGGAGGGTGTTCCACAGGGTGGGCGCCACCACCGAGAAGGCCCTCTGTCTGGTTCCCTGTAACCTCACTTCTCGCAATGAGGGAACTGCCAGAAGGCCCTCAGTGCTGGATCTCAGTGTCCGGGCAGAACGATGGGGGTGGAGACGCTCCTTCAGGTATACCGGGCAAAGGCCGTTTAGGGCTTTAAAGGTCAGCACCAACACTTTGAATTGTGCTCGGACACGTCCTGGGAGCCAATGTAGGTCTTTCAAGGCCGGTGTTATGTGGTCTCAGCAGCCACTCCCAGTCCCCAGTCTAGCTGCCGCATTCTGGATTAGTTGTAGTTTCCAGGTCACCTTCAAAGGTAGCCCCACGTAGAGCACATTGCAGTAGTCCAAGCGGGAGATAACTAGAGCATGCACCACTCTAGCGAGACAGTCTGCGGGCAGGGAGGGTCTCATCCTGCGTACCAAATGGTGCTGGCAGACAGCTGCCCTGGACACAGAATGGACCTGCGCCTCCATGGACAGCTGTGAGTCCAAAATGACTCCCAGGCTGCGCACCTGGTCCTTCAGGGGCACAGTTGCCCCATTCAGGACCAGGGAGTCCCCCACACCTGCCCGCCTCCTGTCCCCCCAAAACAGTCCT
Source organism: Podarcis siculus (assembly GCA_034642415.1). Lineage (NCBI taxonomy): Eukaryota > Metazoa > Chordata > Lepidosauria > Squamata > Lacertidae > Podarcis > Podarcis siculus. The sequence continues at coordinate 2,289,184 of JAXCMG010000044.1, read as the reverse complement.
TCTGTCTTGTCAGGATTCAACCTCAATCTGTTAGCCGCCATCCATAAGAACATAGGATGAGCCTGGCTGCTGTATCAGGCCAATGGCCCATCTAGACCAGCATCCTGTTCTCTCAGGGTCCACCCAGATGCCTGGATCCTCGCGAGCAGGATTCAAGCACAAGAGCCCTCTCCTCGGGCCAAACCCTGCTGAATCAGACAAATGGATTCATCCTGGCATCCTGCTTCTGCTATCCAGATGCTTCTATGAAGTTCAGAACACAATGGTGCCAAGAGACCACCCATCCCTAGGAACTGGTATTCAGAGCTAGACTGCCTCTGAGCATGCAAAGAGGCCTGCGTCTGATCCTGCACCCTGTTCTCACAGTGGCCGGCCAGATATTCGAATGGGAAGTCCACCAATGGGGTCTGAGTGGATCTGCAGCCCTCTCCCCACTTCTGAGACCCCTATGTGGGTATTCAGAGGCGTGCCTTCTCTGAACACAGCCATCCTGCCTAATAGTCTTTGATAGCCCTTTTCTCCGCCGTAAATTGGTCCAACCATCTTTTAAAGCCATACGCGCTCCTGCAGCAGGGAGTTCCACCGTTTAACTCTGCACTGTGCAATTTCCAACAGTTATGAACAAGTTGAAATGAGGTTGAGTCGAGGATAATTATTTGTAAAAAAAAAGTTTGGCAGTCTTTTATTTTTTACGTAAACGATGTCGAGAACATCCAAAGTGTTCCAGCGAGAGATACCTGCTTGACTCCTGCCAATGAGCGCTGGCGGTTGAGGACGAACCTTTGGATCCTGGAAACGGAAGCTGCGAATGCACAGAACTGGGCAAGTTTTAATTTAAGGGCACGGCAGAGTTTCTGTGGCAGGTTGCTACCGTATTTTCCTCTCTATAAGACGCACCAGACCACAAGATGCACCTAGTTTTGGAGGAGGAAAACAAGAAAAGAAAAATTCTGAATCTCAGAAGCCAGAACAGCAAGAGGGATCGCTGCGCAGTGAAAGCAGCAATCCCTCTTTCTGTTCTGGCTTCTGGGATAGCTGCGCAGCCTGCATTCGCTCCATAAGATGCACACACATTTCCCCTTACTTTTTCGGAGGGAAAAGGTGAGTTTTATAGAGCAAAAAAATACGGTATCTTCTTTTCCTTCTCCTTTCACTTGAATTTCTTTCCTGCCTTCTTTAAGTTACAAACATGTCTGTGTACCTCATGGAAAATGAAAGGGAAATGCGTATATTTAAAGACAAAACTCTGCTGCATGAAGAAGGACTGTCTTTGTCCTGAACCTCCCAACATTCACCTTCTTTGGGTGTCCGTGGGTTCTGGTGTCAGGCGAGACAGAGAAAGGACTTTCTCTCTCCAATTTCTCCATGACATGCCTAATTTTATAAACTTCTATCACGCTGCCTCTTCCTCAGCTTTCCTCTAAACTGCAAGCTCCATCCCTTTGATGCTTTTTGTGGTCCTTTTCTGACCCTTTCCTAACTGTAAAGGTATAGGGGCCCCTGACCATTAGGTCCAGTCGCGGACGACTCTGGGGTTGCGGCACTCATCTCGCTTTACTGGCCGAGGGAGCCGGCGTATCCCTTTTAAAGGTAAAGGTAAAGGTACCCCTGCCCGTACGGGCCAGTCTTGACAGACTCTGGGGTTGTGTGCCCATCTCACTCAAGAGGCCGGGGGCCAGCGCTGTCCGGAGACACTTCCGGGTCACGTGGCCAGCGTGACAAAGCTGCATCTGGTGAGCCAGCGCAGCACACGGAAACGCCGTTTACCTTCCCGCCAGTAAGCGGTCCCTATTTATCTACTTGCACCTGGGGGTGCTTTCGAACTGCTAGGTTGGCAGGCGCTGGGACCGAGCAGCGGGAGCGCACCCCGCCACGGGGATTCGAACCGCCGACCTTTCGATCGGCAAGCCCTAGGCGCTGAGGCTTTTACCCACAGCGCCACCCGCGTCCCCTGGCGTATCCCTTTTACTGAACTTATATCCCACCTAATTTGTCCAAGGTGTCCTAGGTGGCTTGCATTGTTCTCCCCTTCCTCATTTAATCCCCACAGCAAAACCCTGTGAGATAAGGTCAGGCAGGGGGAGAGAGAGAGAGAGAGAGAGAGAGAGAGAGAGAGAGAGAGAGAGAGACTGGTCCCCAAGGTCACATGTGAATTCCATGTCTGAAGGGGGGATTTGAACCCAGGTCTCGCCCAGGTCCTAGTCTGACACTCTAACCCAGAGGTTCTCAAAGGGTGGGGCAGGAGAGGAGGGTAAAACGTGGCAGGAAGATTCCAGGATAATCAAAGAAACATTTCAGTGCAGTATGTTATCAAAATATTTTTTGTTATCTGCAGAATATGGATAGATATCTTCTCATAATGAGAGCAAGGGCATTGGTGGAGCACGAGACTCTTAATTCTGGGTTCGAGCCCCACGTTGGGCAAAGGATACCTGCATTGCTGGGGGGTTGGACTAGATGATCCTTGAGGTCCCTTCTGACTCCACAATTCTACAATTCTACGTTATACAGAGGACAACCCCTGTTGCGTTTCCCAGCGCATTTCTTATCAGTAAATAAACTGGCGTGACGGCAGCATTTTATTCTTCTGAAAGTGTGGCTCAGGGACAAAAGTTCGAGAACCACTGCTCTAACCACTACGTCCCACTGCCTCCTCTAGCCTGTTGATGCTACGATGAGAGCGGTAGCTGGAAATTAAAAATGGCAGGTGTCAAATAGCTTTGCCCTCCATGAATTCGTCCGGTCCACTGTTCTAATCCAATGGACGCGCCCTGGGGGAATTCCCTCGTGCCCAAGAAGGGAGGGGGCGGCAGGAGATCAGCCCCCCCATGCATCTGTCAGGGTTCCAGTTACCACCAGTGTCATCTGTGGCTGGGGCCCCACTTTCTCTGCAGCTGTCAGCAGCCCAGAGGGGGTCTCCTCCATTTGGATAAAGCAGAGAAGGTCCGTCTGCAGCGCATACCAGTCCTGGAATGGTGTTTGTGTGTTGAGCATCTTGCAGCCCCCAGCAGGTGCAACATGCCTCTTGGGGGCGGGGTGGAGGTTGTCTAGTTGGGGGCTGGGATGTTCGGGGAGGGGGGGCCCTTTGGCACGGCCAAAAGGAAAGACCCTGGGGAAGAAACGGCGTGCGGCTCTCCCAGGCCTGTGAATCCAGGAAGGGCAAGAATTTCTACAGCTTCCTCCAGCTTTTGCTGCCAAGTGGGGGGGCATCTTTCAGGGCCAATCCCCCCCTCTGCCCACTGGGTGAGACCCACTGGATTTAGGGGGGGCGGGGAGAGCAATTAGCAGGCTGCCCCCGACACCCAGCGATGGCTCAACCTTATGCAAATGATAAGACGGTTTTGCACCAAAAAAATACAATCCAGAAACAATGGAAATGTTTAAATGATTATTTATGTAGACAAAGATTAAACGTAAGGTGTTGGTTGTGTTTAGAATAGGTTTATGAAAGATTTAGAAAATTTATCGGTTGGAATATTTGTATGAGATTGTATGGGGGAAATACGGAATAACAGATATGATTTTGCTTAAAATGTATATAGGAAGTGCAGTGTAAGCGATGGAAGTCAATCAATGAAATTTTATTATTGAGATATCTGTGGAATAAATTGGGAAGAAATTCTTCCAACTTTTCTTCTTCTTCTTTTTCTCCTTTTTTCTTTTCTTCCTTTTTTCTTTTTTGTTCTTTTTTTATATGTCTGTGCTTATCTGAAATATGTATGTATGTATGTATGTATTTGCAATATTTCGCTTATATCCAAAGGACAGTCGAAAACAGAAGGTCCTTCTGCCCACGACAAATGATTGGCATCTGTTGGCGCAGAGGGTGATAATGGTCTCTGACTCAGAGGGTCCTCAGGAAGGGCGAGAGCGATTGCATGGAGGCAGAAGGGGTCCGGTCTGGACCTCTTTGCCAGGGCAGCTCAAAGGGCTGCCCAGGTGCAGCAGCTGTGTGAAAAGGCACACGCTCTGCCAGGAATCATTAGGGAAGAAACTGAAAACAAAACCACCAATTAACGTAAGGCCACTCTGCAAATAGGGAATCATCGAATCATAGCATTGTCGAGCTGGAAGGGAACTAAAGAGTCATCTAGTCCAACCCCTTGCAATACACTGCGTAGCGTTCTGGCCGCCTCACCTCAAAAAGGATGCTGTATAGTTAGGAACGCGGGTGGCGCTGTGGGTTAAACCACAGAGCCTAGGGCTTGCCGATCAGAAGGTCGGCAGTTCGAATCCCCGCAACGGACGGGGTGAGCTCCCGTTGCTCGGTCCCTGCTCCTGCCAACCTAGCAGTTCGAAAGCATGTCAAAGTGCAAGTAGATAAATAGGTACCGCTCCGGCGGGAAGGTAAACGGCATTTCCGTGCGCTGCTCTGGTTCTCCAGAAGCGGCTTAGTCATGCTGGCCACATGACCCGGAAGCTGTACGCCGGCTCCCTTGGCCAGTAAAGCGAAATGAGCGCTGCAACCCCAGAGTCGGTCACGACTGGACCTCACGGTCAGGGGTCCCTTTACCTTTACCTTAAGTTCAATAAACAAAAAGTAAATAAATAACATGGCAGAAAATTGAGAACCTAACTGGAGCTTGGTGGCCTTCCTAGTCCAGAATCCTGTTCTCATAGTGGCTGCCCAGATGCCTCCATGGGGAACCCGCAAGCAGCATTCAAGCACAATAACCACCTCGCCTTCTGCCATTTCCAGCAACTGGTATTCAAAAGCATTGCTGTCTCCAACTGTGGAGACAGAGCATAGCCATTGTGGCTAGTAGCAGCCATTGATAGCTCTCTCCTCCTCTGTGAATTTCTCCAGTCCTCTTCCAAAGCCTTCTGAGTCGGTGGCTATTGCTGCCTAAAGTGGCAGGGAGTTCCGCAGTCTTAACTCTGCGCCGCATGAAGAAAAGTGGGTCCTTGCAGGACAGTAGAGCACCACCAGCTGCCCACAGATGCTTGGTGCTGATGCCAGCCTTGGGAGATAATAATAATAATAATTTTTATTTATATCCCGCCCTCCCCAGCCGAAGCTGGGCTCAGAGCGGCTAACAACAATAAAAGTACAGTGGTACCTTGGGCTACATGTGCTTCAGGTTACATATGCTTCAGGTTACATACGCTTCAGGTTACAGACTCCGCTAACCCAGAAATAGTGCTTCAGGTTAAGAACTTTCCTTCAGGATGAGAACAGAAATCGTGCTCCAGCGGCGCGGCAGCAGGAGGAGGCCCCATTAGCTAAAGTGGTGCTTCAGGTTAAGAACAGCTTCAGGTTAAGTACGGACCTCCGGAACGAATTAAGTACTTAACCCGAGGTACCACTGTAACACAGTTTACATAAAATCACAATCAATTAATTGAAATATATGATGGCAGAGGAAGGAGGGTGGGATGTGGTGGCAGGCAGGAACAGGTGAAAGATATCATCCTTCAATCTGAACACAGCTGGGGAATTGCAAGGGGTGGGACGGGGGGGGGACTGAGGGCTTGTGCTCCAGGTGCCCCTCAGTCTTATTTGACATCTGCCCCCCCCTAAAGACTGGATACCTCCTTAGATTATTGGGGGGGCGGAGGGAAGACACCTCCTGCATGTAATTTGACATGCCCCAAACCTTCCAGGGTGCGGGGTCATCTTCCTTGCCACTGCCGCCCCCCAGGCGCACATTTCTAAGCTCAGGGCTTTATATAGGCTGCAATTTCTCAGCTGGCCCCCTTCCCAACCTCTGCACCCTGGGCCCCCAAAACAGCCGGGCGATTGGGTTTCGCCCTCCCAGCCCCCTTTATAAAGGGGCAACGAAAGGAGGGCGGGGGGCCTGACAGCAGCTGCTTCTCAGCAGTGATTTGTGGGAACCTGATCTCCTCATCTCGCGCGGCCCCCACCCCCAGGTTGGCACGCCTGCTGCCTCCTGGCAAAGGACTGCCCACTCGATTGACCTTGCAGCCTGCGAAGGAAGGGGAAGGCCGCAGGGGAGTGGGGCGGAGAGGTTAGAGGTGTGGGCTTTGGAGGGTGAAAGCATTTTGCAGAGCTGGGCCTGAGCTTTGGGGAGGTCATAGAATCACAGAACTGTAGCGTGATCAGAAGGGATCCCAGAGGCCATCCATCCCAACCCCTTGCAATGCAGCAGGATCAAGGGTCATCTAGGGAGAGGCCGTTGCTCAGAGGGCAGAACGTCTGCTTTGGATGCAGAATGTCACAGGGTTCAGTCCCTGAACGGCTTCTCCCGGTAAAGCTGGGAATCTTCCCCTTGTTAACGGAAAAATCCGAGGGCTCCCTTGGACAAAAAACAAAGACACCAACCAGGATTACTTGGAGCAAAACAGCAGCCAGTAGGCTTGGCCTTTATTGATCTGTTGCAACAGGGTCTCCCCTCACCTGCAGGAGAGAGGAGGGACCCTGAAAAATGGTGTGCAAGGCCTTATAAAGACTTTTGAAATTGCCACCCTGTAGATCAAGACCACCCCCAGAAACATCATACACATCATACATACATCACAGAAGGGGTGTAACCTAAGACCACCCCTCAGATATATCACACCTACATCACAGAAAAGGCGGTCTAAAACAGAAATTTTAATATTGTTTTTCTCCTGTTGTTGGTTATCTCCTGTCTGGCAGGCTACTTGATTGGATTTCCTGGGGAGCCTGGCCATTCTTTTGTAGTGATAAATACTTAGTTCCTGGGCCAGGTCACAGGCTCACACAGACATACCCTTAAGACAGGATTTGTGAGGAAAGAGACAATGGGGAGGCTTTTCCATTTTGACCTTGCAGAGAAAAGATTTGGTCAGTTTAGGAATCAAAATGGTTCCAGGTTGGCCTTCCTGTGCTGATCTATGTATGTGCTTGGTTGGTACACTTATGAACATCGTTGTTGTTTAGTCGTTTAGTCGTGTCCGACTCTTTGTGACCCCCTGGACCAGAGCACGCCAGGCCCTCCTGTCTTCCACTGCCTCCCACAGTTTGGTCAAACTCATGCTGGCACCTTCGAGAACACTGTCCCACCATCTCGTCCTCCGTCGTCCCCTTCTCCTTCTGCCCTCCATCTTTCCCAACATCAGGGTCTTTTCCAGGGAGTCTTCTCTTCTCATGAGGTGGCCAAAGTCTTGGAGCCTCAGCTTCAGGATCTGTCCTTCCAGTGAGCACTCAGGGCTGATTTCCTTCAGAATGGAGAGGTTTGATCTTCTTGCAGTCCATGGGACTCTCAAGAGTCTCCTCCAGCACCAGAATTCAAAAGCATCCATTCTTCGGCGATCAGCCTTCTTTATGGTCCAGCTCTCGCTTCCATACATCACTTCTGGGAAAACCAGAGCTTGAACTATACGGACCTTTGTCAGCAAGGTGATGTCTCTGCTTTTTAAGATGCTGTCTAGGTTTGTCATTGCACAGTAGGCAGTGGTGGCCACCAATCCACCAATTCTCTTTAAAAGAGAATGAGACTAATTCATGGAGGAGACAGCTCTTGGTGGCTGTGCTTCATGGTCAGAGGCCGAAATGTTCAAGAGATCAAATGTTCTTTGACCTGCCCTGCATCTTCCAGTGAATCCCAGTGTTTTGAGAGAGGGCGCAAGCTGCTTTTCCCAAGCCACACGCTCCATGCCATTGTATAAATTCCTATCAAGTCAGCACTCCTTCTGCTTTTCTCTAAACTGGAATTCCCAAACGCTGCAGCCTCCATGCCCCTCGACCATCTTGTTTGTCCTTCTCTGAACTGTACATTATCCTTCCTGAGTTGACACGACTCTGTCCTGTGGCTGGCCGCTGACCAGCAGGTCGAGAAGCAAAGCGGCGGTGAGATTGGTGCAAAGCCAGCCGGGCGCTCCATAGACGCTGGGTTTGCACCTTGCTGCCCTCGCCTCACCCTCTCCCTGCCGGCAAGAGTTCAGGTGAAAAGACCTCAGCCAAGCCAGGAGTCCAGACCCTCTAAGTGTCCCTATTTTCCATGCAGAGTCCCGGATTTACAGAAGCCGTACCAGCTTCAGTTTTGGTCCCAGAATGTCCCGCTTTTCCTTAGGTCAACGCCCCTGATTTCATCCGAGTAATGTTTCTTTTTATATGTATATAAAATTTTATTAGTTTTTTAACATATCATTTTCAACAGTGCAGTAGTACCTCGGGTTAAGAACTTAATTCGTTCTGGAGGTCCGTTCTTAACCTGAAACTGTTCTTAACCTGAAGCACCACTTTAGCTAATGGGGCCTCCTGCTGCTGCCGCGCCGCCACTGCATGATTTCTGTTCTCATCCTGAAGAAAAGTTCTTAACCTGAGGCACTATTTCTGGGTTAGCAGAGTCTGCAACCTGAAGCATCTGTAACCTGAAGCGTATGTAACCCAAGGTACCACTGTAATTAAATATACTTTTACATCTTATACAATTTTTTTGACTTCCATCGGTCACGTCTGGAAATTTTCCAGTCTAATCACTTAATATACATTCCTTACTTTCACTAATACATTTAAATCTCATAACTGATATCTCTATCCTTTTTCTGCTTTGCAATGTTCCATATATTCCTCCTCTCAAAACTTCATTGTAGTCCTACTAACGTAATTTGTTGATTACAGCTGCTCTTCAAATAGTTTGTATATTTCTTCCAATCTTCTGTGAATCTCTGGTCCCGCAGGTTTCGAATCCTTCCTGTCATTTTATCCAATTCTGCATAGTCCATTAATTTTGCCTGCCATTCTTCTTTCGTCGGGATTTCTTCTTGCTTCCATTTCTGGGCTAACAATAACAGTGGTACCTCGGGATGCGAACGGGGTCCGTTCCAGAGCCCCATTCGCATCCTGAACGGAACGCAAGACGCGACGGCGTATCTGCGCATGCCTGGGTCGCGTTTTGGGGCTTCTGCGCATGCGCGTGACGTTGTTTTGAGCGACTGCGCATGCGCGAGCGGCGAAACCCGGAAGTAACGCGCTCCGTTACTTCCAGGTTGCCACGGAGCACAACTTGAACGCACTCAACCCAAAGCACATTCAACTTGAGGTATGACTGTACTTTCATCCGAGAAATGTTGGAGCATTTAGGAGTCTCGCTGGCTGCTGCATGGGGCCCAGGGACACTGCCCCATCTTGTCTTTCGCCTCTTTGCCAAACTTGGTGACCCAGGGGGCAGCTCCCAGCAGCCTTTGCGTCCCAAGCAGATGGAAGAGAACACCAGCCCTGGGACCCGTTCTTTGGCTCTGGTTTTCTTGGAGAGGTGGGAAAGGGAGTCCCTGAGCACACACAGAGCGAAACAAACGCCCTACATGGGAACGCTGGGCCTCTGAAGCTTTGGGGAAGGAAGTGCCTCCATGCACATGAAGAATTTGGGCCTGAGCTCTGCACTGGATGGGGGGTTGGACTGGATGACCTTTGGGTACCCTTCCAAGTTTAGTGATTCTTTCCCTCCAGAAAGAGCATATCTGGCCTCGAGCCTTTCTGCTGAGCGGGTGGGGTGGGGAAATGGATGCTTTAGAGCAGGCCGGAATATGGATCAGGACCAAGAGAAAGGTGAAACCGTTTGGCTGAAGCGTGTAACAGGACCTCACACTCCTTTTTAAGAAGACGCGCAAACCGCTGATTAGTACCTTCATCGCCGCAGCAGCCCACCAGGCCTGCAGTGGGGCTCCCTCGCTTCTGGGCTTCACATGCATCACAGAGAGGGCAAAATTGGCAAGATCCACTGTATTCTCCCCTGTATTCGGATTTTTAAAAGTAATGCAGCATCGGGAGAGAGAGACACAGGAATCCAGAACCCCATAGGGACTTGGGCACTCGGCATATGCTCAGAGGCACCCTCCGCCAAACATACCCTCTTTGCACTTTTCAGGATTTGATTCTTTTGGGAAAATCCGCGTTTGGCGTTTCTCTCTCTCCCCCCGCCTCTCGGCCTGACGTATGACTTGGTTGGAACAAACTGTCCCGGGGACATCGGATCAGTTTCGGTTCCTCGTATGTGATAGCTGAGGCGGCAGAAATCTAGACCTCGAGCTGCGTCTCCTTGCGGGGCAGGGGGCGAGCGATAAGCATGTCAAATCAGACATTTTGGAAACTGAGGCCCAGGTGAATTGGGGAGGGGAGTTGGACACACACATCTGCAGCGTCAGGGCAAACAACAACAACCACCTCTACACAGTCTCTCTGGCAGAAAAATAAAAACCCCAAATCCAGATTCCAGGCCATCGTTAATTTCCCCTATTAGCCCTTTCGCTAATGGGAAGGGGGTGGCACACAGGATCCCTGGTGTTAGAGGGTCGGGAGTTGTGTCTCTACATATTTTGCAAGGAGAGTGAAGGACCGGGTGCCTTGTGGGGCTGCTATTTGCCCCCCAATAAATCAGCTCACTCATGGGAATTCAATCCTGGCGGACGGTCAGAACTGGGCTGGGCAGCGTATTTTTAGAGACTTCTCCAGCTGCAAGTCCCTTCTCCAGTTTCACGCCAAAGAGAGGCAGGTTTTGGAAAGGAGGGTGCAGAAAACTTTTTCCCTGTCCCAGACTCCCCAGAAAAGCAGCCAGCATTCTCAGGCTGGGGGTGCAAATCCTGACCCCCCCCCCCCGAAAGCGGAGGGCTGGAGCTTTTAAAGATTTGAAATGTTTTTTTAAGGTCTTATGGTTTTTAAGTGGAGGTCGGATGGCTCCCTGGCAGGGATCCTTTTGTTGTGATTCCCACGATGTACGGGGTGAGACTAGATGATCCCTTGGGAACCCTCCCAGCCCTACAATACTATGGTTCTGGAAACCGGAGGAGGGGAGAGTTGCAGCCTGAAATGCACTCTGCTTTTCTGGGGTTAGGGCATGGGGCAAAACACCTTTGCACTGGACCGTTTGGCCATTGCCTGTGAGCAATGCTTGGGTAAAAGTGCATTCCTGTACTGCAGGTCTGGATGACCTTTGGGGGTCCCTTCGAATTCTGAACTCTGCGATCCGGGTCTCTTGCAGGGAGTCACCGCCTGCCTTGACCCACATCTGCGACAAGCCAGCACCGGCAGCCGTTTTGGGGAGGCTTCTGTTGCGTTTCAGCACCGAGGCTTCCATAGGAGGAGTGCTCTCCATGCGCGGACCAGGGGCGGGGTGTGGGGGGTCCGCTTGCCATTTTCCTCCTCGGGAACCAAAGAAGGAAAGCTGCTTGCTGCAGAAGGTGGCGCCGGCTCCTGCAAGGTTTCAGAATCGCCTGCCAGTAGCAGCTGTCTCTGGCCCAGCATTCATTTATCAGCTGACCCACACATGCACACTCGCACACTGACACACACACACCCCAAGGCCTCCCTCCTGTGGCATTCCAAGGCTCACAGGTTCGCTGGGGCTCCCCGCGCCGCCTGCCGCACCTGTCGCAGGGCTCTTCCTTGCACCTGTGGGGAGAGATTATGGGATGCAGAGCTCATTAATGGGTCGCAGCAGGAGGCCATACCAACGGACAAAAAAAGCGGGCAGGGGTTGTGGGTGGCATGCCCTGCCCCACACGCTCTCCTAGCACACACACACGGAAAAATTCCTTCCCAAGGAGACTGGCATCTTGCTGGCGCATTCCTCAGAAGCCCAGCCCAGGTCCTTAAGAACATTAGAAGAGCCTGCAGGATCAGGCCCAAGGGTGCTCCTTCACAATGTGTCAGGACCAGAACCTGGCTCTTCTTATGTAATTAAAGTGCAAAAGAAGTGCTGCTGGATCAGGCCAAAGGGGTCCCACCCAGTCCTCCAGAATCCTGTTCTCACAGCGGCCTAATACCCCTAAGAACCTGGGAATCTGGATAGACTGTCTCTGGAGCTGGAGGTTCCATTTGTTGTTGTTGTTTAGTCATTTAGTCGTGTCCGACTCTTCGTGACCCCCTGGACCAGAGCACGCCAGGCACTTCTGTCTTCCACTGCCTCCCGCAGTTTGGTCAGACTCATGTTAGTAGCTTCGAGAACACTGTCCCACCATCTTGTCCTCTGTCCTCCCCTTCTCCTTGTGCCCTCCATCTTTCCCAACATCAGGGTCTTTTCCAGGGAGTCTTCTCTTCTCCTGAGGTGGCCAAAGTCTTGGAGCCTCAGCTTCAGGATCTGTCCTTCCAGTGAGCACTCAGGGCTGATTTCCTTCAGAATGGAGAGGTTTGATCTTCTTGCAGCCCGTGGGACTCTCAAGAGTCTCCTCCAGCACCAGAATTCAAAAGCATCCATTCTTTGGCGATCAGCCTTCTTTATGGTCCAGCTCTCACTTCCATCCATCACTACTGGGAAAACCATAGCTTTAACTATACGGACCTTTGTTGGCAAGGTGATGTCTCTGCTTGTTAAGATGCTGTCTAGGTTTGCCATCGCCTTTCTCCCAAGGAGCAAGCGTCTTTTAATTTTGTGACTGCTTTCACCATCTGAAATTATTTCACCATCTGAAATTGTTGGAAATTATATTATAGTAAGTCCTGTAATGTAATATGACAACGTTTACCGATGTAATATCAGAATGTTAACAAATAAATAAAATGCAAATTCAAAAAAATAAATAAATCAGAGAGTTGGAAGGGACCCTGTGGATAATCTAGTCTGACTCCCTGAAATGCAGGAATAGGCAGCTGTCCCACAGGGGGATCGAACCTGCGACCTTGCGACAAGGCCTAAGGGCACAGCCAGCGAACTTCACAGCCAACTGGGGTTCTGCGCAAGCAACTTGCATCTTGCTCATCAATCCCTGTGCCAGCAATAAGGGAGCTTGGATGTGACCCATATTTTGGGGGAGGGGGGGGAGAAAAAGCACAGCTCATTAGCTCAGGCCACCCCCAGAGGCCAGCCGGTGATTAACACACTTTCTGTGACTTAAGCACAGTTTGGTCCCTGTGGGGGGAACCTGTCTGCCAGAACTGCTCCTGCCCCACATTCTGGCTCGGGAGACCCAGCTGGCAGCAGTTTTCTGAAAAGCACGGGGGGGGGGGTTGCCGGGAGCCCTCCAGTGAGAAAACCCAGCCCCTGATAACTGGGGGGGGGACGGGGGGAGACTGACTCTGGTTCCTTAGTGGTGTGCTTTCTGCACATGCACAGAGGCACACACCCCTTGCCCAGATTGTCCGGAGATTTGGGCTGGGTTGTCACCAATACAGGGGTACCTCTGGTTGCGAATGGGATCTGTTCCGGAGGCACATCTGCAACCTGAATTGAGCGCAACCCGCAGTGGTGCGTCTGCGCATGCGCGAGTTGCGATTCACCGCTTCTGCGCATGCGCATGATGTCATTCTGCGCATGTGCGAGCAGCAAAGCCCAGAAGTAACCCTTTGCAGTACTTCCGGGTCGCCGCGGGACGTAACCTGAAAGAACATAACATGAAGCGGACATAACATGAGGTATGACTGTATGCTGATAACACTCAGCTCTATCTGCTGATGGATGGCCACACCGACTCGGCCCCGGACACACTGACCAGATGCTTGGAGGCTGTGGCTGGATGGTTTCGTGGGAGCCGATTGAAACTGTAAATCCTTCAAAGACAGAGGTCCTCTGGCTGGGTCGGGATGGCATGGGGATGAGGGACCAACTCCTTTCTCTTGCGGGGGCCCAATTAGTGCCAGTGCCTTCCGTTAAGAGTTTGGGTGTAATCCTTGATGCTTCCCTTTCCAGGATGGCTGTGCTTACACATCACTTGGGAAGACAGGCGAACAAATATCAGTGTACTGGATGAAGCAAAGATCACCAGTGTTGAAGCAATGGTTCTTCAACATCAACTTCGTTGGACTGGCCATGTCGTGCGGATGCCTGATGATCGTCTTCCAAAGCAACAACTCTACAGTGGTACCTCGGGTTAAGTACTTAATTCGTTCCGGAGGTCTGTTCTTAACCTGAATCTGTTCTTAACCTGAAGCACCACTTTAGCTAATGGGGCCTCCTGCTGCTGGCGCACCACCGGAGCACGATTTCTGTTCTCATCCTGAAGTTCTTAACCTTAGGTACTATTTCTGAGTTAGCGGAGTCTGTAACCTGAAGTTTATGTAACCTGAAGTGTATGTAACCCAAGGTACCACTGTACTCTGAACTTAAAATGCTCGTGGTCAACAAAAGAGGTTTAAAGACTGTCTCATGGCAAATCTTTAAAAATGTAGTATAAGCACCGACAACTGGGAAACTGTGAGCGCTCCAGTTGGAGAACAGCCTTGACCAAAGGTGTCCTGGGCTTTGAAGACGCTCAAACTCAAGACGCAAGGGAGAAACGTGCTAAGAGGAAGGCACGCTGGGCAAATCCACACCGGGATCAACTCCTGCCCAGAAACCAATGTCCCCACTGTGGAAGGAGGTGTGGGTCCAGAACTGGCCTCCACAGTCACTTACGGACTCACTCTTAAAACCGTGTTTATGGAAGACAATCTTACTCGGCTACGAGGGATCGAAGAAGAAGCAGCAGCATGAGAAGAGTTGCTTTGCTGAAGGCAGCTGCCTTCAAACCAGCCCTGGCAGTTCATGAAGCTACTGGGGAAACAGCAAACGATTCTGTCCTGCGGAGACAGGTCCAGAACTTTGTCGGGGAACTGCAAGGACTTGCACATGGGATCAAGGCGCCCAGGCTGGTTCCTCCAGCAACCGCTTGCAAACATTCACCGCCCAGTTGGCATTGCTGCCGGGGGTTTCTCAGGGCCTTTGAGGAACAGGCTGGAGGAGTCTTGGCAGGCGAATAAAATGGTGAGATGCTGTCCTCTGGTGGCTGGTTGCAAACGCCACTCTTTCAGACTGCAGAAGAAGGGGATCCTAACTGCAGGGTGAAGAGGGCTTTCAAGGCAAAGATAACAGCCGAAAAACACCCACCTGCTCATCAATTAAGCAGGGGTTCCTGGGCACCTTAAGATGCATGGCATTTTTCTGCTTAGTTGCTCATTGATATTTAACTGAACCTTTCATTGACTGCGTTCCATGAAAAACTTACCGGCTTCACCTTTTCTTTTTTTAAGTAAAAACAAAGTGTGTTTTTTTAAAAATAATAATAATCATTTTTTCAATACAAACAGCAACCACAAAAGACACATGCAACAAAAACCACAATAACACAAATAACACATTTTAACAATTCAGATTTGAGTACTGATATACCTATAAAGACACCTTTTTAACAATATTTCCCCACCTCTCCTCCCCCTACTTCCCACCACTGTCCACCTTATCGCTTAAGTATTCCTTCCAGATTTCTCCATATTTATCCATTCTTAATTTGCGTCAATATGCAATTCGTTCGTATGTAGCTAGTCTGTCCATATTGTCAATCCATGTGCTAAATGGAATCTTTTTGCGGCTCTTCCAGTTCATCAAAACAAGTTTTTTTGCTTCTAACATGGCACAGTACATCCATTTTTTTTGACCCCTTGTAATCTCCCATGTAAGGGACGTGGGTGGTGCTGTGGGTAAAACCTCAGCGCCTAGGACTTGCCGATCGTCAGGTCGGCGGTTCGAATCCCCGCAGTGGGGTGAGCTCCCGTTGCTCGGTCCCAGCGCCTGCCAACCTAGCAGTTCGAAAGCACGTCAAAGTGCAAGTAGATAAATAGGGACAGCTTACTGGCAGGAAGGTAAACGGCGTTTCCATGTGCTGCACTGGCTCGCCAGATGCAGCTTTGTCACGCTGGCCACGTGACCCGGAAGTGTCTCCGGACAGCGCTGGCCCCCGGCCTCTTAAGTGAGATGGGCGCACAACCCTAGAGTCTGTCAAGACTGGCCCGTACGGGCAGGGGTACCTTTACCTTTACGTTTTAATCTCCCATGTTTCCGGCATATAATTTAGAATTAAATTCAAATCCCCTAAATAACATTTTCTTTTTATTACTCTTGCTGTATAAACAAAGTTAACCTCTTTCATCCGAGTTTGGTGGGATGTTATCAAATGCATAAAGAGATTATATTTGTCTCTTCCACAAGTCTCTCAAGAAATCTGGGATAAGTTACATCTAATTGGCTGAATATTTTCTGATGTAACATGGAGCCTTTTATTCTGCGTTCTCCTTGTGCCTTTGAGGGGTTCAGCCCTCGGCTTATGTATATCTCGCGAGTCAGGTGGGCTCTCGCCGTTTAGTTGTTTAGTCGTGTCCAACTCTTCTTGACCCCATGGACCAGAGCACGCCAGGCACTCCAGTCTTCCACTGCCTCCCGCAGTTTGGTAAAACTCATGCTGGTAGCCTCGAGAACACTGTCCCACCATCTCGTCTTCTGTCGTCCCCTTCTCCTTGTGCCAACAGGGTCTTTTCCAGGGAGTCTTCTCTTCTCATGAGGTGGCCAAAGTCTTGGAGCCTCAGCTTCAGGATCTGTCCTTCCAGTGAGCACTCAGGGCTGATTTCCTTCAGAATGGAGAGGTTGGATCTTCTTGCAGTCCATGGGACTCTCAAGAGTCTCCTCCAGCACCAGAATTCAAAAGCATCCATTCTTCGGTGATCAGCCTTCTTTATGGTCCAGCTCTCACTTTCATACATCACTACCTGTCTGTTATCTAATCGCAAGTATCCGGATAACCTGCTTTATCATTTCTTCTGGCAACTTCAGCATCCCACTCCAGGCTTCGTTTGGATCGGTTTGCTTTTTTATGTGTTGGTCTCATGAAGTTCTGTTTTGTTATTTGGGTCATAGGGACGAAAATCAATAAATATAGTTCAGGAAAAACAGGTAGGCCGTTTGGAGCGGCTTTGGGCACCAATGTGGAGCTGAATGAAGGGGCAGAAACTCAGGAAAGGGTTCTTTCTTATTGTACCAACACCGTTTGTAGAACATAGCAGTTCTGGTCCAATAAAACAGATCGGCTTTCTGGTTCCCGTCGGCCGGGAACAGCGCAGAAAGTGCAGCACAGGCTCTGGTTTCTGCCAAGGGGTGCCTGGCTTGGCCTCCCCCCACCCCTATGCACTCAGCCAGCCTTTTACTGCCTGCACCTCCTGCCTCCCTCATCGATCTGAGACTGCTTCTGCCCGCTCAGCATCCGCACTGGGCGTCCATCATATTTATTTCCCCTCTGCGCTCCCCCTCCACTCCACCTTCCACTGGAGAGCAAGGCTGGGAGCTTGCCTGGCCTCTTGCCAGCACAGCTCTTTATGGGCTGAGTAGAGAGATGGAAGCACTTTCCATGCAATATTCAGCGGGGATGTCTGCAGATCAGGCAAAAAGGCTGCCAAGCCCCCCTTCGCACAACAGCAGGTAATCTCTTCCCTGCAGCAGAGTCTGCATCAGGGGTGGGGGGTTTTCAGGTCTGGGGGGGCAAATGTGGCCCTTTGCACCCCAAAATCTGGCCCACAGGACTCTCTCCAGGCTATACTGCACTCTTTCCTCGCCAGCCTGGATTTGCAGTGCCCTTGAGGGCTTTTTTTAGGGGCGCGGGTGGCGCTGTGGGTTAAACCACAGAGCCTAGGGCTTGCCAATCAGAAGGTCAGTGGTTCGAATCCCCATGACGGGGTGAGCTCCCATTGCTCGGTCCCAGCTCCTGCCAACCTAGCAGTTTGAAAGCACGTCAAAGTGCAAGTAGATAAATAGGTACCGCTCCAGCAGGAAGGTAAACGGCGTTTCCGTGCGCTGCTCTGGTTCGCCAGAAGCGGCTTAGTCATGCCGGCCACATGACCTGGAAGCTGTACGCCGGCTCCCTCGGCCAGTAAAGTGAGATGAGCACCACAACACCAGAGTTGGTAAAAAAATAGTAATCACATTCATCACCCACATCTGTCTGTGGCCCTCAGAAGATGGTCTACATCAGAACATGAGGAGAGTCGGTGTGATGGCCTGGGACTTGGGTTCAGAACCAGAGGAGACTCAGTCTGCACCGGATCCTTTGCCTCAGGCATCATCTGAACCAAGTCTGGGGCCTGATCCTGAAGAGTCCCAGTCTGCACAGGTTCCCCTGCAGCAAATACCAGCTGGGCTGAGTCTGCCCTGGCTCCAGATGTGGGGATTCCCTTGTTGCCTCCAGCTGGGCCATCACTTACAGCCAGTGGCGTAGCGTGGGGGGTGCAAGGGGGGCCGGCCGCACCGGGCGCAACATCTGGGGTTAGGGCAAATCCACGGGTTAGGGGGTGCAAATCCACGGGTTAGGGGGCGCAAATCCACGGGTTAGGGGGCGCAAATTACTTGCCTTGCCCCGGTTGCTGACAACCCACGCTACTCCACTGCTTACAGCTGCTCCACTACTGGTTGGCTCAGGGGAGGCTGAGGCAGCCCCTAGGTCTTGTAACCCACTGACGTCTCCCGAGCTGCAGAGACTGAGGTCTGAGAGAAAGAGAGACCTGAGTACTCGCAGGAGGAGTGCTCGCCTCTGGGCGGAATAGGGAGGTGAGTCGCCGGGGGATCAGGACCGGCTGCTACTCCGACAAAGATAAAAGGCTGTCGGACCCCACCCCAGGTTGCGGGAGCAACATTGCTGTATGCCAGATCCTGCCTAAGATCCTGTACCTGTCCTTGCCTGGTTTCCTGCCTTGGCCCTGTCAGACTGACTCCTAGTGGAACCTTTGGATCCTGGGCCGGTCCTGGACCGCGTTTCTCGGGTTACCCCCGGGCCCAGCACAGTCTGCTGGATCAGGCCAAAGGGGGCCAATCTAGTTCTCACCTAGGAATCTGGATAGACTGCCACTGGATTTGGAGGTTCCACAAGAACGTAAGAAGAGCCTGGCTGCTGGATCAGGCCAGAGAGGGGCCCATCTAGTCCCGCCTCCTGTTCTCACAGTGGCCAACCAGATGCCTGCGGGAAACCCCCAAAGCAAGCAGGATTTGAGCATGCTATGGAAAAAATTCCGGGGTGAGAGCCTAACTCAACAGCCCAGCTCGTACTAACTCAACAGCCCAGCTCGTACATATTTTTATGTACGCGTTTGCTTGGTACATTTACGAACATTCATTATATAGATATAAGACCTTATTATTATTATTATTTCATGGCCATCACCTGCAGGAGGGAGTTCCACATTTTAATTCTGCTCTGAGTGAAAACTAGCTCTAATACACCCAAGAACCTCACCAAAATGCTGGAGAGGGTGCACCTCCACAGGCACATACCTCCACATGTGGTGGGAATGCCCCAAAATCCAACTATTCTGGACAACAGCCATACGAGAAATATGTAAAATAACTAAGCAAGTATGAGAAATCACCCCAGAATTGGTCCTACTAAACATCTTCCAAGACAACAATGCCCACTTACACCACAAAGAACTCATAACCCACCTACTCTCAGCAGCCAGAAACACCATAACCAGACACTGGAGAGACCTGTCAGGAGTAAGCATGGACCAATGGTGCCAAATAGTGTGGGAAACAGCCCTACTAGAAAAATTAACCAATAAACTGAAACTGTGGGCAAATAGAAGAAGATGCCTTCATCCCGGTATGGCTCCCCTTTATCACATACACAGCCCAACAAGACAATGACAATAATCCACCAACAGCATACAAATCAATATAGCTAACCTGATCCAAAACACCCACCCACCCCACTCACACACGAAAACAAAGATCACCACAGCCAACCACAAATGAACAGCCACACCCTAGGCCAACCCCAACCTCTCTCACCACCAAAGGAACACAAGCGAACAGCAGAGAACCTGCACAAGCGATGCTGACACCAAACCCCACATACATTAAGTATAATAGAAATATCACCACCCAACCCCACCCCCATCTCCCACCCCTTTCCCCTTCTTCTTCCGAATGTCTTAACTAATGAAACTGATCTGTAAAAAATGTTACTTGGAGGAAAAAAAGAGAGAGACATTGCACATACTTTTGTAAACTAAGAAAATATTTAATAAAAATACATTTAAAAAAAAAATCTGCTCTGAGTGAAGGAGATGCATCTGAAAGTCCAGACTGCAAAGCAGGAGGGAGAAATGCAGCCCCTAAGGTGCCCCCAGGCCCCTCGCCAGCTGCCCCTTCTGCCAGGGACTCCACCCAGCAGAGCATCTTCAGATCTCCCGCTGAGTCTGCCCCTCTCTTGCCCTGCCAGTGCTGTGATGTCAGCCGCCCGCCTTCGCTTCTGGCCTCCGGGGGCAGGGAGTGGCTCCCCAGCCTGGCACTGGGGCAGCCTTTGTTCCTCCCCAATGACGTCTGCGGTGCCAACAGGGACTGCGGTTATGGAGGGGAGAGACTGAGCAGAAGGGGCCCGGAAGGCAGAGGGGGCAAACTCAACACCAGTCACAGAAACGGGCTTTGATTCTTCTTCGCCCACAGGGATTCCCACAATGCCTTGCTCAGTCAGTGGGGCAGAAGGGGGGGCAGTGCCAGATTTAAGTGTACAGTGGACACTCGGGTTGCGAACGTGATCCGTGCGGGAGGCATGTTCGCAACCCGCAGCGCCGCGTCTGCGCATGCACGGGTTGCAATTCAGCACTTCTGTGCATGTGCAAAGTGCGATTTAGCGCTTCTGCGCATGCGTGAGCACTGAAACCCAGAAGTAACCTGTTCCGGTACTTCTGGGTTCGGCGCAGTGCACAACCCAAAAACACGCAACCTGAAGTATCTGTAACCTGAAGTATGACTGTAGAGGATCAGGCTAATTCAAATTGAAGGCCAGGCGGAATAGCTCTGTCTTACATGCCCTGCGGAAGGAGATCAAGTCCTGCAGAGCCCTAGTCTTGTGGGTCGGAGCTGGGTAAAAATGGGGTTGGAAAGAGGAGAGTCGGTTAAAGTATGGATTTTCTAGGAATTCATAAGGCTAAGTACAGTCATACTTTGGGTTGAAGTAGCTTTGGGATAAGTCTATCTTTCGCTCTTCACAGAGCTCTGTTGGTGCCTGAAGATTGCCCATAGGCAGAGAGAGGCCTTGGGGATCCGGGAAGGCGGCAGTGGGAAGGGATCCTCGGAGGGATCCAGAACTACCTGTAGAAGGCAGGAGGCCAGGCTGCAGGTTGGTCGCTGGACCTCACCCCGAGGGGAAATACCGTATTTTTTGCTCTATAAGACTCACTTTTTCCCTCCTAAAAAGTAAGGGGAAATGTGTGTGCATCTTATGGAGCGAATGCAGGCTGCGCAGCTATCCCAGAAGCCAGAACAGCAAGAGGGATTGCTGCTTTCACTGCGCAGTGATCCCTCTTGCTGTTCTGGCTTCTGAGATTCAAAATATTTTTTTCTTGTTTTCCTCCTCCAAAAACTAGGTGCGTCTTGTGGTCTGGTGCGTCTTATAGAGCGAAAAGTACAGTACGTTTTCTTCTCGTTCTAGTTACAGGTAGGTAGCCGTGTTGGTCTGCTGTAGTCGAAACAGAACCAAAAAAATTCCTTCCAGTAGCACCTTAGAGACCAACTCAGTTTGTTATCGGTATGAGCTTTTGTGTGCATGCACAAAATATCTGAAGAAGGTATCTGAAGAAAGTATTTGAAGTGTGCATGCACATGAAAGTTCATACCGATAACAAACTTAGTTCGTCTCTAAGGTGCTACTGGAAGGGGTTTTTTTTAATTTTCTTCTCGTTGTGAGGGTGGGGGGTTGGGAGGGGCCTCACAATTGGAGTAGCTGAGGGCCTGTCTTCATCTAAATCCGGCCCTTGGGGGGGGCGAGGGAAGGTTAACCCCCCCCCAAGTAAAAAATAACACACGGAGAGCCAGGGACTCATCTCACCCAGCCTTCTCATAAGACAGTGGCGTCCAAACTTTTTCCCAAGAGGGCCAGATCTGATGGAGTTTTTTTAGGATTGAAGTTGTTGAGGTTTTTTTAGGATCCCCCCCCCGCCCCCACAGGAAATAAACTGCCACAAGGGCTGAATTAAACTGATTGGCGGGCCGGATCACACCCCCAAAACAGACTTTGGACATGCCTGTCATAAGAGCATAAGAAGATCTCTGCTGGGAATCTAATACTGTGGAATCATAAGAGTTGGAAGGGACCCCAAGAGTAATCTAGTCCAACCCTCAGTGCTTTCCCCCTAGAAAAATCAGTGCTGGTACTCACCTTGAAGTTGTTACAGTAAGTGTCACACTGTTTAACCTCCCCCCCTAAAAAAAGAGGTGCTGCTACTGCGTACCCTCTAGTACCCCCTGAAAAACAGCACTTGGAAGCCAAGTTGGTGGCCATCGTTGCCTCTGGTGGCAGAGAGTTCCATAGTTTTACTATGTGAAGAAGTCCTTTCTTTTATCGGCCTTCCGTCACAGATGCTTTAGCTGAGATTTCTGCATTGCAAGGGGTTGGTCTAGATGACTTTAGGGGTCCCTTCTGACTCTACAAATCCTATAATTCTGTGATTCCTGAATCTGTCTGCCCAGCAGTCCTAGTATTACGAGTGGGGGTGGGGTGAAGCTGTTCTCTTTCCACTTTTTCCACGTCCGGCATCATTTTATAAACTTCTGTCGTGTCACCTCTCAGATTTTCTCTAAACTAAAAAGGACGAAACACCATAAGTTTTCCTCCTAGGGAAATAATTCCATTCCCTGGATCATTTTAGCTGCCCTTTTTGGAACATTTTTAACTCTGCAATATCCTTTCTGAGCCGAGGCATAAATAAATAAGCACACAGATATACTCTGCAGCTAATATCAGAGAAGAGGCCTGCCATTTCTGCGTGGTGCTTAGTATATAAATGTCTAAGATAGGGTAAAATGGATTTCTGACAGGTGAGGTGACTGAGAAATTTGTTCCCAAGTCTGCCCCTCTCACCTGCCATCCTGGTGACGTTGGGACCCTCAACAATTACTCTCGCTGGGCTGCCACCTTTTGCTCTGGGGAAGAAGTCACCCACACCCACACCGAGGCAGTGTTGTACAGGGGTTAGAGTCCGTGATCTGGGAGAGAGACCAGGGTGCAAATCCCCCACTTGGCCACGAAGCTCACTGGGTTGACCTTGGGGGCCAGTCACTCACTCTCTGCCTGACCTACCCTGCAGGGTTGTTGTGAGAATTAAATGACGGCAGGGGACACTCATGGTTGCCAACTTGAGCTCCTTCCTTGCCCGCCGGGACCACATAACACCGGTCCTGAGAGATCCGCATTGGCTTCCAGTACATTTCCGATCACAATTCAAAGTGTTGGTGCTGACCTTGAAAGCCCTAAATGGCCTCGGTCCAGTATATCTGAAGGAGCGTCTCCACCCCCATCGTTCTGCCCGGACACTGAGGTCCAGCTCCGAGGGCCTTCTGGCGGTTCCCTCATTGCGAGAAGTGAGGTTACAGGGAACCAGGCAGAGGGCCTTCTCGGTGGTGGCACCCGTCCTGTGGAACGCCCTCCCACCAGATGTGAAGGAAATAAGCAGCTATCCTACCTTTAAAAGACATCTGAAGGCAGCCCTGTTTAGGGAAGTTTTTGATATTTAATGCTGTATTGTTTTTAACACTCGATTGGGAGCCGCCCAGAGTGGCTGGGGAAACTCAGCCAGATGGGCGGGGTATAAATAATAAATTATTATTATTATTATTATTATTATTATTATTATTATTAAAGTGGAATACACAGGCAATAAATAAAGCTATAAATAAAGAGCAAACCAAGACCCTGGAAATCTGATTGCCACCCCAGCATAGTGAATCCAGCCCCAGGAAAGAAGCCTCCTTAAGTCAAGGCTGGGAAGATATTTTTCCTTAGTTATTGCACTGGGAGCCCATTGCCCTGGTTTGATGGAAGATGCGTATGTTCCGGTATTTTGTGTATTTTTGGTCTTTGTTGGAAGCCACCCAGAGTGGCTGGGGAAACCCAGCCAGATGGGCGGGGTACAAACATATTATTATTAATTATTATTACAAAAGTCGTTTGCACCTCATCTTGCCCTCTGCTCCTTCCTCGGACACCTGCTCCGCATCCAGAACGCCCCTGGCTTCGCTCCTCCCGGTGGCGCATCTCACTCCGACTCCCAGCGGCCCGCCAGATGTGCTGCACTACAACTCCCATCGGCCCCGGGACCTCGCCATCTCCGACCCACCCACCCAGCCACCCCACCCTACCCACTGAGAGCTGGGCGCCAGCTGCTGCCCAGGACCGGCTGGCCCCGTCCGCCAGCGATGCCCTGCCCGCCTGCCTCGCCCCGGGCGCGCCGAAGAAGGAGGAGAAGCAGCAGCAGAGGCGCGCGGGGGCCGGATGGGGGAGCCCCGGGGGCCGGCGCTGCGCAAGGCGGAGCAGGCAGGTGAGCCGGCCCAGCGGGGCGGGGAGGAGCCGCCGGGGAGGCCGGGCGGCCGGGAGGGGCGAGGCCGAAGCTGCTCCGGCGGGCAGGTGCGCGGATCGGGGCGCGCAGCTGGAGACGCGCCTCCCTCGCCATCCTCGCCTCTTCTTGCAAGCGGCGCCTCGCCATCCTGCAACTCGCCTTTCTTGCAAGCTCCGGCTCGGACGCCCCCCGCTCCCCACCAGAGCATGACCCGGGGGGCTCTTTTCTCGAGTGGGGTGCAGATCTAGGCTCTCCCCCCCAAAAAAAACCCCCAGCTCGCATTGGAGAGAGATCCAGGGATCTAGCAGCGTCGTTTTCCAGCTGCCCCACCCGCCTTGCGCGCCAGCTGCGTGCGCTTTTCTCGCTGGAGGGGCAGAATAAAAAGGGGGCTGGATCCTACCCGCCCCAAAGCGCGCCCTTCTCCCTCCTTCTGAGCCAGGTAAGGAGAAAATAAAAGACCCTCTTTCTCCCCGCCGGACTTTTGTTCTGAATTTTGCTGCTCCTCCCACTGTCGACGGTTTGTGGGTTTAAAAAAAAAATTAATCTTTTTTTCTTGTTGTTTACGACGAAGTACCCGAGGCGCTGCAAGGCGATTTCATGAATACAAGGGGGAAAGTAGGCTGGGAAGCGCCTCCTGATCTGGCAAGACTTGAGCGCCTCTCGTCAGAAGTCAGCGCCCTTTCGTTCCTGGGAGCTAAATCCCTGGGAATTAGTTCCTCGGAGCTAATTCCCACCTTGAGTTCTGCCATTTTAGCTTGTTTTAAACTGTTTTTTTCTCTTTTTTTAATGTTAGGGTTGTGGTTGTTGTAACCCAGCCCAGGGACCTTGTTGTAAAGGGTGTGTGTGTAAATGAATTGGAATCAATAATCAAAATAAAATGTTGTTTTTGAAAGTGTGCCAATGTGGGTCTCGAACCTCTGGCTCAGAGTCAGCAACTTCCAGGAGGCCCTCGGATGCTTCGGACTACAGTTCCCGTCAGGTGCTGGCTGGAGCTGGTGGGAGTTGTAGTCTGAAATGCCGGAGTGGGGAGCACCAGGTTGGGGGAGGCTGTTGTAAGGTTTGAGGTCATCATCCCTGCATTTCCATGCAAGCACCAGTCCCTGGCCAGGGCAGACATATTGCTTGCAAACAGAGCCCATCCCATTGCACAAGCAATCCAGGAGGATGCTGGGTGTGTGATATTTCAAAGCGAGTTGACGAAAGCAGGTAGGAGTGGCTCACTCAAAGTCTTGGACCATGCACAGGCAAGGCTGCGCTGCACACAAACCATGCGACGGATCCTGGCCTTCTCTTTGCGCATTGCAAGCTGGCCTGCGTGCATCCTTCTCGGGACTTGGAGCTGAGGGACCCCTGGCTCCCTGGGTGCAATGTGGGTAAAGGTAAAGGGACCCCTGACCATTAGGTCTAGTCACGGGCGACTCTGGGGTTGCGGCGCTCATCTCGCTTTACTGGCCGAGGGAGCCGGCGTACAGCTTCCGGGTCATGTGGCCAGCATGACTAAGCCGCTTCTGGCGAACCAGAGCAGCACACGGAAACGCCGTTTACCTTCCTGCCGGAGCGGTACCTATTTATCTACAGTGGTACCTCGGGTTACATACACTTCAGGTTACAGACTCCGCTAACCCAGAAATAGTACCTCAGGTTAAGAACTTTGCTTCAGGATGAGAACAGAAATCGCGTGGCACAGCGGCAGCGGGAGGCCCCATTAGCTAAAGTGGTGCTTCAGGTTAAGAACAGTTTCAGGTTAAGAACGGACCTCCGGAACAAATTAAGTACTTAACCCGAGGTACCACTGTACTGTTGAAAATGATATGTTAAAAAACTAATAAAATTACATATATAGTATATAAAAATAAACCCTGACCATTAGGTCCAGTCGTGGCCGACTCTGGGGTTGCGGCGCCCATCTTGCTTTATTGGCTGATGGAGCCGGCGTACAGCTTCTGGGTCATGTGGCCAGCAGGACTCAGCCGCTTCTGGTGAACCAGAGCAGCACACGGAAACGCCATTTACCTTCCCACCAGAGCGGTACCTATTTATCTACTTGCACTTTGATGTGCTTTCGAACTGCTAGGTTGGCAGGAGCAGGGACCGAGCAACGGGAGCTCACCCCATCACGGGGATTCGAACCGCCGACCTTCTGATTGGCAAGTCCTAGGCTCTGTGGTTTAACCCACAGCGCCACCCGCTCTGCAAAACTTTGCGAAATTGACGGGCCCGGATGGACTGGCATTCGTCATTTGTCTTATTCAGAACTGAGGGATAGGAGAGTCACTTTTTGTCCTGCCTCAGGAAAGGTCCCCTGTTGGGTTGCCTCGAAAAGCTTCCGAGTCGCCCCAGGCGATTGTGCATTCTAAACCGGAGAGGGCCTGGCTGTTTTTGGGCTTCCCAGGAAGGTGGAGTTGGTTCCTCTCCAGAAACAGGATGCTGGCCTGAAGAGGCCTTTGGTCCTACCCAAAAGCCTCTGCTTCTCCTTTCCCGGTAGAACAACTCCTAGAAAATTGTTGGGGTTGAATCGACGTCCCCCAGGTGCTGTTGGACTACAACTCCCATCATCCTTGGCGATTGCCATGCTGGATGGGAATGATGGGAGTTGTAGTCTAGCAACCTCTGGGGACCCAAGGATGGGAAAAGCTGGTGTAGCAGTTGGGGCAGAGTCATGGAGCCTAGATCTGATGGAAGGGAGAGGTGTGTCTGCGGACAGGAGCTCTCCCAAGCCTTCCAGTTAGTGTCCGGGCCCAATTTAAAGTACTGGTGCTGACCTATGAAGCCTTTCACAGCTCAGGACCTCAATACCTTAAGGACCGCCTCTCCTCATACAAATTGACCAGGGCCTTTCAGTCATCATCTGAGGTCCTTCGTGAGAGGTTCGGAGGGCGGCAACACAAAACAGGGCCTTATCAGTGGTGGCTCCCTGTCTGTGGTAGGCTCTCCCCAGAGAGGCTTGCTTGGAGCCTTCATTCCGTGTCTTCGGGCGCCAGGCAAAAGCAGTCCTCTTTACCCAGGGGTCTTGAGCCGTTAAATAATCTATGGCCTGTTAAAACTGGGGTGGGGGGGCTATTATGATGATTATTTTGTTACTGGGCTGCATAAATTATGTTCTTAATGTTGTACACATTAAGTCAGCCTTCCCCAACTAGGTTCGCCGGTTGCCTTGTTTGAAAAAGGACATTATCTGTTAGAAAAAGGCAACTATAATAGGGGCGACTCCCCTATGAAGAACGGTTGCAACATTTTGGACTGTTTAGTTCAGAGAAAAGGTGAGCAGGGAAGCAACATGATGGAAGCTTAGAAGATAAGGCACGGCATAGAGAAATTGCCTAGAGAAAAGTTATCCTCCTCCCTCACGACTCGTGGGCAGCCAGGGAAGCTGACTGAAGATTCAGGATGGAGAAAACAAAGTCCTTCTTCATGCACTGCCTAGTTAGCCTATGGAACTCCCTCCCACTAGAGGCACGGATGGCCGCAAACTTTGATGGCTTTGAAAAAGGATTAGACAGATTAATGGAGGAGGAGAGGGCTATCGATGGCTGTTAGCTCTGCTCTCCCCAGTTGGAGACAGCAAAACCTCTGAAAGCCAGAAGGAGAGGGCTCTGTGTTCGAATCCTGTTTGCAGGTTTCCCATAATGGACGTCTGGTCGGCTACTTTGAAAGAGGATGCTGCACCAGATGGTTCCCTCTTTGGCCTGATCCAGCAACCTCCTCTTATGTTCTGTTGTAGTCCAAAACATCTGGAAGATCTCTAGCTGGGAAAGGCTGCCCTGAGTCGATGATCCGGCGTGTTTTCTCACCTTCTTATGCACGCACGAAGTGTTTTTTGCACGGAGGCAGAGAACTCTCTGCCAGCAAACGCGTCCCGGCTTGTTCTGGCGGGCGCGTCCGCTGGCGGGACCTGTTCTGGCGAGAGCCGAGGTGACGAAGGGAAGCTGCCAGGCGAAACCTTCCCAAGTGGTGAGAAGGGAGCCGGCCAAACCGTCTCCCGTGGGGGTCCGCCAAACCTCGGACTAAGCTCAGTTTGTCTGCTGCAGTTTATCTCCTGTCTGGCTGGTGAGATCACCAACCTTTTTAGGGGTGGGGTTTTTACTTTGTATTGCTAAATCCCAAACTTAGAGCAAACTTGCATCCAGTGCCAGAAAATATTGCAGGTGTTAACTTTCCTCCCCTCAACATTTCTGAATTTGGGTTCTTTTAATAAAAAGCATGGCAAAAATCTGATCCCCGGTCCCGGTTATTCCTTTAGAATTTTAGAGTTTTATTTGGTAGCGTATATTTTTAAACCGAAATCATATATTGATAATCTTTAGCTTAATTTGCTTTTTAGCATTCGATCTTATAATAAGGATGAACATTTTATATTCCAATGTGCAAACTGTTTAAGGGATGATTTATGCAATATATAAATCCTGTCGAATAAAAATAAAATAAGCGATGGATTCTAGCAAATTCTGGTGATCTATACAGAGCAAAAAGAGAACAGGGCTTAGAACTGGCCCTGAAATAATGATAATTTTATTACTGGCCTCTGGCTTGAAATCAACTTGATCCCCTCTTTCCTCTATCCTTTCTCCTTCTGTGATGGAACTCCTATTTGGGGACTTCCCTGGCTTTTTTCTGGCCCACATAGGACCAGTCTGGATAGTTGGCCTTGGTGAAGATTTGACGTTTTCATCCCCCAAAAAGTTTTTGATTTGAGTTTCTACTGAAATGAGGCTGCATTTTAACGTTGTATTTTAATCTTGTTTTTAAGTTGTATTTTAATCAATTGTTTTTATACCTGGTGTTAGCTGCCCTGAGCCTGGTCTTGGTTGGGGAGGGCGGCGTATAAATAAAATTTATTATGATTACAGTGGTACCTCGGGTTAAGTTCCGGAGGTCCGTTCTTAACCTGAAACTGTTCTTAACCTGAAGCACCACTTTAGCTAATGGGGCCTTCTGCTGCTGCGCCGCTGGAGCACGATTTCTGTTCTCATCCTGAAGCAAAGTTCTTAACCCGAGGTACTATTTCTGGGTTAGCGGAGTCTGTAACCTGAAGCGTATGTAACCCGAGGTACCACTGTATTATGATTATTATGACTTATACCCTGCCCACTTGGCTGGGTTTCTGAGTCTGTGCAGAGTTCCAATCAGCCCTCACTCCTGGGATCGGAGCTACATTCTCGAAAGCCGCAACTCGGGCCTTGACCCCAGCACCTATTTTTCTTTTTCCAGAAGCTGAGCATCGC
Source organism: Podarcis siculus (assembly GCA_034642415.1). Classification (NCBI taxonomy): domain Eukaryota; kingdom Metazoa; phylum Chordata; class Lepidosauria; order Squamata; family Lacertidae; genus Podarcis; species Podarcis siculus. Next base: position 2,259,976 of record JAXCMG010000044.1, on the reverse strand, counting down.
CCAAAGCGCGGAGACACCACCTTTGGGCTCCTCTTCCCCCCTCCTTCCCGGCTGACTTGACCCCGCCATGTCGGTCCTGGTGGAGATTGGCGACAACCAATCGGAGAGGATGACGGCCGACGACATCATCGTCCACACGCGGCAGGTGATGAAAGGGCTGGAGGCCCTGCGCAGCGAGAACAAGAGCATCCATCACCGGCTGCAGGAGGCTTTGCTGAGGGACAGGCAGCTCCTGGACGAGAGAGAGGAGGCCGTGGAGGCAGATGCGGAGGCCGTGGACATGCAGGCGCTGGAGCTGCTGGAGGAAAAGCACGACCTCGTCTATAAGAGTCTGGAAGGGATTGAGCTGGGAATTGCAGAGGCCCAGGTACGCTGCAGCGAAGCCATTGGCTGGGCTGCTGTGATGTCACAGAATGTCCGCCAGAGTTCCAGGTTGGCGGCAGCAGCAGCCAGATGCTCACAATTTCTGGGAAGGAACCAAAATTTGGGAGTTGTGGGGAGAACCTGACATGAGGGGGGGGTTGTGTTTTAGGAATCTGTGGGGGCAAGGCCCTCTGCCCCCAAAAAAGTGGGGAAAGAGGTGCCAGAGAGGCAGGCTGGGGATCGTGGCCACTTCACCTGCAAAAGGATACAGTAGAGTTGGGAAAGCTTCCGAAAAGGGCGACCAAAATTATCGAGGGGATGGAGTGATTGCAAAAGCTGAAGCGTTTGAGGGTTTTCATTTTGGAGAAAAAGCGAGGAAGGGGCCGTGGGATAGGCGATTGTAAAATTACCGTATTTTTCACTCTATAGGACGCACCAGACCATAGGAGGGGGAGAACAGGAAGAAAAAAAATCTCCCCCTCTCTGCTCAGCGCCCCTTCAGTGAAGCGGCAGGAGAAACAGAGCCCCTTCCATTTCTCCTCCCGCTTGGCTGAAGGGGCGCTGCGCAGCTCTCCCTCTCTGCTGAAGCCAGGAGAGTCTTGCTATCCCGGCTTCAGCAAAAGGAACCCGAAGCCTTCGGAGCACAGCGCGAGTTCCCGCTGCGCTCCAAAGGCTTCAGGCGGCTATCCCTAAAGCCTGGAGAGTGAAAAGCAAAGCGAAGCCTCCGGAGCACGGAGGGAGCGCTCCCTCCACGCTTCGGAGGCTTCGCGTTGCTATCGCTGAAGCCAAGGAGCCTGCATTCGCGCCATAGGACACACACACATTTCCCCTTAATTTTTGGAGGGGAAAAAGTGCGTCCTATAGAGCGAAACAGGGACGCGGGTGGCGCTGTGGGTAAAACCACAGTGCCTAGGACTTGCTGATCGTATGGTCGGCGGTTTGAATCCCCGCGATGGGGTGAGCTCCCGTTGCTCGGTCCCAGCTCCTGCCCACCTAGCAGTTCGAAAGCACTCTTAAGTGCAAGTAGATAAATAGGTACCGCTTTATAGCGGGAAGGTAAACGGCGTTTCCGTGTGCTGTGCTGGTGCTGGCTCGCCAGAGCAGCGATGTCACACTGGCCATGTGACCCGGAAGTGTCTGCGGACGGCGTCGGCTCCCGGCCTCTAGAGTGAGATGAGCGCACAACCCTAGAGTCTGTCAAGACTGGCCCGTACGGGCAGGGGTACCTTTACCTTTACCTATAGAGCGAAATATACGGTGTGCGTGGCATGAGGAACGCGGCTAGAGAAAAGTTTTACTCTGTGTTGTAACGCAGGAGCTCGTGAACATCGGATGAAGTTGAGGTTCAGGGCTGATAAAAGCAAGGACTTCTTATTTTTTACACATTTTGCTTTATTTAAGCCCACCTTCCCATCAAACTCAAGATGGTGGTACACCTGTTGTTCCGCTTCTGAAACTTAATGCAATATAATGCTTTGAATTCCAACACTTAAGTTTATTTGGTATATACTAAATACAACTTTTGCACATAGTTTTGAATGAGGGCGGTTCGGTTTTCTGGAGCCTTTCCCCTTTGGCCCAGGGGTTACGGAGATGTTGCCCAGGGGCAGAGATTTTCCTGCAGAAGCCTTCCCTGGTACCCGTGGCATCCACTGCCCTCCCTTACCCCACTGCTGAAATTAGGCTCGAAAAGAGCATTAGGTTGTAGCAAATAGAAAAGGTTGCCGTAATTAGTGTGTGCAACTCTTTTGGCAACTCCTGGTGCATTGTATAACAAACAATTTATTCTTTTGCTAAAAGCAAGGACTTCTTCGTGCAGCTCGTAGTTAACCTACGGAACTCCCTCCCACTGGATCCAGCAGCCAGGCTCTTCTGATATTTTTATGGAACCTCCAGGTTCAGAGGCAGTCTATCGGGGTTCTATGGAGCATTTGGCCACTGTGAGAAAAGGATAGTGGGCTGTTTGGCTTGATCCAGCCACCAGGCTCTTCTTAAGCTTTTAAACCAGGCGGGGGGGGGAGTTGTCGTCGTGGGGGCTGCAGAAGTTTAGAGTTTGCAAAGAGTCTACCTACAAACCCAGTTTCCTTTTCCCCAACCCCATCTCTCCCTGCCCCACAGATGATGGTAGCTCTGTCCTCTCACATCGGGTCGCTGGAGGCGGAGAAGCAGAAGCTGCGGGCTCAGGTGAAGCGTCTCTGCCAGGAGAACCTCTGGCTGCGTGATGAGTTGGCGCTCACCCAACTGCGCCTTCAGCACAGCGAGGAGTCGGTGGCGCAGTTGGAGGAGGAAAAAAAGCACCTCGAATTCCTCAACCAGCTCAGGCAATATGACCCGAGGGATGACCAGGTACAGACAAGGGGATGTGGTAGGCGTTCAGTCCCCAAAATGAGAGTCGTAGGGACATCTGAAGCTGCCTTCTACTGAATCTGCAATGCTGGACAGAGCTCTCTAAGCATGCGCAAAGTGCCTTGTCCATACTCCCAGCAAATCCAAAACCTACCCAGGATTAGAGGGCGAGCCATGGAGGCCAGTGGCCTCTCTGCAGCCGTCAGCCCCAGCACCTTTGAAAACTAACCAGATCCCCCTTCGCTTATTCATTCCACCAGGCCTTGTTGAGCAGGGAACCAGGCAGAGGGCCTTCTCGGTGGTGGCGCCCGCCCTGTGGAACGCCCTCCCACCAGATGTCAAAGAGAAAAACAACTACCAGACTTTTAGAAGACAGCTGAAGGCAGCCCTGTTTAGGGAAGCTTTTAATGTCTGACATTTTAATGTATTTTTAATCTTTGTGGGAAGCCACCCAGAGTGGCTGGGGAAATATTATTATTATTATTATTATTATTATTATTATTATTATTATTATTATTATT
>JAXCMG010000044.1:2243000-2256736 GCA_034642415.1 Podarcis siculus | reverse complement strand
TTATTATTATTATTATTATTATTATTATTATTATTATTATTATTATTGGAGCAGATCCTCAGACCCCACCCAAAAGGAGATGTTCGAAATGTTAGTCCTGCAAAGCTCCCCGAATTACATTTCCAATCTCCCTTGGTTTTCAGGAATGCAGTATTTTGAATATGCAGCTGCTGTATACCCAGGCCAGACCGCCTGGTCCATGTAGTAGTAGTAGCAGCAGCAGCAGCAGTAGTAGTAGTAATAATAATAATTTATAATTTATACCCTGCCCATCTGGCTGAGTTTCCCCAGCCGCTCTGGGCAGCTTCCAACAGAATTAATGGATAATAATAGTTTAAAAAAATAAAATATCAGACATTAAAAACTTCCCTAAATGAGGCTGCCTTCAGATGTCTTCTAATAGTCAGATAGCTGTTTATTTCCTTGGCATCTGATGGGAGGGCGTTCCACAGGGTGGGAGCCACCACCAAGAAGGCCCTCTGCCTGGTTCCCTGTAACCTCACTTCTCACAGGGAGGGAACTGTCAGAAGGCCCTCGGAGCTGGACGATGGGGGTGGAGACGCTCCTTCTGGTATACTGGACTGAGGCCTTTAGGGCTTTCAAGGTCAGCACCAACACTTTGAATTTTGCTTGGAAACGTCCTGGGAGCCAATGTAGGTCTTTCAGGACTGGAGTTATGTGGTCCCGGCGGCCACTCCCAGTCACCAGTCTAGCCGCCGCATTCTGGATTAGTTGTAGTTTCCGGGTCACCTTCAAAGGTAGCCCCACGTAGAGCGCATTGCAGTAGTCCAAGCGGGAGATAACCAGAGCATGCACCACTCTGGCCAGACAGTCTGCAGGCAGGGAGGGTCTCATCCTGCGTAGCAGACGGAGCTGGTAGACAGCTGCCCTGGACACAGAATGGACCTGCGCCTCCATGGACAGCTGTGAGTCCAAAATGACTCCCAGGCTGCGCACCTGGTCCTTCAGGGGCACAGTTACCCCATTCAGGACCAGGGAGTCCTCCACACCTGCCCACATATGTCTCTCAATGATGGGCAGCAATGGCTCTGCCAAACTTCAGGAAGGAGTCTTTCCCAGCCCTTCCTGGAGATGCCTTCAGGGAATGAACCCGGGACCTTCTGCATGTGAGGCACTGAGCTTTGCCCCTTCCCCAAAGCTTCCCTTGGCACCCTCTCTCTATAGCCCAAGTGCTTCATTTATGAGCAAAGGGCTGTCACGGGTTTCTCTCTCCTGAAGAAGATCATGCGTGCTGATGCTGCAAGTTTGCAGCACAGGTGCATTTTTGCCAGGTCGGAAACATTCCGCCATGTGAGTCAAAGCCTTGCTCCATAAGGCCTAGAAACATGATTCTTTTGAATGCAACGTGAGCTTGGAACTTAGTGCTAATGGGAAAATCTCATGCGATGGATTTGTGCAGCCAGTGGTCATTGTCGTCCGGATACTTTGATCGCTCTCGTTTCATTTCTTAATAACCGTCCACCAGCAGAACGGTGCTTTGCATGACATGAATGATTCCGCACAATCTGTCCGTCTAGTGAAATGCCATTATGGTACCCGGTGCTATAAATCTTCCCTGTATTTCTTGGTGAACACAGCAAAAACTCCCACCTGCTTTGACTTCGCAATTTGTGCTTTCTGGAGGATGGATGGCGGCTAATGGATTGAGGTTGAATCCTGACAAGACAGAAGTACTGTTTTGGGGGGACAGGGGGCGGGCTGGTGTGGAGGACCACCTGGTCCTGAATGGGGTAACTGTGCCCCTGAAGGACCAGGTGCACAGCCTGGGAGTCATTTTGGACTCACTGCTGTCCATGGAGGCGCAGGTCAATTCTGTGTCCAGGGCAGCTGTCTACCAGCTCCATCTGCCCTCCCTGCCCGCAGACTGTCTCGCCAGAGTGGTGCATGCTCTAGTTATCTCTTGCTTGGACTATGGCAATGTGCTCTATGTGGGGCTACCTTTGAAGGTGACCCAGAAACTACAACTAATCCAGAATGCAGCAGCTAGATTGGTGACTGGGGGTGGCCACTGAGACCATATAACATCGGTCTTGAAAGACCTACACTGGCTCCCAGTACGTTTCTGAGCACATTTTAAAGTGTTGGTGTTGACCTTTAAAGCCCTAAACGGCCTTGGTCCAGTATACCTGAAGGAGCGTCTCCACCCCCATCATTCTGCCCGGATGCTGAGGTCCAGTGCCGGCGGCCCTCTGGCGGTTCCCTCATTGCGAGAAGCAAAGCTACAGGGAACCAGGCAGAGGGCCTTCTCGGTAGTGGCTCCTGCCCTGTGGAATGCCCTCCCATCAGATGTCAAAGAGATAAACAACTGCCTGGGAAGTTTTCAATGTGTGACATTTTAGTGTATTTTTGGTCTCTCTGGAAGCCGCCCAGAGTGGCTGGGGAAACCCAACCAGATGGGTGGGGTACAAATAATAAATTATTATTATTATTATTATTTCTAAGCCAGGATATGCGGGCCTTGCGTTTACTCTCTTTGCAGGCAGAGAAAGACGACTCGGAGCAGAGGAAGGACAGCCTGTCTTCTCTCTTCCCCAACGATGACGATGAGCAGAGGCAGGGTGCGTCCATGGGCCGATGATGCGCGTTAACCTGCGCATGTCTTTTGAGGCTTAACCCAACTTGCAATGAAACCGAGGCCCGTCCAGAGGTTCAGTGGGAGCTCAGTTCTGGCCGCAGGTCAACTTTCTGTTGTACAAAAGCAGCACCTCTGGCCGGCGTTACCCAACTGGGTGTTCTTCATTGGGGGGGGGGGGACTACAGTGGTACCTTGGTTCTCAAATGCCTTGGTACTCAAACAACTTGGAACCCAAACACTGCAAACCAGGAAGTAGGTGTTCTGGTTTGCGAACTTTTTTCGGAACCCGAAGGTTCTCCAATTTGAGTGCCACACTTCCGATTTGAGTGTTACGCTGAGGCCCGCTTTTTTTTCTTTTTATTTTGCTTTTTTTTTTTTGCAACTCCTTTTGTTTTGTTTTTGAAATGGTGAGGAACCCAGTTCAGCTACTGATTGATTGATTGATTGATTGATTGTGTGATTGCAGTACATTGTTTATTGCTTTCATTTTATGGATCAATGGTCTTGTTAGATCAGGCTTCCTCAACCTCGGCCCTCCAGATGTCTTGAGACTACAACTCCCATCATCCCTGACCGCTGGTCCTGCTAGCTAGGGATCATGGGAGTTGTAGGCCAGAACCATCTGGGGGGGGGCGAGTTTGAGGAAGCCTGTGTTAGATAGCAAAATTCATGTTAAATTGCTGTTTTAGGGGTTGTTTTTAAAAGTCTGGAACAGATTAATCCATTTTGCATTACTTTCAATGTGAAAGCACGCCTTGGTTTTGGAACGAACTTCCGGAACAGATTAAGTTTGAGAACCAAGGGACCACTGTGCAACTTCCCTGACAGTGGACAGTCATGCTGGTTGGAGCAGATGGGAGTTATAGTACAAGGGAGTTGTAGTTGCTGGGAGGCTGCCTTGCAGAGACTTACTGTGGCCTGAGTTTCAGAGGAAGGGCTCCATTGAATGCAGGCCAGGTGCGTGGAAGGTGATGGATGCTTCACCTGTGCACCTGTTGGGTATGGCTGAGGTTAACAAGGGAACAATGGGAGAAAGAGGATGGATACATGCAGACATTTTGATGCCGCTAAGCTGAGTGAGAAACATGGAATGGAAAGGAATAAATATTTTACTAAAGTATCTTAGCATGCCTATTTCTCCAGCTGCTCAAAAACCCAGCTGGAAAAGGATTCCTTTTTATAATCTGGGGAAGTCTTTCTTCACGCAGCGCAGAGTTAAACTGTGGAACTCCATGCTACAAGAGGCAGTGGTGGCTGCTGTCATAAACGGAAATCAGCCCTTATTTCCTTATGGGGGACACAAGAGCCCTTATAGAGTCCCTTGTAGGTTCTCCATCGGTCGGAGAAAAGAACAGAGGCCAACCAGAGAATATTGAGAAGCAAAGCAGCTCGTAAGCCTGGTCTTTATTGAACTGTTGCAACAGGGTGCTCCCCTCACACGCAGCAGGAGGAGGAGGACCCCGAATAAAGGTGTGCCCACCCTTATATAGAAATTTCAAATTGCCCGCCCTGGAGTCCAAGACCACCCCCAGAAATATCATACCTACATCACAGAAGGGGTGTAGCTCAAGACCCCCCCCCAGCTACATCATACCTACATCACAGAAGAGGCGGTCTACAGCAGAAATCTGAGTGCATTGTTTACCTCCTGTCTGGCAGGTTACCTGTTAAAGCTTACTTGATTGGATACCCTGGGAAGCCTGGCCAGTCTTTTGTAATGATAAATACTTAGTTCCTGAGCCAGGTCACAGGCTCACCCTATTCATATACAGACATACCCTTAAGACAGGATTTGTGAATGAAAGACAATGGGGAGGCTTTTCCATTTTCCTTTGACTTTGCAGAGAAAACATTTGGTCAGTTTGGGAGTCAGGGCTGTTTTCCTGTGCTGCTTCTGACATGTGGTTTATATATTTATGTACGTGTTTGCTTGGTACATTTATTATATATATAACCTTAATTTTTTAAAATTTCAATGCCAACTTACATGGTTTTAAGAGAAAAGGAGACAAATTCATGGAGGAGGAGAGGGCTGTCGATGGCTACTAGCTGTGGTTTGTCTCCAAAGTTGGTTGCAGCAATGATTCTGAATCCCAGTGGCTGGAAACCGAAGGAGTTGCTCTTGGGCTTGAATTCTGCTTTGCTGGTTTCGCACAGGCAGCTGGTTGGCCACTGTGAAGGCAGGATGCTGGACTAGACGGGCCATTGGTCTGATCCAGCACCCTCTTCTTGGGTTCTTTCTTATTTTCCTTCCCTGGTGTGGTGACCCCACGGTCAGAGATAGAATGTCTTGGGAAGGTGGAATTAAGTGATTGGTTAGTAACCTAAAACCCCCACTGGTCTTCTTCCTGGTAGCTAGACAGGAGGGCCAATTTTCAGCTGGGTTACATGGGGTTGTGTTTAACCTTCACCCCACCCCAGTGAAGGCCGCGTTCTAACCCATTGGGTGGTTTCTCCCGTTTGTGGGGGGCAGTGGGGTGACCTGGGGGCAGCGCTAATAGGCAAAGGGAGGGTGCTTGGAGGTGCGAACAAATATCCGGACTTTGAAAAGCTGGCATCACAGGATCAAATCAATCAGTTTTGTTCAGCTAATTAAACTCAATAGTTTTAATTGGGTTTTGAACAAACGTGCAATTAATTAATTATTCCCGATTATAATTTTATTGGGCTGCGGGTGGCGCTGTGGGTTAAACCACAGAGCCTAGGGCTTGCCGATCAGAAGGTCGGTGGTTCGAATCCCCGCGATGGGGTGAGCTCCCGTTGCTCGGTCCCTGCTCCTGCCCACCTAGCAGTTCGAAAGCACACTAGTGCAAGTAGATAAATAGGTACCGCTCAAGCACGAAGGTAAACGGCGTTTCCGTGCGCTGCTCTGACTCGCCAGAAGCGGTTTAGTCATGCTGGCCACATGACCCGGAAGCTGTACGCTGGCTCCCTCGGCCAGTAAAGCGAGATGAGCGCTGCAACCCCAGAGTCGGCCACAACTGGACCTAACGGTCAGGGGTCCCTTTGCCTTTACCTTATAATTTTATTGTGTCATTATCTTCCTTAGCGGGTTGTGCAAACTGCTATTCTGAATAACACTGAGGGGACAGTGGCTCTCAAAATTTTGGGAAGCACTGTTTTGTTTTTGTTAAATCATTTGTATTAATTTTCCAATAAAAAACATCCAATTAACACACCAAATCACAATCCAATAAAAAAAGGTCGAATTATCTTCCAAATTGCAATTATTAATTTTTCTGGCTTCCCATAGTCTGGACCTTGAAGCCTAACTCCAAATCTCAATCCTGGCTCTCGTCGTTGTTTCCATATTTCCACATTAGAAGCACTGTTCTCATCCCCTGATGTTTTTGGATGGGTTCTGGGTTCAGGAATCTCCTCCTGCAATGGACCCGACTTACCTGTCTCTCTCGTCTGCGGCAGGAGGGAGCCCGAGTGCAGCCGCTTCGGCCGCTCAGCAAGGGGGCTACGAGATCCCGGCGCGGCTGCGGACCCTCCACAACCTGGTGATCCAGTATGCCTCCCAGGGGCGCTACGAAGTGGCCGTCCCCCTCTGCAAACAGGCACTGGAAGACCTAGAGAAGAGCTCTGGACACAGCCACCCAGATGTGGCCACCATGCTGAACATCTTAGCCTTGGTCTATAGGTAAGGGGGTGGCGGGGGGGGTGTTGTGTGGGGAAGGGTCCCCGGCTGCTAAGAAGAGCCTTGGAAGGAGAAGACTAAGAGCTTTGATTCCTGCATTGCATGGGGGTTGGGCTAGATGGCCTTTGGGTGCCCCTGCCGACTCCCCAATTCTATAAGCATCCTCTGCAGCAGCCTGAGGTTGCAACTTTTAGAGATGTCCTGCCGTGTTTGGCCGAGTCCTGCTGGCTGGTTCCTTCTGCAGGTGTGGCTGAGGCACCGATGCTTTTCGCATGACATATATAGAATAATAATAATAATAATAAAATATTTAAGCCCCACCCTTCCCGGTTTAAAAACCGGGCTCAGTGTGGCTAACAGCAAATATAAAACATTGGTTAAAATGCGACTTAAAAACGGCATATAAAGTACAACATAAAATGCAGCATCAATATCAATAGAATTCAAAAATTCAGGGATCATTTGGGGGGGGGACCCAGTCAGTAGACGTCGTATGATCACCAGGGCTAACTGGCCAAGTTGGTCCTACTAGGGCCAGCACGGAGACCAGGGAAGAATTTAAATGTGGGGTCCCAGAAAGGGTTTCTTCGTAGAAGAGGAAAGGGAAAAGGGGAATAGTGGATCAGGCTAATTCAAATTGAAGGCCATATCTCTCCATGTGTGTCTATCTATATCTATCTATCTATCTATCTATCTATCTATCTATCTATCATCTATCTATCTATCTATCTATCTATCTATCATCTATCTATCTATCTATCATCTATCATCTATAATCTATATCTATAATTAAATTTTCTATTTTACAATTTAAAGTCCTCATTTATACGTCCTTAAGTTATCAGCGACTTCCCTTCTTCTCTTTCCATGGTTCACTTTACGTATAATAAATCCCTGCATATTTTACAAAAACTATGCCATTCAGTACTCCATTATTGCATCCACCAAAACTTATTTACACTGTTGAATTTATCTCAATGCTGCCAGCGTTTTCAGCTGTACGCTGTTATTTCTCATATATTCAATAAACATTTTCCAATCTTCTATTTCTTTTTGTGCCGACTTCTTCCGCCGCAGGGACCAGAACAAGTACAAAGAGGCCACAGAGCTGCTGAACGATGCCCTTGATATCCGAGAGCAGACTCTGGGTGTGGAGCACCCCGCTGTGAGTGTCCGTCCGGGGCCCGGTGGAGGGTGATGATGCTTGGGTCCTGTTAAGGCTTCTCTTCTTTGTGTCTTCTCCTCTGGGAGTATTTTGATGGGTGGGGGCAGAGATAATTTGTGCTGGTCCCGTGGGTTAATCGAGAGGCGAGGTCCAAGTCCAGTCCGAGGTTGAAGGAGCAATATGGAGGCAGTCCGTAGTAGCTGAAGCTGGGTGCAGGGCAGGGAGTCAGGTGAGGTCAGGAACGCAGGACAGGGTTTAGGCAGGAACAGGCTACCAACAATGTTGCTCCCACAACCTGGGACTGGGGCTGGCCGGCTTTTATCTGCCCCAAGGCATAGGGCGGCCCCAGTACACAGGTGACTCACCTCTCCTGGCCTGGAGGCGAGCCCTCCTCCTGCGGGAACTTAGTTCCCTCCGCCTCTCTGCCCTGAGCCTCTGCAGCTCAGGAGAGGCTGGAGGGTTACCAGACCCAGAGGCAACCTCACCTTCCTCTGATGGGGCTGAGAGTGGAGCACCTGCAGGCAATGGGTCCTCCATCACCTCAGGAGCCAGAGCAGGCTCAGTTGGTGCCTGCACCTGAGGATCCAGCACAGGTGAGGGCCCTTCAGGTTCAAGCCCCAGCCCCGGCTCAGCTGGTTCTGGAGGCGGGGAATCCTGTGCAGGCTGTGATCCCTCAGGTTCAGCCTCCGAGTCCGAATCCCAGGCTATCACACCATTTTTCTTGGGAAGGGCAGGTCACTCTCTTAGGAAAAAAAGAACTATTCTGGACGCCCTTGGAAGTTTTGAAGAGTCTCTCGTGCTCCCAAAGATTTGTTGTTGTTTAGTCGTATCCGACTCTTGGTGACCCCCTGGACCAGAGCACGCCAGGCACTCCTGTCTTCCACTGCCTCCCGCAGTTTGGTTAAACTCATGCTGGTGGCTTCGAGAACACTGTCCCACCATCTCATCCTCCATCGTCCCCTTCTCCTTGTGCCCTCCATCTTTCCCAACATCAGGGTCTTTTCCAGGGAGTCTTCTCTTCTCCTGAGGTGGCCAAAGTATTGGAGCCTCAGCTTCAGGATCTGTCCTTCCAGTGAGCACTCAGGGCTGATTTCCTTAAGGATGGAGAGGTTTGATCTTCTTGCAGTCCATGGGACTCTCAAGAGTCTCCTCCAGCACCAGAATTCAAAAGCATCCATTCTTCGGCGATCAGCCTTCTTTATGGTCCAGGCTCCCAAAGATGTGGTGTTTAAAAGATGCTAGGCCTTCGAGGGGGGGCAGTTAGGAGAGCTTGGCTAATGCCCCTCCCCAAATGGTGCAGTTAGTGCCAGATGCTGCAGCACAATTGCTGACAGCATTGAGGTCTTGTCTGCATTGGAAGTCCTGTGCTCAGAGGTCTGCTCACTGGCTGCCGATTTGCTACCTGCCCAAGTTCAGGGTGTCCCTACTAGTATAGTGGTACCTCAGGTTACAAGGGATGCAGGTGGCGCTGTGGGTTAAACCACAGAACCTAGGACTTGCCAATCAGAAGATCGGCAGTTCGAATCCCCGCGACAGGGTGAGCTCCCGTTGCTCTGTCCCTGCTCCTGCCCACCTAGCAATTCAAACGCACGTCCAAGTGCAAGTAGATAAATAGGTACCGCTCTGGCGGGAAGGTAAACGGCGTTTCTGTGCACTGCTCTGGTTCGCCAGAAATGGCTTAGTCTTGCAGGCCACATGACCCAGAAGCTGTACTCCGGCTCCCTCGGCCAATAAAGTGAGATGAGCGCCGCAACCCCAGATTCGGCCATGACTGGACCTAATGGTCAGGGGTCCCTTTACCTTTACCTTTACCTCAGGTTACAGACGCTTCAGGTTACAGACTCTGCTAACCCAGAAATAGTACGTCGGGTTAAGAACTTTGCTTCAGGATGAGAACAGAAATCGCGCGGCGGCAGCGGGATGCCCCATTAGCTAAAGTGGTACCTCAGGTTAAGAACAGTTTCAGTTTAAGAATGGACCTCTGGAACGAATTAAGTTCTTAACCCGAGGTACCCCTGTACTGTTGTATTTATTTTGATTCTGCATTTTGTGGTTTTATATTTTGATTTTATTCTGTGAACCGCCCTGATACCTCCTGTATATACAGTGGTACCAGAAAAACAAATAATAACAAGATACTGTGTATAAAATAACAAAATGAGATACAGTACAATGAGAATAATCAGAAGTTTATTTTATTTTATTTAATCCATCCTTTATTTTTTATTTTCTTTTTCTCTCTCTTTTTTTCTTTTTCTATGTAAAGTATTTCCATGTAGCTTGTAGAACATGTAACATGGTATATTGTTGTGTAAATTTGTGTGGAATGTTTAATAAAGGTTTTTTAAAAAATAAAATAAAAAAGAAATAAACAAACCTTTCCTCCTGTTTCTGACAGGTGGCCGCCACTCTTAATAACCTGGCCGTGCTCTACGGCAAGAGGGGGAAATACACAGAAGCCGAGCCGCTCTGCAAGAGAGCCTTAGAGATCCGAGAGAAGGTACAGGCTTTACCGGAGGCCCCAAGAAAAACCGTATTCAACCCATCTTAAGGACTAGAAACTTAACTTCGCTTTTAAAAAAACCAGACAGACAAGGTTCTGATTATGCTGATCTCAGCACTGAGCACTGAACCCAGAATTGTGGAATACACAAAGCCGTCTTTCAAATTCACATTTTAGCAGTAGGATGGTCTGACAATATGGCTGGAGAAATCAACCTCTTTCTGGTCTCTGCAATTAAAGTGGTGTGTGTGTGTGTGTGTGTGCACTGCATCAATCTGCATTTTTTTAAAAGAAAAGTACACAAACTCGCATTTCTTTTGTCCCAAAACTTGCTTTTTTAAAAAAAAAAAAAGCTGAGAATGAATGCATTTATTTCTCACCATTCCACACACACACACCCCAGGAGCTCTAGATGGTATATGCCTGGTTCCCCCCCCCCTTCATTTAATCCCCCTCACAACAGCCCTGCAAGGCATGCCAGGCTGAGATAGGTGACACCCAGTGGGAGGATTTGAACCCTGGTCTCTCCCAGGTCCTAATGCTAGAATAACTTACCCACCACACTACCCCCGGCTCTCTTGTTTTTTTAGGTGTTGGGCACCGATCACCCAGACGTGGCCAAGCAGCTGAACAACCTGGCGCTCCTGTGCCAGAACCAAGGGAAGTTTGAGGAGGTGGAGCAGTACTACCAGAGGGCTCTCTGCATCTACCAGACCCGGCTGGGGCCCGACGACCCAAACGTGGCCAAGACTAAGAACAACCTGGTAAACGATGGGGAGACGTTTTGTGTGTGTGTCGGCCAAAGGAAGTTTACTTTTCAGGACATCAGAAAAACCTGGCCACTAGAATTCCATCTAGTGCAGCATCCTCAAAGTGGCCAAATAACCCTAAGAACCTAGGGAACAAGGTAGACTGCCTCTGGAGCTGGAGGCTCCACAAGAACCTAAGAACTGGCATTAATAATAATCATAATTTATTATTTATACCCTGCCCATCTGGCTGGGCTTCCCCAGCCACTCTGGGCGGCTTCCAACAAAATATTAAAATACCATTATACATCAGACATTAAAAGCTTCCCTGAACAGGGCTGCCTTCAGATGTCTTCTAAAAGTCTGGTAGTTGTTTGTTCTCTTTGACATCTGGTGGGAGGGCGTTCCACAGGGCGGGTGCCACCACCAAGAAGACCCTCTGCCTGGTTCCCTGTAACTTGGCTTCTCGCAGGCAGGGAACCGCCAGAAGGCCCTCAGCACTGGACCTCAGTGTCCGGGCAGAACGATGGGGGTGGAGACGCTCCTTCAGGTATACTGGACCGAGGCCTTTAGGACTTTAAAAGTCAGCACCAACACTTTGAATTGTGCTCGGAAACATACTGGGAGCCAATGTCAGTCTTTCAAGACCGGTGTTATGTGGTCTCGGCGGCCACTCCCAGTCTAGCTGCCACGTTCTGGATTAGTTGTAGTTTCCGGGTGACCTTCAAAGGTAGCCCCACCTAGAGCGCATGGCAGTAGTCCAAGCATTCAGAAGCATTGCTGTCTCCAACTGCCAGAGGCAGAACATGGTCATTGTGGCTAGTAGCCATCTATAGACCTTTCCTCCATGAGTTTATTGTTGACTTTCTCAATAATCAAAAGGTCCCAAAATGATTTACAAGAATAAAATACAGTAGAAAAAAAATACACAGAAATTAAGAGTAAAAGCTTCCCATGATTGGTGCAGCCCAAACGATGACAAGGTTGTTGCTGGGCAGGCTTCCCAGATGGGTGGACGTTTCACAGACAGGATCTACTATAGAAGATGACTTTGGAGTTATTCAGCAACATGACCGCCCTGGACATTGCAGGACTGTTCAACTTTGGGGTTCCTTTTGACTCCCTCGGTGCTTTAGAAATGGTTTCATTTGGAAATGGTTAATAATGATTCAGTATGTGGGCTGTTTTTAATGTAGTGTAACAATAGGGATGAGGTGTTCTTGGGCACAAGCAACACACATTTCAATATTTGCAGCATTGGCACAACAGCTACTTTAAAGCTTTATCTTTTATTTATTTTTGGAATGGCTTTGCTACCTCGGCGCAGGTCGGGAACAAGCCATCGATTGCAAAGATCAGCCATAATATATATATGCATGCAATATGACTGCGGAAGAATAAAAAAAATAAGGAACCGGATTCCTCCGTGGGAAACCCGCAAGCAGGATTTCCCAGGTTATAAAGGTTAGGCTGCTCTTGGAAATGAAAAAATGTTCAGTTGGAGGTTCCAGCTGTTAGTGAAAAATTAAAACCAGCTAAAATTCAGCCTAGGTTTTCAAAGTGCAAAGTTCAACTTAGACCTACAGGGGAATAGGTCCTGTAGAAAGGGTTTCATTGCCAGTACATAAAATTAGAATATAAAAGCTAGTTAATTGTTTTTTTGTTTTTTGTTTTTCTATTTTTTTTTTTGTACTTTTCAGGTTTATAAATTTCACTGATTTTACAATCATTTTGACATTTCAAAACTCGACTTCCTTCCCCCTCTTTTTGCGGTTCCTTAAATTTATTTTTATTATCTTCTGCGTATCCAAATTAACTTAATTCGCTCATTTATTCATCTTCTTTAAGTATAAACTCCTATGAAACAGCAGGTTATTACAATAATCCTGCCAATTTTTCCTATCTGTTTACAGTTTATCTGTAAACATTCAATAAACCATTTCCGTTCTTTTATAAAATGATTGTTATCTTGATTTCGCATTCTTCCGGTGAGTCCCGCCATTTCTGCATATTCCATAAGTTTTTGTATCCATTCTTCCTTTGCTGGAACTTCTACTTCTTTCCATTTTGGGGCTAGTAACATTCTTTCCACAGTAGTCGCATACATGAATAAATCGCTATACAGCTTGGGTAGTTCTGTTCCTATACAGTGGTACCTCTGGTTACATACGCTTCAGGTTACAGACTACACTAACCCAGAAATAGTGCTTCAGGTTTAGAACTTTGCTTCAGGTTGAGAACAGAAATCGTGTTCCGGCGGTGCGGCGGCAGCAGGAGGCTCCATTAGCTAAAGTGGTGCTTCAGGTTAAGAACGGACCTCCAGAACGAATTAAGTACTTAACCCGAGGTACCACTGTAATGCGCAAAAGGAAAGCTTCTGAGTTTTTTTACAAACCTTATTTTAAACATCCTTTTCATTTCATTATATATCATTTCCCAGTAAGCCTTAACCTTACTAGAAGACCACCACATAAGATAAAAAGAACCTTCTTTCTAGTTACCGTATTTTTTGCTCTATAAGATTCACTTTTCCCCCTCCTAAAAAGTAAGGGAAAATGTGTGTGCGTCTTATGGAGCGAATGCAGGCTGCGCAGCTATCCCAGAAGCCAGAACAGCAAGAGGGATTGCTGCTTTCACTGCGCAGCGATCCCTCTTGCTGTTCTGGCTTCTGAGATTCAGAATATTTTTTTTTCTTGTTTTCCTCCTCCAAAAACTAGGTGCGTCTTGTGGTCTGGTGCGTCTTATAGAGCGAAAAATACGGTAATTGCTTTTTCAGTAGGGAAACAGGTGATGTCATCGGGTACGGTGCCACCCAGCTAAAACCACCATCCTCTTTCTTGCCCAGGCATCCTCTTACCTGAAGCAGGGCAAGTACCAACAGGCTGAGGAGCTCTACAAGGAAATTCTGTCCACACATGACCAGGATTTGGGCGTCAGCAGAGGTGGTGAGCAGTCGGCTTGCAGTTGCTTTTCTCTGCAGCAGAGTATGGAGAGGGAAGTTTGGGAAAGGGTGATGTAGCGGCAAACTGTGCATAATAATAATAATAATAATAATAATAATAATAATAATAATAATAATA
>JAXCMG010000044.1:2224027-2236636 GCA_034642415.1 Podarcis siculus | reverse complement strand
TATTATTATTATTATTATTATTATTATTATTATTATTATTATTATGGGTCATGAGAAGCCAGGGCTGTGCACAATCCCAGGAGGCGCAGGGGACCTGCAGGATGTGGCCCTCAAACAAACAAATGGGTAAGCAACCCCTCCATGTATGGAACGCCTACGACCCCCACGGAGCGTACAGAGTGGATCCCAGTGGCAGTCTGACTCAGTAGGAAACATCTTCCCATGTTCTTAATTCAGCTCCCTGAGAATTTCAGCTATCAGTATTAGAAATGGACCAAGTTTCTAGCTGTTAAAAGCATACAAGCTGTTAAAAGCATACAAGCC
The DNA here is from genome assembly GCA_034642415.1 of Podarcis siculus. Taxonomy (NCBI): domain Eukaryota; kingdom Metazoa; phylum Chordata; class Lepidosauria; order Squamata; family Lacertidae; genus Podarcis; species Podarcis siculus. Next base: position 2,236,312 of record JAXCMG010000044.1, on the reverse strand, counting down.
AAGTTTCTAGCTCTCATGGAGGCCAGGGTGGTTGGAAAAGGTCTCCCCCTGCCCCCAAGGAGGGTCTCCAGGGCTTTCCAGCAGCTCCTTGCTGCACCCGCTTCATGATCCAACAAGCTGTGATTCCTGAGTTGTGGGGGGTTGGGCTAGATGACCCTTAGGGTCCCCTTCCAACTCAACAATTCTGTAAGTGGAATTATGCATGCAGGACGTCCCTTAGAATCAGGGGGCCATCTTGGTGCAGGATTTCGACATCATGGTCATGGGCATTTGCTGAGTCGAGGCTCCCGGGTGGGAAAATAAGAGGGTCTTATTTTAATTTATCTTAATAATAATAATTTTTTATTTATACTCCGCCCTTCCCTGTTCAGAAAACCGGGCTCAGGGCGGCTAACAACAAATTTAAAACACTTAATTGATGCAATAAAAACAGCATAAAATACAGTATAAAACATGAATAACAATAAATTCAGAATTCAATAATCAATTTAGGGGGGGAATCCATCCAGTAAACATTAGATGATCACCAGGGCTAGCTGGCTAAATTAGTCCTACTTGGGCCAGCAAGGAGGCCAGGGGAGAATTAGCTGTGGGATCCCAGAGCGGGTAATCTTCATAAAAAGGGGAGGGGGAGGGAAGAGAAGGGAAATAAAAGATCAAGCTGAATTCAAATTAAAGGCCAGGCGGAATAGCTCTGTCTTACAGGCCAGGCGGAAGGAGGTTAAATCCTGCAGGGCCTGGTCTCATGGGACAGAGTATTCCACCAGGTCGGAGCCATCACTGAGAAGGCCCTGGCCCTGGTGGAGGATAGTCTGAGTTCCTTAGGGCCTGAGACCTCTAAACTATGATTATTCATGGACCTTAAGGTCCTCTGCGGGGCAGACCAGGAGAGACGGTCCCATTAATACGAGAGCCCTAAGCCACAAAGGGCTTTAAAGGTCAAAACCAGCACCTTAAACCTGACCCGATACTCCACCGGGAGCCAGATAAATTCAACAGTGTAAATAAGTTTCGATGGAAGTAATAATGAAATACTGAATGGTTTAGTTTATATACAACTTGCAGGAACTTATTCTATGCAAAATGAACCATGGAAAGAGAAGAAGGGAAGCCACTGATATTTTAAGGCTGTCTAGATGAATATTCTAAATTGTAAAACAGAAAATTTAGTAAAAAAAATTATGGGAAAATAAGAAGGTCTCCTCACTTACTTCTGGATGCTGGCTTGGAGCGTGGCCACGTTCCCCTGGCACCGGTCCAGCATCTTGCGCGTGATGTTGACACCCATGGAATCAATGCAGACGTTGTCTGTGGGAGAAGAGAGAGGCCAGCCGACCGGTCGATGTGACCTTCCAGGCAGGTGGAGACTGACCGGCAGTTTTCCAGCACGGCAATTGAGCCGTTGCGCTTGTCAGGATGGGGCAGCAAGACCTCCTTTCGTGAGAGAATCTTCTTCCCGCAACACCTCCTCAAATTTTAATGTACCCTGCGCTGATAACCATCGCGGCACCATGTAGCGGTGAGTTCCGCAGGCTCTGCATGTGCTACATGAACCACCACCCTCACCCTGTCGGCTCAGGAAAGGCAGTCACTCCCCTGCTATCTTGGCCCTAAAGGGACAGTCACATTATCCCCCCACATTGCAGGGGGTTGGACTAGATGGCACTTGGGGTCCCCGCCCAAGTCTACAATTCTATGATTCTAGGTACGTGCTTGCAGACGTCCAAGACAGGCAAGAGGTGATCTTGCATACCGATATTGTGAGCCTCGTCGAAGACGACGACGGATTTCTTGGCCAGTTCTTTAGACACCAGGTCAGCGATCTTGGGGTCCAGGAGATAGTGGTAGCTGTATACCACGATGTTGGCGTGAAGGATCTGGTCCAGCATGGATAGAAAGAGCAGAACAAAGACACACGTGGCATGAAAATTTATACTGCAATCTATATTTCGCCAAGTTATCACATCCGGAGAACTCTAGTTTTCCTTTTTAAATAAAATAAAATAATTCATTTGATTTTTCAACTTAAAGTTTCACAGAGATACAGTCATACCTCGGGTTACAGACACTTCAGGTTGCATTTTTTTGGGTTACGGACCACCGAAACCCAGAGGTACCGGAACTAGTTACTTCCGGGTTTCGGCAGTCGCACATGCGCAGAAGCGCTAAATCACACTTTGTGCATGTGCAGAAGCGCTGAATCACAACCCGCGCGTGCACAGACGTGTAGACGCGGGTTGCGAACGCTGCGGGTTGCGAATGTGCATCCCGCACGGATCATGTTCGCAACCCGAGCGCCCACTGTATATCAAACATAAATCATAAAAACCAGATCCCAAGGAATCTCCTGGACTTCCATCCTCCCCTTTGTGGGTCCTAATTTAATCATTTCCTCCCGCATCTTTTATGATAACCCAAACCCTTTTTCTTCTTCTATTATGTCCAGAATCAATCTTAGACTACAAGTGATATTCCAGTCCTACTAACAATTTTAACTGTTTACAGTGGTCTTTAAAATAAGTTACAAATTTCCCCCACTCCTTATTAAAATTTGGTCTTCCTGATTTCTGATTCTTCCAGTCATTTTAGCCATTTCAGCATAGTCCATTAACTTCATCTGCTAGTATTCTCTGGTAGGGACTTTCTCTCCTTCCCATCTCTAGGCCAGTAATATCCGTTTTCCAGTCCTCTTGGGGTGGAGGGAGGGGGGAACCAACTCTTCCCCCCCCCCTCAAAAGGACAGTCACGTTAAAAGGTATCCATAGATGCTCAAAACATGTAAAGAGATGTGCTCTTAAAAAAAATTAGGAACAGCACCTGTGCAAGCTTTCAAGCTACACAGAAAACTTCAGGCAGGCAGGGAATGAAGGTAATGAAATCTGAGGCGTACCCAGGGCTGTTTGCGCTTAAAAAAACCAAAAACACAACCTTACTTCATATGTGGTGGACTTGTCGCAAAGTGAAAGACTTTTGGGAAAAGATTTATAATGAATTGAAAAAAAATGTTGAAATATACATTTATAAAGAAACCAGAGGCCTTTCTTCTTGGAATAATAGGTTTGGAATTGCCGAAGAAAGATGTTAGATTGTTTTTGTATGCCACAACTGCTGCTCGTATTTTGCTGGCCAAAAATTGGAAATCACAAGAAGTACCAACAGCAGAGGAATGGCAGATGAAGATGATGGACTTTTGGGAGCTAGCCGACCTGACCAGAAGAGTCCGCGACTAGAAGGAGGAGGAATGGAAGAAATCTAAAGAATATTTAGTTAAAATATGTTAAGATAATTTAAAGAGAATTACTTGTGAGTACCAAATTGGCCTAGGATTTGAATATGTGATGTTGTAGAATACTATGGATAAAAGTCAAAATGAAAAGAAAGAAAGATGTCAATAGGACTATGTAAATTTTATGTGAAATTAGTTTTGGAAAACTGCTACAATGGTTTATATGGAAACTCAACCAGGGAGATTTGAGGAAGTCACCTAACAATGTTAACAAAAGTGGATTTTCCACAGTTAGGATATATGTTTGTTTGTTTGTTTTTTGATGTTTTCTTTTTATGTTTGTTGATATATCTGTTTTAAACTTGGAAAACTACTAAAAAAAATTGGGGGGGGGGACAACACAACCTTACTTTGCACATTTATTCTAATTTAGTGAGTAATGGGTGGTGAGAAGGCACTGAAGTCCCCCCCCCCCCCCCCCAGTATTGGAAATTTAAGCAGAAAATGCCAGCTGCAGAGGGAAAGAGGTAAACAGGACTCATCTCCATCACCTCTGCCACCTTTGATTCTCCCTCTCTCCTCAGAGCAGGCGTTCCATCAGGCTACCAGCTTCCCTCCCAGCTGGTCATGAGAAGAACCGTAATGTTCAAGAACAGAGGCCAGAGCTTTTACCCTTCCTCTTCCCTCCCCATCCCTTTTTCCTTGCATGCCGTGTCCTTTCCATTCTAAGCCCGAGAGCAGCAATCTCTAGCTGCCGATATTGTGCTTCTGAGCGGCTTTTCGACTAAAGAGCCCAGCAATATGCTTCAAACAAAATTTATTTGCATTCATTAGCTTGTATTCGGGTCTCTGGCCTCAGATATTCCAGCAGGCCTTGCACTCTTTGAGCTATGAGGTCAGGAACTTGGCACCTTTAAAGAGGAGGTTCTTAAGAAGCTGAGCAGTATTTTTAATCTGTCTTAGTATTATTAGGGAAGTTTGTTCCCTAATAATGCTGTATTATTTTTAACACTCGATTGGGAGCCACCCAGAGTGGCTGGGGAAACTCAGCCAGATGGGCGGGGTATAAATAATATATTATTATTATTATTATTATTATTATTATTATTATTATTATTATTATTATTATTATTATTATTAACTTTTGTGTGTTTTAAAGAAGGGCTGCAAATATTTCTTGATTTTACTGTTTTATCTTTCGTAAACTGCTTTAGTTTGTGTTTTGTTTTGTTTTTCAAATCAAGTGGTGTATAATTTTTTTTGTATTTTATGCCATGGCCATTTGGGCCGTTCCCCCCCCCCTCCAGAAATAGAAATTTATGATGCCAGTCACATGGAGGCAGAGTCCTTTCCCAAAAGGAAGAGGACCCAAACAAAATATACCTGGTTAGCTATTCTGCACACAAAAAGGACAGCTAGGTGATCACAGCCACATTACCGAGTATCGTGCAAGGAAGTAGGGGCACCATCCTTTCTGGCGACCGAAGGCCTTCAAGTCGTCGAGATTGTACACGCCGTATGGGAGAGGCACCTGCCGGCCGTGGGCATCAAATTCCTGCCAAAGAAGGGAAAAGCAAATGGCGAGCTGCAGTTTGAATCACAGATTTGGCAGGGACCCTCGAGGGCCAGTTATTCTTTTTGGCACCTGCTAAAAACAGCATCTTAGACAGCATCTTAGACAGCATCTTAAAAAGCAGAGACATCACCTTGCCAACAAAGGTCCGTACAGTTAAAGCTATGGTTTTCCCAGTAGTGATGTATGGAAGTGAGAGCTGGACCATAAAGAAGGCTGATCGCCGAAGAATGGATGCTTTTGAATTATGGTGCTGGAGAAGACGCTTGAGAGTCCCATGGACTGCAAGAAGATCAAACCTCTCCATTCTGAAGGAAATCAGCCCTGAGTGCTCACTGGAAGGACAGATCCTGAAGCTGAGGCTCCAAGACTTTGGCCACCTCATGAGAAGAGAAGACTCCCTGGAAAAGACCCTGATGTTGGGAAAGATGGAGGGCACAAGGAGAAGGGGATGACAGAGGACGAGATGGTGGGACAGTGTTCTCGAAGCCACCAGCATGAGTTTGACCAAACTGCGGGAGGCAGTGGAAGACAGGAGTGCCTGGCGTGCTCTGGTCCAGGGGGTCACGAAGAGGCGGACACGACTAAACGACTAAACAACAAAAATCAGGCACCCCCAACCTTTGGCCCTCCAGATGTTTTGGACTACAATTCCCATCTTCCCTGATGACTGGTCCTGCTAGCTAGGGATCATGGGAGTTGTAGGCCAAAACATCTGGAGGGCCGCAGGTTGGGGATGCCTACTGTAAATGAAACAGCGCTTATTATTATCACGATACCTCAAAGAAGCGGCAAGAGGGGACGCTGCTGTCTTGCTGCTGCTGAGCCCGGACATAGGAAGCAGTCAGGCTGAAGCATTTCCCGTCCACCTCCTTCCCAAAGCGGAAGGCGCTCACCTGCAGGGAGGAATAACGATTATTAGAACTCCAGAGCTGGCAGAGAACCCAAGAGTGATGGACTACAGCTCCCATCAGCTGCAGCACCCACAGCTGGTGCCAGGTTGGGGGTAAGCTGGAATAAGGGGCCCCCACGGCAAGTGGGGGAGCACAGAGGGGCTGACCTCAAGGTGTCTGAACGCCCTGAAAAGCAGCGACGTGGGCGACTCCCAAGTAAGCCCACTGGGCAGAACGACGCAAATCAAAAAACGGGCAAACCTCTGGGTGGATGCAGAGGTTCTTCCTGGAGCTGAGCGCCAAGCCCAGGAAGGGCAGCTTTTCTCCAGTCTGCTTCTCGTGGAAATCCAGGAGTTTGCGCAGTTCCTCAATGACCTGGGGGGGAAGCACAGCAGTTGTGCCAAAGACTCCTTGGTACCCCCTCTCTCGGCGAGCCACGGAGGATGGAGGCAAGTCGAGGGGTCAGGGACAGAGGCACCGGCTGGACTCCAGCTCCCATCATTCTCCAACTTCTCACTCTCAGCACTCCACAGAACTAACCACACCACACTAACACTCTCCAACACACACCAGTGTTATAGGTAAAGGGACCCCTGACCATTAGGTCCAGTCGTGACCGACTCTGGGGTTGCGGCGCTCATCTCGCTTTATTGGCCGAGGAAGCTGGTGTACAGCTTCCGGGTCATGTGGTCAGCAGGACTAAGCTGCTTCTGGCGAACCAGAGCAGCGCACGGAAACGCTGTTTACCTTCCCACCGGAGTGGTACCTATTTATCTACTTGCACTTTGATGTGCTTTCGAACTGCCAGGTTGGCAGGAGCAGGGACCGAGCAATGGGAGCTCACCCCGTCACGGGGATTCGAACCGCCGACCTTCTGATCGGCAAATCCTAGGCTCTGTGGTTTAACCCACAGTGCCACCTGCGTCCCTATCAGTGTCATGCCTATATAAGGAACTCAGCCAATCACTTGGTTGTTGCTGGGTCTCTTTATTTCTGGGCAGATTCCTTTCATGTTCTGGATTCCCATGCTGTGGAGATTCTAATTGCAAACTTGCTAAGCTGCCTGCAAATCATGGATTCCAACAAACCCAACCATGTCCCAGTTACCTTTTCAATCTCTGGCACCGTTCGGGAGCAGTAAATGAGCCTGGTCACTTCCAGGGGATGAGCCTGCGGAGGGAAAGGGAAAATGGGTTTACTTAGAAAGCGCTTTTTGGGGGGGGGGAACATCGGCCAAAAGAGGTGCCCCATTGGCAAGAGGAGATGCAGAAGAGTGGCCAGTCACACCAGGGTGGTGGTGGTCCAGAAAGCAATGTATTTTATCTTTTTTTAAAAAATCATTTTTATTGATTTTCCAACAAAACAGCCAATCAACATATCCGCATCGTAATCCAATTAAAAACAATAAACTAAAATTTAAAAAAACCAAATTATAGTCCAAATTGTAATTATTAATTTTTCCGGGCTCCCCATAGTGTAGACTTCTGAAGCATATCTCCAAATCTTCATTCCTGCCTCTTCTCGTTGCTTTCATATTTTCCACCTTCTGATCTTAACACTTTAAAGTTCTCCGCCCCTGGCTATGCGATTCTCAGTCATGTCAAAAATCATATATCCTTTCATCCATCGAATATAGCTTTATTTGTAAATATATATAGCAATGTATTTTATCTTGCATTTTTAAAACACTTGCTTTTATTATACAGGCTTAACGTAAGTCATCTTCGTTACAAGGCAGGCCATAAAGGAATTGACTAAATTTAGCTGCTGGCCACATGACCTGGAAAAACTGTCTGCGGACAAACGCCGGCTCCCTCGGCCTGTAAAGCGAGATGAGCACCACAACTCCAGAGTCATCCGTGACTGGACTTAACTGTCAGGGGTCCTTTACCTTTATTTTAAGAGGAAGTCAGGTTCTTTAGCTTTAAAAAACAGCAGTTTCTGCTCAAACGGATGACACAAACCAGTACATCCAACACCCTGTTTTAAAGGATGGATCTATTTTTTATTTTATTGTTGTACTACTGGGGGATTAACTTTGGTGCCCAGTTTGCAAGAGAGAAGTTAGCTTCCTATCTAGACGCCTGCGTTCTTAGGGGCTACACAGAAAATAAATCATAAGGACACAGGAATGGGGGGATATTTTAAATGCATATGTGTATTTAATCTCAAGAACTCTTGAGGTGTTGTTGTTGTTTAGTTGTGTCCAACTCTTCGTGTCTGACTCTCCCAAAAGAGCTGGAGGCCTGAGTTTGGGAATGCCTGGCAGAACATGTTGTTGTTGCTGTTTAGTCGTTTCCGACTCTTCGTGACCCCTTGGACCAGAGCACGCCAGGCACTCCTGTCTTCCACTGCCTCCCGCAGTTTGGTCAAACTCATCCTAGTAGCTTTGAGAACACTATCCAACCATCTCGACCTCTGCCGTCCCCTTCTCCTTGTGCCCTCCATCTTTCCCAACATCAGGCTCTTTTCCAGGGAGTCTTCTCTTCTCATGAGGTGGCCAAAGTCTTGGAGCCTCAGCTTCAGGATCTGTCCTTCCAGTGAGCACTCAGGGCTGATTTCCTTCAGAATGGATAGGTTGGATCTTCTTGCAGTCCATGGGACTCTCAAGAGTCTCCTCCAGCACCAGAATTCAAAACTCTTGAGGTAGGCTAGACTAAACTGCGGGAGGCAGTGGAGGACAGAAGTGCCTGGCGTGCTCTGGTCCATGGGGTCACGAAGAGTCAGACACGACTAAACGACTAAACAACAACAAGACTGAGAGGCAGTGATCAACCCAAGCAAGCTTCATGGCTAAGTGGGGATTCGAATCCTGGTCTTTCCCAGGTCCTAATCCAACACTCTAACCACTGGCTCTCTTATTGATGTTTCTGCAGACAAAGTACTAATAATGGAAGGCTGCGGAACCGGTGCCCCCCTCCCCAATGTTGCTGGACTCCCATCAGCCCAAATGGCCAATGATTGGGGTGATCAAGGGAGCTGTAGTCCAGTTGGAATAATACTGAAGGAACAGTTTACCCAAACCTGACTGTGCAGTCACCCGAACCGGGCCCCAAAATTCCCAAATCCTTTCTTCCATTGGCTAAAATCCATTAGCTTGAGCTGTATAACACAAACCCAGCTGTATAAACAAAGCCTTCTCCTTTATCAGTCCATGAAGGCTTAATGGATGGCCTTGTCAGTTCCGAGTGGAGACAGGATGGCAGATCTGGGTCTTATCTTATCGGCTGTAACTATCCTGACCACGCTGACGCACAGACCTTGCCAGACAGGCCTGTCAGCCCCCACACCCAGGGATGGCGCCAGGAGTACTCCTATAGTTGGGTGACCTTTTTACCCCAAGATAAGAGTACAGAAACAGGAAATTCTGTTCATGCTCAAGGATGTAAACTTACGCGTATAAACTCATGAGGCTGGATTCCTGGGGAGTGGGAAAGGGGACCTGAAGGGGATATACCGTATTTTTCGCTCTATAACACGCACCCGACCATAACACGCACATAGTTTTTAGAGGAGGAAATCCGTAGGCATGCCACCCGTAGGCATTCCCTCCATAACACGCACAGACATTTCCCCTTACTTTCTAGGAGGAAAAAAGTGAGTGTTATGGTGCAAAAAATACGGTAAGCTGTATGTAACTGCTCTTTAAGTGTGCTTGCTGTGACTGATCACGCAGTGCCTTTCTGCTACTCCGGAAAGCAGAAATAAACTCTTTCTCTGAACCAACCCTCGGTGTCTATTGACTCCTCCCTCCCTCCCGGGAGCAATGCGCACCCAACCCATGGGAAAGGTCTGAAAGGCTACAATACGTCATCTTCATGCAGCCCCTTGGGGCGTTCAAAGCGCTTCACGTTCTCCCGGCGATCGTTACATCAACCCTGCAAGGTAGGCCAGGTGTCGTTATCTGCATGAGGGGCTGACTGCAGCGTAAGCCAAGCCGCCTTTACGGAAGCCGAGGCAAGGCGACTCACCCGTTGGTAGGCCACAATCAGAGACAGGAGGGAGATTGTCTTCCCGGTGCCCGATGGCATTTCCAGAACACCATGACCCTAGCGGAGAAACAGAGAGAGACGGTATGAATTAGAGGCAATACTGCAATGCGGCTTACGTCGTATCTCAAAGTGGAAAAAGTATGCATTCACGCAATTTAAAACAGGCTGTTCTCCATTCAATCGTTGTGATGCTCGTGATGTAAAAGCTTTGCTGAGAGCCAGTGTGGTGTAGTGGTTAAGAGCGGCAGTCTCGTAATCTGGGGAAGCGGGTTCGCGTCTCCGCTCCTCCACATGCAGCTGCTGGGTGACCTTGGGCTAGTTGCACTTCTCTGAAGTCTCTCAGCCCCACTCACCTCACAGAGTGTTTGTTGTGGGGGAGGAAGGGAAAGGAGAATGTGAGCCGCTTTGAGACTCCTTAAAGGGAGTGAAAGGCAGGATATCAAATCCAAACTCTTCTTCTTTGCTATCAAGTCTAGACTCTAGACCAGGGGTCAGCAAACTTTTTCAGCAGAGGGCTGGTCCACTGTCCCTCAGACCTTGTGGTGGGCCAGACTATATTTTTTGGGGGGGAGAGAATGAATTCCTATGCCCCACAAATAACCCAGAGATGCGTTTTAAATAAAAGCACACATTCTACTCATGTAAAAACACCAGGCAGGCCCCACAAATAACCCAGAGGTGCATTTTAAAATAAAAGGACACATTCTACTCATGGAAAAACACGCTGATTCCCGGACCGTCCATGTGCCGGATATAGAAGGTGATTGGGCCAGATCCGGCCCCCGGGCCTTAGTTTGCCTACCCATGCTCTAGACGTCTGTTGATGAAACCTAGAACAGCATCAACTATTTTTTGCTGGTGCATCACATTATTCTACCTCACCTCCTGAAACAAGAAACTGATTCGCACTGAGGTCAAGCGCAGCAACACCCCCCTCCTCCTCCTCCACCGGCACCCCAAACAAACCCAGCCTCTGGTCAAACCTTGGCATCCAATGTCCTCTTCAGCTCCAGCATGTAAGAATACTGCTCCGGGTAGATGTAATCATAGGGGAAATAAACAAGGAGTCCATCTATGTTCAGCCTGAAGGAAGGAAAGCGAGAGAGGCATCAGAGAAATGTCCTGGGAAAAGAATTGCCCATAAGGAGGTGCTTGACTCAAAGCCAAGCTCCTAGTCCTTAGGTTTTGAACTGCCAGTCAGTGTAGGCAGTACTGAGGGGACCATGGGAATTCTAAGGCCTTAGATATATATATAAGATAAATGTTCAGAAATGTACAAGACAAACACATACATAAGTATATAAACCACTTGTCTGAAATAGTACAGGAGAGCAATCCTGAAGCCATTTTGACTCTCCCAAATTGACCTCAAATATTTATCTGCAAGGAGAAAAGAAATGGGAAAAGCTTTCCAGCGGTCTTTGGACTGTAGGGGCTTACACCTCCCTGGAAATACAGTCTGGCAAGTATCTGTTAAGCTGAGCACATATGCGTAAGAGATTCAGGACCTAAGTATTTACCATCTCCAAGGAATGGCCAGGCTACCCAGAAAAGGCAATCAGATAAGGCAGGGGTCAGCAACCTAAGGCCCATGACCAGCCCACGAGCCACCCCTGAATTGAGCTGCCCACTCGCACACTACGTTCAAGTGGCACAGCGCGGCACAGGGACTCGCTTCCACGGCGCATGCACAGACGCTGAAAATCACATCTGCGGAGACGCCGAAAATCACATCTGCACAGACGCCAAAAATCACATCTGCACAGATGCCAAGAATTACGGGCATGCGCAGATCCAGCCCACAGAGGGTTTTCTGCGGGACCAATCTGGCCCCGGCAAGATAAACCTTGCTGACCCCTAAGATAAGGCATTATCAGGTATCCTGGCAGACAGGAGAGAAGCAACAGACTCAAATTTTTGCTGGGGACCACCTCTTTCCGTGATGCATGTATGATGTTTTGAGCTGGTCTTGAGCTACAAGGTGGGCAATTTCAAAAGTCTATATAAGATCTTGCACACCAATGTTCCTCTTCCCCCTCTCTGCATGTGGTGGGGAGCACCCTGTTGCAATAGTTTAATAACGATCAGGCTTACTGGCTGCTTTGCTTCTCAATATTCTCTGGTTGGCCTCTTGTTATTTTCTCCTACCGATAGAGAACCTACTTGAGGACTCTATACGGACTCTTAGATAACCCATACAGGGGTGCCCAAACTTTTTTCAAAGGGGGGCAGATTTGATGAAGTGAACATGCATGAGGGCCGACCAATTCAATTTTTGGAATTGAAGTTGTTCAGCTTTTTTTCTTACGATTTTACCCCAAAGTTGCTGAGCTTTTCTTAGGATTGAAGTTGCTACAGACCAGCTCCTATCTAATCATATGTTTCTCCAGAGAATCATGAGGACTGGAATCTTAGCTAGTTTTAAGGGAAAAACAGGCAGGGAAAAACAGGCAGCCCTGTTTAGGGAAGCTTTTAATGTTTAATAGGTTATTGTATTTTAGTGTTTTGTTGTAAGCCGCCCAGAGTGGCTGGGGAAACCCCAGTATATTATTATTATTATTATTATTATTATTATTATTATTATTATTATTATTATTATTA
>JAXCMG010000044.1:2150188-2224017 GCA_034642415.1 Podarcis siculus | reverse complement strand
TATTATTATTATTATTATTATTATTATTATTATTATTATTATTATTAATGGGCCACAGCTCAGGGGGGCAGCACCCGCTTCGCATGCAGGCGGTGTCTCAGGTTCACTCCCTGCAGGCAGCATCTCCAAGTGAGGTTGGGACTGCCCCCTGGGCTGAAGCCCACGGGAGCCACTGCTGCCAGTCAGTGTTGGGAATATTGAGGTAGATGGACCCGGTGGTCTGACTTGGCGGCTTTCCTAGAATCCTGAGCAGAGTTATGGGATTAATGCATGGGGAGGGGGGGCTGCATGCAAAGATATGGGGGTGCATGTTTCTCTGGCTGGTGGAAAAGGGTTGCTTTTGCACCCCCCAAAAAAATATGTCCCCCCCAAAATATTGCACCCACAGAATTGGGCATGTCAATGACCACAGCAAATGCCCCCCTTTAACCCAAGCAACGATTTCCGAACGCCTCCAGGTATTTGCCCCCCCCCGCCCACTCAACGCCCCCCCCCCACACACAATAGCCCCTCTGTTTAATAATGCCCACTTAGTCTATATCTGTCCCCAGTAACACTTCCCCTCCCTGTTGCCCTAGTGGTATTTCCCAGGTCTCCCCACCCCGACTCACTTCATGGTCTCTCCCAGCCTCCAATCCCATTGGCCGCCGCAGCTGCTCACGCCGTTCCACTCTAGGTAAGCTTTTTCTTCTTCTGCGCATGCCCTCGCCGCTGCGCTCTATTGGTCAGAAGGACTCCTCGGGTCGCGCTTCTGGTTGGCTAAGATGAATAAAGCTCCGCCCCACATTCAAGCGAGCACTTACTCCCCCTACCCCAAAAGGAGTTCGGCTGCGCTGTGAAAAAGCATCGTAAGCCGCTTGAGAGCTAATCGTACGGAGCTGTTGTAGGCCGAAGTAGTCGAGCCCAGAAATAGGGATGGCCTTGGATGGAGGGATGCTAAAAACCATGAATAATAAAGCTTGCTTGCTTGCTTGCTTATTGGATGGATGGATGGATGGATGGATGGCATTTATAGTGTCCCACCTTTCCTGTGTGATAGGAATTTTATGGTCTTAGATATATGGTAATGTTCATAAGCGTACCAACCAAGCACGTACATAGATCAACACAGGAAGACTGACCTGGAACCATTTTGATTCCTAAACTGACCAAATGTTTTCTCTGCAAGGTCAAAGGAAAATGGAAAAGCCTCCCCATTGTCTTTTCATTCACAAATCCTGTCTTAAGGGTCTGTCTGTGTATGAATAGGGTGAGCCTGTGATAAGTATTTAACATTACAAAAGACTGGCCAGGCTCCCCAGGGTATCCAATCAAGTGAGCATTAACAGGTAACCTGCCAGACAGGAGGTAAACAAGGACAGGAGAAAAACAACATTCGTATTTCTGTTTAGACCGCCTTTTCTGTGATGTAGGTGTGATGTACCTGAGGGGTGGTCTTAGGTTACACCCCTTCTGTGATGTATGTATGATGTTTCTGGGGGTGGTCTTGATCTACAGGGTGGCAATTTCAAAAGTCTTTATAAGGCCTTGCGCGCCATTGTTTGGGTTCCTCCTCCTCTCCTGCGTGTGAGGGGAGCACCCTGTTACAACAGATCAATAAAGATCAGGCTTACGAGCTGCTTTGCTTCTCAATATTCTCTGGTTGGCCTCTGTTATTTTCTCCTACCAATAGGGAACCTATGTAAGGACTCTATAGGGGCTCTTGGATACCCCATAAGGGAAAAGGGCAATTTTTGTTTACAACACCTGCAAGGTTCTCTTCCTCCCTATTTTATCCTCGCATAACAGCCCTGTAGGTTAGGCTTCAGGCTGGGCAGGGTGCAAGGCAGGGATAAAAGAAAAAACTGCTCCTTTTCTCTTATGGGGTATCCAAGAGCCTCTTCTTCTTCTTCTGCAATCTCTCGTAGCCGAGTAAGATTGTCTTCCATAAACACAGTTTTAACAATGAGTCCGTAAGTGACTGTGGAGGCCAATTCTGGATCCACACGTCCTTCCACAGTGGAGACATTGGTTCCCGGGCAGGAGTTGATCCTGGTGTGGATTTGCCAAGCGTGCCTTGCTCTTAGTGCGTTTCTCCCTTGCGTCCTGAGTTCGAGTGTCTTCAAAGCCTTTGGCAAAGGCTGTTCTCCAACTGGAGTGCTCGCAGGCCAGTGTTTCCCAATTGTTGGTGTTTATACTACATTTTTTTAGATTTACCTTGAGAGAGTCTTTAAACCTCTGTTGACCACCAGCATTATGCTTTCCATTTTTAAGTTCGGAATTTTTAAGTTCGGAGTACAGTCATACCTTGGGTTACAGACGCTTCAGGTTGCGTTTTTTCGGGTTACGGACCTGCTGAAACCCAGAAGTACCGGAATGGGTTACTTCCAGGTTTCTGCGGTCGTGCATGCGCAGAAGTGCTAAATCACACTTTGCACATGCGCAGAAGCGCCGAATTGCAACCCGCACGTGCAGAGACGCGCCACTGCGGGTTGTGAATGCTGCAGGTTGTGAACGTGCATCCCACACAGATCATGTTCACAACCCGGGTGTACACTGTAGTTGCTTTGGAAGATGATCATCAGGTAGCCCCACAATAGGTTACCATTAAGTGGGTTCCCTATCGGTAGGAGAAAATAACAGAGGCCAACCAAAGTATGTTGAGTAGCAAAGCAGCTAGTAAGCCTGATCTTTATTAAACTGTTGCAACAGGGTGTTCACTCACCACACGCAGGAGGGAGGAGGAACCCTGAACAGTGGTGTGCAAACTCTTTTGAAATTGTCACCCTATAGCTCAAGGCCAAACCCCAATACATCATACATACATCACAGAAGGGGCGGTCTACAGCAGAAATACATCACAAGGATTGGTCTACAGCAGAAATCTTGTCTGCCAGGATACCTGATAATGGGAACTGACTGCTTTTACCTGAGCATCCTGGCCATTCTTTTGTGCTGGTAAATACAGTGGTACCTCAGGTTACAAACATTTCAGGTTACAAACTCCGCTAACCCAGAAGTAGTACCTCGGGTTAAGAACTTTGCCCCAGGATAAGACTGGAAATCGCACGGCAGCAGTGGGAGGCCCCATTTGTTAAAGTGGTACCTCAGGTTAAGAATGGTTTCAGGTTAAGAACCGACCTCCGGAACGAATTAAGTTTGTAACCCGAGGTACCACTGTACTCAGTTCCTGAATCCAGGTCACAGGCCCACCCTATTCATACACAGATACGCCCTTAAGACAGGATTTGTGAGCAAAGAGACAACAGGGAGGCTTTCCCATTTCCTTCCTCCTTGCAGAGAAATATTTGAGATCAATTTGGGAGAGTCAAAATGGCTTCAAGATTGTTCTCCTATACTATTTCAGACACGTGGTTTATATACTTATGTACCTGCTTGCCTTGTACATTTATGAACATTTAATTTATATATTTGAGACCTTAAATTCTTATAACATGGAGAATGGCAATAAGGCCCAAAAGCAGGGCCTGAGCACAGCAAGTGGGGTATAAATAAATATACAATAATATATATGGATCTGGGGGTGAACAGGTCCCCCACCATTTCCCCAGTCGTCCCCCCCAGGCCTCCACACCTTTAATTTCTACAGACCCATTTGTGGATGTGGTGCTTTGCGAAATTGCGAATAACCGGTTTGGCAAACCTGTAGCCCGTGGGGGCTTGCAAGCTCAAACTAGACCCAGGGAACCAAAGAAGGAAAGCCTTGGGAAGGGAGGGGTAAAGGATAAAAAGGTTTCCCAACCACAGACTCTCGGAATGAGCACCTCCAGCAGCAACAGCCCTTTGCAATCCTCAGTAGGGCTGCGGGTTTCTGGTCTGGCCCCAGTGACGCACGCCTTAGTCATCCCATTTGGACTACTGCAATGTGCTGTGCTTGGGGCTATCCTTTGAAAAGCGCGCAGGAATTTCAACTGGCCCAAAGAGCTGCAGACACATTGCTGGTTATCGGGAGCATAGGGAGAGACCGGAATAGTTAAATGGTTCAATTAAGCTGTCTTGAAGAGAAGCTGCTAAGTGGCAAGAAAACGAGGCCATATTTGATGGGTTTGAAAAGGAGTGATCAAGCAGCGTTTCAGGAGATGGAAAGGATATAAGAAAAAAACTGCTCTTTTTCCCTTATGGGGTTCCCAAGAGCCCATATAGAGTCCTCTTTTTAGGTTCTCTATCGGTAGGAGAAAATAACAGAGGCCAACCAGAGAATATTGAGAAGCAAGGCAGCTAGTAAGCCTGATATTTATTAAAGCTGTTGCAACAGGGTGCTCCCCCACATGCAGGAGGGAGGAGGAACCCAGAACAATGGTGTGCAAGCCCTTATATAGACATTTTAAATTCCCTCCCTGGAGTCCAAGACCACTCCCAGAAACATCATACATACACCACAGAAAGGGTGTAGCCCAAGACCACCCTCTAGATACATTATACCTACATCAAAGAAAAGGTGGTCTACAACAGAAATCTGAGTGCATTGTTTATCTCCTGTCTGACAAGTTACCTGGTTGCATTATCTGGGTTTTGGCCACTCTTTTGTTTTAATAACTACTTAATTTCTGAATCTAGGTCACAGGTCACAGGCTCACAACCTGTTCATATCTTGTATCTGAAGAAGTGTGCATGCACACGAAAGCTCATACCAATAACAAACTTAGTTGGTCTCTGAGGTGCTACTGGAAGGATTTTTTGTATATTATATCTTGAATGTGCCCTTAAGACAGGATCTGTGAGGACAGGTTTGTGAGGAAAGAGACCATGGGGAGGTTTCCCACTTTGACCTTGCAGAGAAATATTTGAGGTCAATTTGTTCAGGACCTTTTCTGTGGGTTTCAGACATGCGGTTTATATATACAGTTATGAACATTTAATTTTTTTATATATGATCTTAAAATTCTTATAACAGAAGCCATGCTGTATTTCAAGGTGAATTGCAGGTCAAGCACTTATTCATAGCTGATGGTGTAAATTAGGATAGGAACAAGGGGAACTAACTGTGCATGTTTCTGTCTAACCCGAATCTATTAAAGGCAGCTTCCATTAGGGCCAAAAGATAACAGTAAATTAGCTGGGGTGCATAGCTGTCAAGCGTCCCTTATTTGGCGGGACAGTCCCTTATCCCAGCGCCATGTCCCGCTGCTGTCCCTTATTGATGATGTCCCTTAAATTTCCCGGGTTTCAAAGGAAGCAGCTCCTCTCCCTCCCTCCCTGCCAGCCAGGGAGGATGGAAGCTCCAACTGTGTTGCTTGGCTGCGTTGCTCACCCAATGAGGAGTCTAAGAACGACTGGGGGGTGGAGCTTGCATGCCTTGTGCCGATCAAATCGGCCGTGTTGCCTGAGGACTCGCCTTTGCTCAGCGCTTCCCAGCGGAGAGGTGTCGGTGGTTTTCCTTGCTGCATCCCCTTTGCCGGGTTGCTGCGCTGTGGGAACCACCGCTTGAGGCTTTGTTTGGCTGCTGATTGACTAAAATCCCTTATTTTGGCTGCTGATCCCTTATTTTCAAGGCTGCTGGTCCCTTATTTTCAAATCTGTAAGTTGACAGCTATGCTGGGGTGTGCGCACAAAATCCACCCTCCTCCCTACCCCAATACCTCCACAATTCAGCAGAGGCACTTGACCGATAAATGGAAGCAACGCATCGATGATCCAGTTAGTCCACATTTATTATTATTTTTTAAAACATACTTTTTAGATATAAGCAATTACAAATACATCATCAACAGAAAAGTAATCCCCCTCGCCAAAGAGTGTGGCTCCAGTTTTACGCCTAATACAATATCCATTACACGCTACAGGTGCAAAAACAGGAAGCGAGAGTAATTCCAGGGGGTCCCTGTGCATTTTTGGAGGGCAGAATCGATGCTCGGTCGATTGTACATAGTGAATAACCACGCTGCATTAAAAGGAGTGCCTTTTCCCCATTTGAGGTTCTCGTAGCAAAGTGGTAATACGTGTTCATAAGTATTAAGTTCCAAATTTATGTGATCCAGTTCCTAGATAAGAGAGTTTAGTATCTGGGATATTTCCAATGATTCCAATTCTCCCTTTTCCCCCAAGGCAGCTTACAGTAAACTCTTTTCCTTTGTGTGCATGTCTGTTTTGTTTCAAGCTCCCCGTAGTGGTATTCCTTGTAGTAATTTGAGTGTTAATGTTACTTTTCTCCTTTTTAACGCCACATTTTTATACTAATACAGTTTCCACGGACAAAAGCTTCAAATGTGTCTCAGATTATTGCTAGGGTTTGCCCTCCCATTTAATGAAAAAGTTATGGAATCTCCTTGAGGAGTTTTTCCTTTGTGGTTTTTCTTTCTTTTTGTTACCCAATTTCCCGCGGGTCATGTGAAAAAGTGTCTTGACGGGGACAAGATCAGAGAACCCCATCAGATCCATCTCCAAGAGAGGCCCATCCCTCAGAAATATTTAATTGTGTAGCCTTGCATGACTTTTATTTCTAGCACACGTGCGTGGAGAACCCCTGAGATTAGGCTTAGCCATTCTCCAAGAATCGAAAGAATATATTCACAACATATTAAACATAGGCGTCCTGAAAGAAGGATTACGAGGAGTCTGTGTTGGAGCAGTCCAATTTTTAATAATTAGCTCTGTTTTCCCAGCCAGTGTCCGTGATAGAAGCACAAACCCCATATTCTTCCCCTGCAATCCTTCCTGCAAATAAAGGAATCTTTTGCAGGAGTTGCATGGAGGAGCCTGTGTCTGGGCTGGGGGTGCAACCTTCCAAAGCTATACTATTCAGGGGATACAGAACACTGGCTTTATATCTGTCAACCCACCACCACCAAGTACCCCATCCTTTTCACTCGCTTTAAAATGCCACCCCTGGCTGCGGTTTGAGCAATCTGTTTGGCTAGAGGTGGAGGGGCTTGTCTCTCTTATGGCGGCTGACCGGCCTTAGCGGAATAAGTAAAGGTAAAGGGACCCCTGACCATTAGGTCCAGTCGTGACCAACTCTGGGGTTGCAGCGCTCATCTCACTTTACTGGCCGAGGGAGCCGATGTACAGCTTCCGGGTCATGTGGCCAGCATGACTAAGCCATTTCTGGCACGGAAACGCTGTTTACCTTCCCGCCGGAGTGGTACCTATTTATCTACTTGCACTTGATGTGCTTTCGAACTGCTAAGTTGGCAGGAGCAGGGACCGAGCAACGGGAGCTCACCCCGTCGCAGGGATTCGAACCGCCAACCTTCCGATCGGCAAGCCCAAGGCTCAGTGGTTTAGACCACAGCGCCATCCGCGTCCCTCCTTAGCAGAATAACAGCCCACAAAATAAGGTAGGGAGGACGTGGGGCACCTTGTCCAAGGAGGATGAGTGTCAGGTGTGACGGGAAGGCTTTAGGAGTGGGAAAAGGTAGAGCAAAACAGAGCTTCTGCAATTGAGCCGGGGTTTCCTCTGCAGTCGGAAGGGAGGCAGCCCAGCTCTGGAGCAGAGACCACGCTTGACAAACCACGCTGGGTTCAAACCGGGGCCTTTCCAGCTAGGAAGATCAGGGAGCTAGCAGCAGGGAAGGCGTCTCTCTGCCAGAGAGCCAGATGCCAGTCAGTGGAAGCCACATTGGGCTAGGCAAACTCACCAAGGCACAAGCTCCCTCTTGGCTCCCATTTGTGCAAAAGCCAAAAGAGCAGAAAAGAGGCATGAAGCAGTGGATTTTGCCCAGGCCACGGTCCCGTCCTGCGGAGCCCTCCTCCTGGGCAGAGAGGGAGCTCTCCTCGAGGATCCCGTTGAAACTGCGAGTCCCGGGGAAGCAAGGTCCTCTTCTCTCACGTCTCCAGCTGCGACGCTGGGACAGGGAGCCGGAGATTCGTGGAGGGAGAACCGCAGCTGAGCAGCGATCGCAGAAATGAGAGGGGGAAGCAGCTGCCGTTGCTCAAGTTCTCAAGCCGAGGCCCAAAGGAAGCCGTTGGCGACGTGGCTGGAGCTGGGAGCAGAGAGGTCAGCTGGTGGTGGACATGTCCAGAGAGGCAAGGAAGCCAAGGGGATGGAGGGAGGGTCCGGCACCTCTGAATATGCTCAGGGTAGGAGCTGGGAGGGAGGAGGGGGGTAACCTCTTTGAGAGGCAAGGCTGGAGCAGGAGCAAAAAAAAGAGGGTCCTGCGGGTGGATTTATGGGAAGGATTCCCCCAGAGGTGCGCTACGTACCCCTTGGGCAAATCAATTAGTCACCCCAGCATCTGAATTTTCGTTTGGATGAAAGGGGCAAAAACCTTCCGGCCGCTGGAGCTAGAATCCTAAGTGGTGGGGGCTTTCCTTCCTTGGAGATTGGGATTCCCATCTGCCAGGGATTCCTCAGCTGAGGGGGTTGGGCTAGATGCCTCTCAGGGACTCCCTTAAAGGTAAAGGTACCCCTGACCGTTAGGTCCAGTCGTGCCAACTCTGGGGTTGCGGCACTCATCTCCACTTTACTGGCCGAGGGAGCCGGCGTACAGCTTCCGGGTCATGTGGCCAGCAGGACTAAGCCGCTTCTGGCGAACCAGAGCAGCACACGGAAACGCCATTTACCTTTCCGCCGGAGCAGTACCTATTTATCTACTTGCACTTTGACGTGCTTTCGAACTGCTAGGTTGGCAGGAGCAGGGAATGAACAACGGGAGCTCACCCCATCGCGGGGATTCGAACCGCCGACTTTGATCAACAAGTCCTAGGCTCTGTGCTTTAACCCACAGCGCCACCCGCGTCCCAGGGACTCCCTTATAACACTACAATTCTATGCAAAACAATAAAAAAATACCATAGCTGTCAACTTTCAGATTTGAAAATAAGGGATCAGCAGCCTCACCTGTCCCGGGGACAGTCTACGGGATATCTAACAATCCAGGATAGCAGCAGGAAGCAGCAGGAAACGGTGCTGGGATAAGGGAATTTCCCGCCAAAAAAGGGAAGGTTGACAGCTATGAAATACTATCACCCTTCCTAGCGTCATGGCAGGTCCTTAACGGAAGCAGGAGGAGAGGAAGGCAGATAGTAAAAAAAAAAAATCAGGTCAGACCCTCTCCTTTTGGGCATGCTTTTCCAGACACACACAGACAGACATAGACACACAGAGCAAGAGAGCCAAGGATTCGCCCATCTTCTCATGTCTCTCCCTTCCCTCCACCATTTTAGCGCATCTGAGGATGCCAGACAGCTGCCCTCCTGAGGCAGGCAAGGCGATTCATCTGCACTGCGAAGCTGTTCTTCGGGATCCTGTCCAGGCACATTCCTCAGGTTCCTCCTGGGATGGCAGCGACGGGGTTCCTCCCTCCGAAACGTCACGCCTTCCTCTGCTGCGGCCTCACCCTGGGGAAGAGCTGCGGAGGAGAGAAGCACAGGTGGGTTGCGTATTTTGGAATGGAGCAAGCCCAGCAAGGCAGAGAAACCAGCATGCCAGGCTGGATCCTGGTGGCCGCAGGAAGCTCATCGCTGGTTAACAATGTAAGCAGAGGCTCACCCAGGTGCTTTTACGCAGCAGCTAAACTGGTGACTGGGAGCGGCCGCCGAGACCACATAACACCAGTCCTGAGAGATCTGCATTGGCTCCCAGTATGTTTCCGAGCACAGTTCAAAGCGTTGGCGCTGACCTTGAAAGCCCTAAACGGCCTCAAAGGCCTAGTATACCCGAAGGAGCGTCTCCACCCCCATCGTTCTACCCGGACACTGTGGTCCAGCGCCAAGGGCCTTCTGGCGGTTCCCTCACTGCGAGAAGTGAGGTTACAGGGAACCAGGCAGAGGGCCTTCTCGGTGGTAGCACCCACCCTATGGAACACCCTCCCATCAGAAGTCAAGGAAATAAACAACTATCTGACATTTAGAAGACATCTGATGGCAGCCCTGTTTAGGGAGGTTTTTAATGTTTGATGTTTTATCGTGTTTTTAATATTTGGTTGGGCGTCCCCCAGAGTGGCTGGGGAAACCCAATCAGATGGGTGGGCTATAAATAAATTATTATTATTATTATTAAGCATAAACAAAGGACCCTCGCACATGTGTGTGTCTTTTAAAAATTATTTTTCTTTTTGACAAAGTAATAATCCTAAATAAATAAGAATAACTATTGTAACTTTCCAGCCTCCCAGAATTTCAACGCCTCTTGCGATGGTTTGAGCCCTTTCTGTTTTAACAGTATAAATTCTACAAACACCTTCCATATCTCCTCAAAATCATTTCTCCTGCATATTCCCCGTCTTACCTTGATGGCACATGTTAATTTATCATTAACAGCTAAACCCCACACCTCTTTATACCATTCTTCCATTTTAAATTCTGCTTGCCCCTTCCACTTGCTAGCTATAATAATTCGTGCAGCTGTCAACATATTTGTGAACGAGTCCTTCGTAGCTTGCAAACCTCCCATCGCATCCTTGCGCGTGTCTTGAACACTCACCCCGAAGTAGTTCTTGGGCACGTAGCCCTCCTGGCCGTAGAGAGACGCCCACCACCAGTCTGTTTCGTCGGGGTTGTCGTGGCGCAAGACGGTGACGGGCTCGCCCTCACGGAAAGACAGCTCATCGCTGAACTCGGCGCTATAATCCCACAAGGCGTAGACCACCCCGTTGTTCATCAGGCCCATGTTCTGCTCAACATCTGCAATGAGGAATGGGGAGCGCCACGCCCCCCGAAAAATGTGGCTCAACATGCAATCAAAACTCAGGACTTCACTGCCACCCACCATCTGAATCCTAGAATTGTAGTGTCAGGGAAGAAATGGAGACAGTGAGAGATTTTACTTTCTTGGGCTCCACGATCACTGCAGATGGTGACAGCAGCCACAAAATTAAAAGACACCTGCTTCTTGGGAGAAAAGCAATGACAAACCTAGACAGCATCTTCAAAAGCAGAGACATCACCTTGCCAACAAAGGTCCGTGTAGTTAAAGCCATGGTTTTCCCAGTAGTGATGTATGGAAGTGAGAGCTGGACCATAAAGAAGGCTGATTGCTGAAGAATGGATGCTTTTGAATTATGGTGCTGGAGGAGACTCTTGAGAGTCCCATGGACTGCAAGAAGATCCAACCTCTCCATTCTGAAGGAAATCAGCCCTGAGTGCTCACTGGAAGGACAGATCCTGAAGCTGAGGCTCCAATACTTTGGCCACCTCATGGGAAGAGAAGACTCCCTGGAAAAGACCCTGATGTTGGGGAAGAGGGAGGGCCCAAGGAGAAGGGGACGACAGAGGACGAGATGGTGGGACAGTGTTCTCGAAGCTACCAGCATGAGTCTGACCAAACTGCGGGAGGCAGTGGAAGACAGGAGTGCCTGGCGTGCTCTGGTCCAGGGAGTCACGAAGAGTCGGACATGACTAAACGACTAAACAACAACAACAACAACATGCTCTGCCAGGCACCCCCAAACTCGTCCCTTTCGGACTACAATTCCCATCATCCCTGACCACTGGTCCTGTTAGCTAGGGATGATGGGAGTTGTAGTCGCAAAACAGCTGGAGGGCCAAATTTGGGGGTGCCTGCTCCACGCTCACAGGTAGCAATGCTTCCAAACACCACTTGCTGGAAACTGGGGTGGGTAGAGAATTGCTCTTGTGGTCAGGGGTCCTGTTTGAGAGTTTCCACTTTGGGAGAACCTCATTGGCCACTGAGAGAAGAGGCCATTGGAGCAGATGGGCCTGATCCAGCAGACATGTTCTTGGTATGTCCTCATGGAACCTCCAGGTCCAGGAGCAGTCTATCCAGATCCCCAGGTTCTTAGGGGTTTTTGGCCACCGCGAGGGCAGGAGACTGGACTAGGTAGGCCCCCTTTGGCCTGATCCAGCAGCTTCTCCCCACAGCTCAGAGACCCATAGCCCATTTGTTTGTTTGTTTTCCCCCGTCTGGAAAAAATCGCCAGACTAAATTTGCAGCTGCGATATGTATAATTTAGGACATGGAAATGTTTTGCAGCTGTGTGGCACAGGACTTTCCAGTGCATCCACACAGAAACATATCATTTTACTTCAGCTCACTTGTGGAAATAGCTCAGAGGCAGTGAAAGAAGGAAAGCAACAGGAAGAATAAGAATAAGAAGAGTTTGGATTTGATATCCCGCTTTTATCCCTACCCTAACGAGTCTCAAAGCGGCCAACTCCTTTCCCTTCCTCCCCCACAACAAACACTCTGTGAGGTGAGTGAGGCTGAGAGACTTCAAAGAAGTGCAACTAGCCCAAGGTCACCCAGCAGCTGCAGGTGGAGGAGCGGGGAATCGAACCCGGTTCCCCAGATTACAAGTCTACCACTCTTAACCACTACACCACACTGGAACTATTAGAAATGACTATCAAAAGCAGCAGAGATATGAGATGATCAGAGCCCACCCCCGAACTTGAAGCATGGGAAGCCCCAGCAAAAGATTTATAATTCGGCAGAATATTTGGATTACCGTATTTTTCGCTCTATAGGACGCACCAGACCATAGGAAGGGGAGAACAAGGGGAAAAAAATTCTCCCCCTCTCTGCTCAGCGCCCCTTCAGCGAAGCGGCAGGAGAAACTGAGCCCCTTCCATTTCTCCTCCCGCTTCGCTGAAGGGGCGCTGCGCAGAGAGGGAAAACTGTGCAGCGCCTCTCAGGCGAAGCGAAGCCTGGAGAGCAAGAGGGATCGGTGTGCATTGACCCTTCTCGCTCTCCAGGCTTCAGGCGGCTATCCGCAAGCCTCCGGAGTGCAGCAGGAACTTCGCTCCATAAGACGCACACACATTTCCCCTTACTTTTTGGAGGGGAAAATGTGCGTCCTATAGAGCAAAAAATACGGTATTTGAAATGTATATGTATAATTTGGAATATTTAATGTGATTTGATTGGATTGTTAAAATATAAAATTTAATAAAAATTATTATTATTATTATTATTATTTTAAAAGGATTTTCCGGTGCCTGTCCCAACCCGCCCTCCTGCCGCCTCACCTGCCAGGTAGCTGAAGCAGTCGCTGTAGCCCTCGCGGTACGGGTCGCACTTCTCGATGGCCATGCTGCCGTCGCTGAAAGTGGTGGCGAAAATGGCCGCTCCGTGCTTGACCAGGGCTACGCAGATGGCCGTGTCGTTGCAGGAGGCGGCGCAGTGCAGGGGTGTCCTGGGAAAGAGAGGGGGGGTGGAAAAACACCCAAGCTCAGTTAAGGTAGGTGTGTGTGTGTGTGTGTGTGTGTGTGTGTGCCCTGTGCATGGCAGGCAGGTGTGGGGGATTCCCTGGTCCTGAATGGGGTAACTGTGCCCCTGAAGGACTAGGTGCGCAGCCTGGGAGTCATTTTGGACTCACAGCTGTCCATTGAGGCGCAGGTTAATTCTGTGTCCAAGGCAGCTGTTTACCAGCTCCATCTGGTACGCAGGATGAGACCCTCCCTGCCCGCAGACTGTCTCACCAGAGTGGTGCGTGCTCTAGTTATCTTGAAGGTGACCCGGAAACTGCAATTAATCCAGAATGCGGCAGCTAGACTGGTGACTGGGAGCAGCCGCTGAGACCACATAACACCAGTTCTGAGAGATCTGCATTGGCCCCCAGTACGTTTCCGAGCACAATTCAAAGTGTTGGTGCTGACCTTTAAAGCCCTAAACGGCCTCGGCCCAGTATACTTGAAGGAGCGTCTCCACCCCCATCGTTCTGCCCGGACACTGAGGTCCAGCGCCGAGGGCCTTCTTTTTTCTTTTTTTTTAAAATTTTTATTGGTTTTACAACATTTTTTTAGAACAATACAAACCAACAAACAAACAAAAGAAAAAAATAAAAAACAAAACATACATAAACACGAATAATTCCATCTCCTTTTTTCCATAAACCTAACTTCTCCAACTCCCCCAAACCTTCCCTTTCTACATCCTAATTTTCAAATTTGTTCCAGCAAATCCTCACTTTAATTTTAATTAATTTCTCCCTTCTTACTCTTTAACTTGATCTTATGTCACTGTAATCTCCTTTTCTTACTTGAACCTCAACATTTTAACATTCATTAATTTTGTAATATTTCTTTAGATAAACTTTAAATTTCTTCCAATCCTCCTCCGCCGTCTCTTTCCCCTGTTCACGGATTCTGTCGGTCATTTCTGCCAGCGTCATATAGTCTATCACCTTCATCTGCCATTCTTCCAGCGTGGGTAAATCTTGGGTCTTCCAATACTTTGCGATAAGTATTCTTGCTGCTGTAGTAGCATACATAAAGAAATTCCTATCCTTCTTCGACACCAATTGGCCGACAATGCCCAAAAGAAAGGCCTCCGGTTTCTTAGGGAAGGTACATTTAAGTACCTTTTTTATTTCATTATATATTGTTTCCCAGAACGCCTTAATCTTCGGGCATGTCCACCAAAGGTGGTAAAAGGTACCTTCAGTTTCTTTACACTTCCAACACTTATTATCTGGCAAATGATATATTTTTGCTAACTTGACTGGGGTCATGTACCACCTATAGATCATTTTCATAATATTTTCCTTTAAGGCATTACATGCCGTAAATTTTATACCGGTGGTCCACAACCGTTCCCAGTCAGCAAACATAATATTATGACCAATGTCCTGTGCCCACTTAATCATAACTGATTTAACTGTTTCATCTTGTGTATTCCATTTCAGCAACAAGTTATACATTCTTGACAAGTTCTTAACATTAGATTCCAACAATTCTGTTTCTAGTTTGGATTTCTCCACCTGGAAGCCGATTTTCTTATCTTGCTTATACGTCTCCATTATTTGGTAATAATGGAGCCAGTCTCGTACCTTTGTTTTTAATTTTTCAAAACTCTGTAGTTTCAGTTGATCCCCCTCCTGCTCCAAAATTTCCCAATATTTTGGCCACCTGGCCTCCATGTTAAGTAGCGCTGAGGGCCTTCTGGCGGTTCCCTCATTGCGAGAAGTGAGGTTACAGGGAACCAGGCAGAGGGTCTTCTCGGTAGTGGCGCCCGCCCTGTGGAACACCCTCCCTTCAGATGTCAAGGAAATATGCAGCTATCCTATCTTTAAAAGACATCTGAAAGCAGCCCTGTTCAGGGAAGTTTTTAATATTTAATGCTGTACTGTTTTTAACATTTGATTGGGAGCCGCCCAGAGTGGCTGGGGAAACTCAGCCAGATGGGCGGGTTATAAATAATAAATTATTATTATTATTATTATTATTATTACTACTACTACTACTACTACTACTTAACTGCGATTCCTGCATTGCTAGGGTTGGACTAGATGGCCACTAGGGTTCCCTTCCAGCTCTACAGTTCTGTGGTTCTGCAGCTTCCTCCTGGGGGATGGCGGGGATGTAGGGAGAGAAGGAAGCTGTGGAGCATTGCAGCTGCACTTCCTACCTTCCCCCAGGGAATCGCTGCAACCCGATTGCTGACAAAAGCCAAGGGCTTGCCAGGATAGAACACCTGGGCTCAGAGATCCACACTCGCTGCCAGGTTTAAGGTGTTAATAACTAGTACACAAAGCCCTTAACAACTTGGGAAACCGGTTTGCCTGCGAGATCACTTCACCCCACAAACGCCCACTCAGGTCGGTGGATCCGGCCCTGTTCCAGGTGCCCCATATTCTCTGTTCTGCATCTGTAGATGGCTTACTGCGGCAGTGCCTACACTTCGGAACTGCCTGCCTCATGATATCCGGGCAGGCACCTTTGCTGTAAAGCCCTTTCGGCACTTGCTAAAAATGTCCTTGTTTAGACAAGTCCACCCGGCTGCTCAGAAAACTGGGCCATTTTTTCTTTTTAGGCGATTGTTATTGTAACTTTTTAAATATCGTATTATTATTATTTTAGGATGCAGGTGGCGCTGTGGGTTAAACCACAGAGCCTAGGACTTGCCGATCAGAAGGTCGGCGGTTCGAATCCCCACTACGGGGTGAGCTCCCGTTGCTCAGTCCCTGCTCCTGCCAACCTAGCAGTTCGAAAGCACGTCAAAGTGCAAGTAGATAAATAGGTACCACTCCGGCGGGAAGGTAAACGGCATTTCCGTGCGTTGCTCTGGTTTGCCAGAAGTGGCTTAGTCCTGCTGGCCACATGACCCAGAAGCTGTACGCCGGCTCCCTTGGCCAATAAAGCGAGATGAGCGCCGCAACCCCAGAGTCGGCCACGACTGGACCTAATGGTCAGGGGTCCCTTTAACAGTGGTACCTCGGGTTACATACGCTTCAAGTTACATATGCTTCAGGTTACACACTCCGCTAACCCAGAAATAGTGCTTCAGGTTAAGAACTTTGCTTCAGGATGAGAACAGAAATCGGGCTCCGGCGGTGCGGCAGCAGCGGGAGGCCCCATTAGCTAAAGTGGTGCTTCAGGTTAAGTACAGTTCCAGGTTAAAAACGGACCTCCAGAACGAATTAAGTACTTAACCTGAGGTACCACTGTACTATTATTATTTTATTTTTTACATATGTACACCTTCCTATACCTGAAGGGTGGTTCACAACATAAAATTATGCTCTAAAAGACACAGAACGCATAATGAAAATGAAAAACAAGGAAAACCCAAGAATCCTAAGAGCAACAATTTAACTGTTTTAGCTTTTTTTAGTAAGCTGCTTTGAGGGTTTTTGGATAAATAAATAAAAAAGGCTCACCATCCATGGCTGTCCGGGGAGTTGACGTTGGCCCCAATGTTGATCAGGTAGTCCACAATGTTGTAGTTGGCACCGCAGATGGCGTTGTGGAGAGCAGTGATGCCCTCGTCGTTGGGCTGGCTGGGGTCATTCAGCTGGGGGGAGAAGCAGGAAAATGCACTTTTGGAGGGTCCGTGTGCTTGTGTGTGTCTCAGCTCCCATGGTTTTGTTTTACTTATTAAAATAATCATATACCGCTACAGTGGTACCTTGGTTCTCAAACGCCTTAGTTCTCAAACGCCTCAGAAATATAGTAAAATTGAGGAAGTTTAGAAGGAGGCTGGAATGAAATCATGTGACTTTTGCATAAATACCATAAAGGATTTAAGTTAAATAGATTGTTGAAGGAAAGGAGGGAAAGTAAAATTATATTATGTTAAGATAAATTAATAGTTAAAAATTGGGGAAAGATGGAAAGGATTTGCTGAAATAGCTAATTGAAGCAGAATACAAAAAAGGGAGGTGTGAGGAGGTCAAAGAAACAAGCTAATGAAGTTAAGTTAATAAGGTTTATTTGTAATTTTGTGTATTTTCTTTTTTGTTGTTTGACTGATTTTATTTTTCTTGATATTTTTGTTGTTTTTTGTTGTTGTTTTTTACTTCTTTGTTGTATCTTTAAAACCTTAATAAATATTATTATTAAAAAAAAATAGTTATCAAACGCCTTTGTTCCCAAACGCTGTAAACCCAGAAGTGTTCCAGTTTTCAAATGTTTTTCAGAAGACGAACATCCGATGCGGCGGTCAGCTATTGTTTCCGGGGCGCCTGCACCAATCAGAAGCTGCGCCTTGGTTTTCGAACATTTCGGAAGTCAAATGAGCTTCCAGAATGGATTAAGTTTGGCGCTTTCGTTTTTGCTATTTATTTGGTGTTTTTGAGGCTTTTTCAGTTAATTTGTTTTTGCGACTGTGTGGAACCCAGTTCAGCTACTGACTGATTGTGTGACTGTGGAAATGGATACAAGCCCCCCATCCAAACAATGACTATGGTCAGTGCAAGTAAGAAAATCTACAATACTGTCTTATTTATTTTATAGTACAGTACATTCATTATTGCTTTCATTTTATGGATCAATGGTCTCGTTAAATAGTAAAACTCATGTTAAATTGCTGTTTTAGGGGTTATTTTAAAAGTCTGGAACGGTTTGATCCGTTTCGCATTACTTTCTATGGGAAAGCGCGCCTTGGTTTTGGAACGCTTTGGTTTTGGAACGGACTTCCAGAACGGATTCAGTTTGAGAACCAAGGTACCACTGTATTCATTAAAAAGATATCAGAGCCACAATAGTCCTATGGCAAAAACCACGTGAATATGTTATGGTCAGAGAAAAGGTGACCAAGAAGGGACGTGATGGAAGCTCATAAAACTACACATGGCGCTGAAAAAGTGGAGGAATTAAAGGCAGAAGCAACATGAGTTTATAAAATGATGCATGGCCAAGGAGAAAGGATTCCCTGTCTCTTTCCTGGACTTGTGGACATCCAAGGAAGCTGAACATTGGAAGATTCAGGACCGATAAAAGAAAATCCTTCTTCCACGCAGTGCAAACTGTGGAACTCCCTGCCACTTGAGAAGAGGCTGTTGGGCCAGGCCAAAAGGGGCCCGTCTGGTCCAGCGGCCTGTTCTCACAGGGTCCGACCAGATGCCCAAAGAGAAACCAACGATCAGGATTCGAACACAAGAGCAACTCTCCCCTCCTGCAGTTTCCAGCAATGCGTTGTTGCCTTCTGCTAAGGACACTGAGTATAGCCATTGTGGCTACAAGCCATCAATGAATTTGTGCAGTCCTCTTTTAAAGATTGGTAGCCTGTTGTCTTTGTCCATGGAGTTTTCTCGGCAGGGATACTGGAGTGGCTTGTTGGTTCCTGCTCCAGGAAATGAGGGTGAGAGAGGAGAGTGCAAAATATGGTCTGAAGCTCAACATCAAAAAAACTAAGATCATGGCCACTGGGCCCATCACCTCCTGGCAAATAGAAGGGGAAGAAATGGAGGCAGTGAGAGATTTTCCTTTCTTGGGCTCCATGATCACTGCAGATGGTGACAGCAGTCACAAAATTAAAAGACGCCTGCTTCTTGGGAGAAAGGCAATGGCAAACCTAGACAGCATCTTAAAAAGCAGAGACATCACCTTGCCGACAAAGGTCCGTATAGTAAAAGCCATGGTTTTCCCAGTAGTGATGTATGGAAGTGAGAGCTGGACCATAAAGAAGGCTGATTGCCGAAGAATGGATGCTTTTGAATTCTGGTGCTGGAGGAGACTCTTGAGAGTCCCATGGACTGCAAGAAGATCCAACCTCTCCATTCTGAAGGAAATCAGCCCTGAGTGCTCCCTGGAAGGACAGATCCTGAAGCTGAGGCTCCAAGACTTTGGCCACCTAATGAGAAGATAAGACTCTCTGGAAAAGACCCTGATGTTGGGAAAGATGGAGGGCACAAGGAGAAGGGGACAGCAGAGGACGAGATGGTGGGACAGTGTTCTCGAAGCTATGAACATGAGTCTGACCAAACTGTGGGAGGCCGTGGAAGACAGGAGTGCCTGGCGTGCTCTGGTCCAGGGGGTCACAAAGAGGCGTCTTTTAATTTCGTGGCTGCTGTCACCATCTGCAGTGATCATGGAGCCCAAGAAAGTAAAATCTCTCACTGCCTCCATTTCTTCCCCTTCTGTTTGCCAGGAGGTGATGGGCCCAGTGGCCATGATCTTCGTTTTTTTGATGTTGAGCTTCAGACCATATTTTGCTCTCTCCTCTTTCACCCTCACTAAAAGGTTCTTTAATTCCTCCTCACTTTCTACTGTCAATGTTGTGTCATCTGCATATCTGAGGTTGTTGATATCTTTGGTTGTCCCCAAAGATAAGCCCCCCCCCAAAAAAAACTCACCTCCTTCATGGCTTCCTTCACGACTTCCAACTCGCCGGTCAGGGCCGCATCCAGCAGCAGCACCAGGGGGTTGAGTCGCGCCCTCTTTGTCAGCCGCTTCCGTGGGGATGCCGCCTTGCGCAGCACCGATCGCTTCTCCTGTTGAATGGCAGAGGGCAGGCAGCCATCAGCAGGGAGGCCAACAACCCACACACAGCCAGTCCCCATTCCCTCTACCTTTCGAAGCCAAAACTCCATCCAGCGTGGGGATGTTTTTTTTAAGGCCACAAGTGCCTCTGAGCAGGTGCAGAACGCTCTCTAGTCAATAACTACAGCACAACTACCGGGGACAGCCAGGGAATGGGTTCGAGGTCTTGCAGGTTTAGTCTCTTTGGCTCCATTTATTATTATTATTAATTAAATTTATATACCGCCCTATACCCACAGGTCTCAGAGTGGTTCACAAGGTAAAATTACAATATGAAAACACAAAACACATCAACAAAACAGAAACAGCCGAATAGCCCCATGAAACAGTTAATTATTATTTTTTAAGAAAATACAATTAAAAAGCAGTTTAAAAGAAGTGTTTATCTTGTTGAGAAAGTTCATAAATAATGATAATACTACAGCCCTTGGCCCCACCCACTTTCGGCCCTGCCCACCACCCACATGCGGACCCCAGAAGCTTGCCCACAAGGCAATGTGGCCCCACCCCTGCAATAGACCTACCGGACTGGGCAGAGGACTGAAGCTCACTGGGCTCTCCGGCAGAGGCGGAGGCGGGATTGGGGGTGCCGGCATTGGTGGCAGGGGGGCTGCTGGAATGGGGGCCACGACAGCCCCAGGCGCCTTTTGTTCCATGGCTTCGGTGATGGGCGAGAGCTCCGTCTGCGGGGATGCTTCTCCGGCCAAGCCAGCGTCCTCCTTGCGGGGGTGGTGGTGGAAGAGGCGGCTGATGATCTGGCGGTACTGGTTCTTGTGGGTGGGGGGCAGGGCGGGGCCGGGGCACTGCTCCATGGAGCCACGGCGTTTCAGGGGCCGGGGCATCTCGGCCAGGACCCGCGCCACCTCCTCAAACTCGGGCACTTTCTGGGCCTCGGGGGGCAGCAGAGGCTGCAGGCGGGTGGGGCTCAGAGGCCGGGGGACCTCTTCCGCTTCGGCTGGCTCCCCTCCCGGAAGGAGGTTCTCCAACTCGGCCTCCGCGTCGCCCCCAGTCAAGACGATGGGGACGATGCGGACGGGCTCGGACGGGGGGCTAGCCGCTTTGGCGACGCCATTCCCTGGAAGAGAAAGAAAAGAGGGGTCACCACTGGGGATGCCGTTCCTAGGGAAGGGAGAGCTTCCTGGGTAACGAATGCTGGAGTTGCGGCGTCGGAAGGGACCCCTGGGGTCATCCAGTCCAACCCGCTGCAATGCCGGAATCTCAGCTGAAGCATCCATGGCAGATGGCCGCCCAACCTCTGCTTAAAAACCTCCAAGGAAGGAGAGTCCACAAGCTCCCGAGGGAGGCCGTTCTACTGTCAAATGGCTCTTCCGTTCAGAAAGTTATTCCTGATGTTTCGTCAGATTTTCCTTTCTTATACAGGGGAACCTCGGTTCTCGAACGTCTCTGTTTATGAACATTTCGGAACCCAAACGGCAAAAACCCGGAAGTAACGGCTTTGGTTTTTGAACGATTCTCGGATGCCGAACAGCTTCCATTTTGAGTTTCCCTATTGTATTGTGGCTTCCACTTTTATGTTTTGGTTTTTAAACATTTCGGAAGTCGAACGGTCTTCCAGAATGGATTATGTTCGAAAATCGAGGTTCCACTGTATGGTCATATCTCTTGTTACGTTTGGTCAGGTTACGTTCTTTCAGGATACGTTCCGCGGCGACCCGGAAGTAATGGAAAGGGTTACTTCCGGGTTTCGCTGCTCGCGCATGCGCAGATGCTCAAAATGACGTCACGCGCATGCGCAGAAGCGGCAAATCGCGACCCGCGCACGAGCAGACGCAGGTTGCATTCTGCTCATGTTGTGAACAGGGCTCCGGAACGGATCCCGTTTGCAACCAGAGGTACCGCTGTAACTTCAATTCATTGGTTCGGGTCCTTCTCTCTAGAGCGGCGGAAAGCAAGCTTTCTCCATCCTCCATGGGGCAGCCCTTAAGATATGTGAAGATGGCTCTCCTATCTCCTCTCAAGTCTCCTCTTTCCCAGGCTAAACAGACCCAACTCCTTCAACCGCTCCTCATCAGGCTTGGTTTCCAGACCCTGGGTCATCTTGGTCGCCCTCCTCTGCCCACCTCCCAGCTTGTCAACATCCTTCCTAAATTGCGATCCCTGAATTGGACACAGTATTCCAGGTGTGGTCTGACAAAGGCAGAAGATGTAGGGGTTCAAATATCCAGAGTGTGGGGGTCAGGTGGGGTTGCTATGAGGAATTATGAAATATGGAGCAAGCCATTGTGTCAGCAATGAAAGCATTGCGTTGACTGGGTTTGATTCATTGACAATAATTTCTGATCGAATCCCACAAGCCTCTGTTCCTCTGCCATTTGCTTTCTCTATGCCTGACAGGCACGTATAAGCATTCTAAGTACACAGGCCAGTTGTTCATCAGGCATCCTGGGTCATAAAGATAGAAGGTAGCTTTGATGTAGTTTAATCTTTAGATAGATCTTAAGGGCCAGGAAAAGAGTTCACAGGATGGTAAATACTGCCATTCTGCCTCTCCTGTTTATGACCTCCGGGGTTTTGCTGAATGCATTCCTCCTTTTATTCCTATTTTATTTACTCTGAACTACATATGCATGCTCAAGTAGGAAACAGTTTCTTTGTAGTTAAAAAAATTTCTTCTGATCTGACTTTGTCCCACGTGGTTTTTTTTGAAATGCTCAGAGGAAATCTGATTGGTTCTTATGAACACTGTGTAAAAGGTTCTTTTGTGAATAAAACGACCTGGGCCAGAGGGGTGGAGAGGATGATTATTATTGTCCGTATAGTTAAAGCTATGGTTTTCCCAGTAGTGATGTATGGAAGTGAGAGCTGGACCATTAAGAAGGCTGATCGCCCAAGAATTGATGCTTTTGAATTATGGTGCTGGAGGAGACTCTTGAGAGTCCCATGGACTGCAAGAAGATGAAACCTCTCCATTCTGAAGGAAATCAGCCCTGAGTGCTCACTGGAAGGACAGATCCTGAAGCTGAGGCTCCAAGACTTTGGCCACCTCATGAGAAGAAGACTCCCTGGAAAAGACCCTGATGTTGGGAAAGATGGAGGGCACAAGGAGAAGGGGACGACAGAGGACGAGATGGTGGGACACTGCTGTTGAAGGTACCAACATGAGTTTGACCAAACTGCGGGAGGCAGTGGAAGACAGGAGTGCCTGGCGTGCTCTGGTCCAGGGGGTCACGAAGAGTCGGACACGACTAAACAACAACAACACATATGGATGCTCAAGTAGGAAATAGTTTCTTTGTAGTTAAATCAGAATTTAACTACAAAGTTAAATTTAGTTAAAGAATTTAGTTTCTTTGTAGTTAAATCAGAATTTATTCTGATCTGACTTTGTCCCACGTGGATTTTTTTGAAATGCTCAGAGGAAATCTGATTGGTTCTTGCGAACACTGTGTAGAAAGTTCTTGTGTGAATAAAACGACCTGGGCCGAGGGGTGGAGAGATGATTATTATTGGCACCTCTCCCAGAGTCTTGCTGGTCAAGCCTCGTGTGTATTTTATTAATCAGGGTCCAATCCTTCCTTTCTTTTGGAATGCTACAAGAAGAGAGAGGCAGAAGAGAGTTGATGCAGCCAAGAATAGTATTAGCCTCTTTCGCTGCCGTGTGACGCTTACCTTCGCTGCCAAGCGAGGCCATGCGCAGGTGGTGCTGGCTCTGGGGTAGAGTGGGCTGCATCAGCTGCTTGTGGAGGGAGCGGAGGAACAGCGAGGAGCCCGGGGGCCCCTGGGGAAGGGGGAACTTCTGCCCAGCTGCTCCGTACTCCCAGAAGGCATTCTGCAGCCGGAAGATCATGGAGAGCGGAAGGGGTTTGTGGCGCTTGGGGAGGCTGCCCTGCGGGTTCGGGGGCGGCATGGGGATGCGGGAGATGGGCTGCCAGTTGCGGGGCAGGGTTCCCGTCGGGTTGCTGGGGAGGGAGCGGCGGAAGGAGGTGTCCGGGCGGCGCTCGCTGGCGAGCGGAGAAACCTTGTAATTCCTGGGCAAGGTGGCGCTGTGCATCCCATAATGTTCCTCCTAGGGGAGAGGAAGCAAAAAGAGGTGAGACATCCCATCTAAGTCCCTGTTTTTGAAGTGGCCCTAACAAACTAGGAACCTAGATAGACTGCCCCGGGACCTGGAGGTTCCATAAAAACATAATCTGTTTTTTTAATGCTTTTTTATTGATTTTTCTTTAACAAAAACCAAGCAAAAAAATAGAATGAAGCTCCATCATCTTATACACACTTATTTTCACAACGCTCTACTGAGCGCGGAATTCTATTTGAGATCTAGCTATTACATTTTCCGCCCCTGAGGTTGCAAATCCGTATCCCCCTCCCCTTACTTTAATTTGTCACCATCGCCCGAGATTTCAACCTGCCATTTGTCGCAGGGTTCCCAATGGGCACCCTCCCCTGGAAAGTCTTCCTTGAGAGGTAGCGCTGTGTACTGCTTAGAGCGCTGGACCAGGAGGGACCGGGGTTCGAATTCCTGCTCAGCCATGAAGCTCCCTGGGTGACCTTGGGCCAGCCTAACCTACCTCCCAGGGTTGTCGTGGAGAATTAAATGAGGAGGACAACAAGAAAGGAAAAAAGGTGGGATATACGTGAAATGAGTAACCCCCACAGAGCATAGCTGTCAACCGTCCCTTATTTGGCGGGAAATTCCCTTATCCCAGCGCCGTGTCCCGCTGCTGTCCCTTATTGATGATGTCCCTTAAATTTCCCGGGTTTCAAAGGAAGCAGCTCCTCTCGCTCCCTCCCTCCCTGCCGGCCAGGGAGGAGGGAGGCTCCAACTGTGTTGCTCACCCAATAAGGAGTCTAAGAACAACTGGGGGGTGGAGCTTGCATGCCTTGTGCCGATCAAATTGGCCGCGTTGCCTGGGGACTCGCCTTTGCTCAGCGCTTCCCAGCGGAGAGGTGACGGTGGTTTTCCTTGCTGCATCCCCTTTGCCGGGTTGCTGCGCTGTGGGAACCACCGCTTGAGGCTTCGTTTGGCTGCTGGCTGGGCTTTCTGCCTTTGGCTCGGAGGGGCTCAGAAGTTGAACATACCTGTGCCTGGAAAATCCCTTATTTTGCCTGCTTATCCCTTATTTTCGAGACTGCTGGTCCCTTATTTTCAAATCTGCAATTTGACAGCTATGCCACAGACCCAAAGGGGAGCCGCACAGGCCCAAACTTACCTTGCTTGGCCCGATGCCCCCGTCTAAACTCGATTCCCTCCATGGAGACAGCGGGACGCCAGCCGGGCTCTGGCGGAGCCCCATGTGGGTGTCTCCTCCTGGACGGGGGGGTGGAGAAAGAGACTGATTGGGGACGGGGTGCCCAGTGCTGGATAAACCATTAAGCAAAATAAGAACTTACCTAGGGCATCGAGGAAAGAGGGGGGGGCAACGACAGAAATTTCTCATTGCCAGATTTTTACCATTAACAGCCAGAAATGGCTCAGCTGAGCATTCCTTTTCTCAGCTGAAGTCTATTAGAAATCTCAGCAAAACAACTATGCGACAAGGCAAGTATAGGAGGAGATGTGTCACGTGAGATTGGCTTTGAGGTTCTGATCAAAAGACTTTGCAATGAGAAAAAGTAGGAGAAATGTTTTTCAAATATAAAGAAAGTGGAAGTAATAATAATAATAATAATAATAATAATAATAATAATAATAATTTATTTATACCCCGCCCTCCCTGGGCAGAGCTGGGCTCAGGGTGGCTAACACCAGTAAAATTACAATAAAAACATAAGGGGGGGGACAAATTAAAATACAGCTTAAAAATACAATTTAAAATGCAGCCTCATTTTAATAATAGCCCATAGATCAAAACCATAAGGGGAGGGAAACATAAGGGTCAGACTGAGTCCAAACCAAAGGCCAGGCGGAACAGCTCTGTCTTGCAGGCCCTGCGGAAAGATGTCAAGTCCCGCAGGGCCCTAGTCTCTTGTGAGAGAGCGTTCCACCACGTCGGGGCCAGTACTGAAAAGGCCCTGGCCCTAGTTGAGACCAATCTAACCACCTTGCAACCTGGGACCTTTGTCATTTGTGGACCTTAAGGTCCTCCGTGGGGCATACCAGGAGAGGCGGTCCCGTAGGTACGTGGGTCCTAGGCATTGTTTTCCACCTTACTGTAAGTTTTAAAAAGGTAAAGGTAAAGGGACCCTTGACCATTAGGTCCAGTTGCGGACGACTCTGGGGTTGCAGCGCTCATCTCGCTTTATTGGCCGAGGGAGCTGGCGTACAGCTTCCGGGTCATGTGGCCAGCATGACTAAGCCATTTCTGGCGAACCAGAGCAGTGCACGGAAACGCCATTTACCTTCCCGCCAGAGCGGTACCTATTTATCTACTTGAACTGGTGTGCTTTCGAACTGCTAGGTTGGCAGGAGCTGGGACTGAGAAACTGGAGCTCACCCCATCGCGGGGATTCGAACCGCCGACCTTCTGATTGGCAAGCCCTAGGCTCTGTGGTTTAACCCACAGCACCACCCATGTCCCTACTGTAAGTTTTATTGAATCTCAAAAGTTTAAATTTTATTTGACTGTTTATTATTGTCTATATTTTGAATCAGATATATATGGGGGGCCCTCTAAAGGCCTTAATCCGGCCCTGCGGATGCCCCAGCAATCTGGCTGCCCCTCCATGATGCCCCGGGGTGAAGCCCTTTCCATGCCCCCCCCACTTTGCGTCCCGCCTGCCCGCCGACTGCAGCATCAAGACGTCTCTTCCTCTCCGCCCCCCAGAGACCCCGGCCGACACTCACGCTCATAACCAACTGGGTGGGTCGCCTTCTTCTCATATGCCACGTCCAGGTCAGATTCGTTCCACCCTTTCTGCACCCTCCTCCGGATCACAAGGTCATCTGCAGAGAGGGAGATCTTCAGAGATCCACCCAAGGACCTTTCTCAGGGATGCGCCATTGCCATCCCTTGGCCCAGAACCTCTGGCTCACCCCGTCTTTCCTGACCTTCCAGCCCAGCTGTTCCCAAAGCTTTTCAAGCCATCGCCCCCTTGAGCTCATCCCCACTGCCCCCTATTATTATTATTTTATTATTATTATTATTATTATTCCTGAAGGAGCGTCTCCACCCCCCTCATTCGGGCCGGACACTGAGGTCCAGCGCCGAGGGCCTTCTGGAGGTTCCCTCACTGCGATAAGCAAAGCTACAGGGAACCAGGCAGAGGGCCTTCTCGGTGGTGGCACCCACACTGTGGAACGCCCTCCTACCAGATGTCAAAGAGAAGAACAACTACCAGATTTTTAGAAGACATCTGAAGGCAGCCCTGTTTAGGGAGGCTTTTAATGTTTAATAGGTTATTGTATTTTAATATTCTGTTGGAAGCCGCCCAGAGTGGCTGCGGAAACCCAGCCAGATGGGCGGGGTATAAATAAATAATAATAATAATAAATAATAATAATAATAATAATAATAATAATAATAATAATAATAATATCATCATCTATATACTGCCCTATACTCAGGGGTCTCAGGGCGGTTCACAGAACCTACCCTATAATATAAAGAAGCCATATTCAGAAAGCAATTTCATGACCCACCAAGGCTGATAACACAACAGAATTCAAATTCCACAATTATCCAAAATCCAATTACAGTGGTACCTCGGGTTAAGTACTTAATTTGTTCTGGAGGTCCGTACTTAACCTGAAACTGTTCTTAACATGAAGCACCACTTTAGCTAATGGGGCCTCCTGCTGCCGCTGCACCGCCGGAGCCCGATTTCTGTTCTCATCCTGAAGCAAAGTTCTTAACCTGAGCACTATTTCTGGGTTAGCGGAGTCTGTAACCAGAAGCATATGTAACCTGAAGCGTATGTAACCCGAGGTACCACTGTAATTCTGTTTCATCAACTTGACGAAACTGATGGGCTCATGACCCAAAGGCTAGCAGTCCCAACCCCACCTCAAAAGTGCCCCCCACAGTCCTTGCCCAACCTTTACCTTGAGACCGGAAAGGTGCAAAAGTGCTGGGTGGCGACGGGTACAGGCTATGGCTCTCGTATGGCGGCGGCAGTGGTGGCCGTGGCGACGGCACCCGGTCCGGGAAGAAGGACTGGGGCGCAGCTCCTTCCGTGGGCATCCGTGGGGAGCTGGCTCGGCCCAGCGTCCCGCCATAGGTCTTGTAGTCATACTGGCGCTCTAGGGAGAGGCTGGGCCGGAGGGAGCGGGGAGAGGCCGTGGGGCTGGGCGCCGTCTCGTAGGGTACAGGCAGCACCTTGGGCCTGGGGGACGGCAGTGCCCGGTCCACCTCCGGCTGGAGGAAGAGGGACGGCCGCGGAGAGGTGGGGCGGCCCAGCGGGGATCTGGGTGCGAGGAGCTGGCTGGGGGACGGCGAGCCATAGGTGGAGCTGTGTGCGAATCCTGGTGCCGCTTCCCCAAAGGAGTAGTGGGCACTCTCCGTGGTCTCCGTCGACAGGCTCTTGCGGGGGAAGAGGGGCAGCGGGGAGGGGGCGATGGGACTCATCCTGCCCAGCAGCTCGTGGGAGGGGCTGGTGCTGAATCTCTCCATAGCCTGCCAGGAACAGAGAAAGGAGATTGGGGGGTGATTCAACAACCTCTCCCCCGCCAGGTCTGGTAAAATAAGAGCTGGCAGCCACAGGCCAGGGTGGTGGGACCGTGTTTGGTGCCCCCCACCTCCAATTCCCCAACAACTGGCTTCTCCTGAAGATACTTGCAAGAGCATCAAAAGAGGCTGCTGTATTTTGAAATGAAGTACCAGCAAGAATTCTTTCAAGGCATTAATTCTATCATGCAATCGCAAGCTATCACTCGGCTTTGCAGAGGACCTTAAGGTCCATGAATAATCATAGTTTAGAGGTCCCGGGCCCTAAGGAAGTCAGATTGTCTTCCACCAGGGCCAGGGCCTTCTCAGTGGTGGCTCCGACCTGGTGGAATGCTCTGTCCCATGAGACCAGGGCCCTGCAGGATTTAACCTCCTTCCGCAGGGCCTGTAAGACAGAGCTATTCCGCCTGGCTTTCAATTTGAACTTAGCCTGATCTTTTATTCCCCCCTCCTTCCTTCCTTCTCCCATTTTTATGAAGATTACCCACTCTGAGACCCCACAGCTAATTCTCCCCTGGCCTCCTTGCTGGCCCAAGTAGGACTAATTTAGCCAGCTAGCCCTGGGGATCATCTAATGTTTATTGGATGGATTCTGGTTCCAGGACTGCCCCCCCCCCACGAGAGTCTCCGTTGCTGCCTCCGCACCTTGAGCTGCCCCAGAGGCTGGGCTGGGTTCTCCGTCCAGAGGGACTCCAGTTGCTTGGAGAGCTCGTCCACTTTGGCCACCGCCGTGTCCAGTTCCAACTGCTTCAGGTCCATGTGCTTCGAGGCCAGAGCTGTGGGAAAAGCGAGAGAGGAGGGTAAGAGTGGGAGAGGAGAGGCAGGTCTCTGCCTGGGAAGCGGGTTGGGCTAGATGACCTCTGGGGTGTCCCCCCGACTCTGAAACTCTACCATTTTTAAAGCAAAGGAACCAAGACACTGGGTTCCCGAAGGATGCCTGGAACCAGAGATGTTCAGAGCAGGGCTAGTGGTGGTCCAAGATGCCCCTCACCCCCGAGGGCCAGACACAGCTCTCTGACTGGCCCTTGGACCTCTCCTTAGCCGCCCTCCCCCCCCCACCAGCCAGCCCTGCTGAGATGATATGAGTGCATGTAGTAAGCCTAGCCTACTGGGCAAGGTAGAAAATCCACATGTGTTGCTTTTGTCCATTTGGCCCCGCCTACCATTCACATGTGGCCCCCAGAAGTGAATGTGGCCCCCAGGCCCCTCCAAGCACTCTCTGCTCCTGCCCCAGGAAGGAGAGCACCAACTGATAGAACACGAGACTGCGGGTCGTGGGTTCGAGTCCTACGCGGGGCAAAATATTCCTACATTGCAATGGGTCACACTAGATAACCCTTGTGGGCTCTCACAATTCTATGCAGATGACACCCAGCTCTACCTCTCTTTTAAATCAGAATCAGTGAAGGCGGTGAAGGTCCTGTGTGAGTGTCTGGAGACAGTTGGAGGATGGATGGCAGCTAACAGATTGAGGTTGAATCCTGACAAGACAGAAGTGCTGTTCTTGGGGGACAGGAGGCGGGCAGATGTGGAGGATTCCCTGGTCCTGAATGGGGCAACTGTGCCCCTGAAGGACCAGGTGCGCAGCCTGGGAGTCATTTTGGACTCACAGCTGTCCATGGAGGAACAGGTCAATTCTGTATCCAGGGCAGCTGTCTACCAGCTCCATCTGGTACACAGGATGAGACCCTCCCTGCCCGTTGACTATCTTGCCAGAGTGCTGCATGCTCTGGTTATCTCCCGCTTGGACTACTGCAATGCGCTCTACGTGGGGCTACCTTTGAAGGTGACATGGAAACCACAATTAATCCAGAATGCAGCAGCTAGACTGGTGACTGGGAGCGGCCGCCGAGACCACATAACACCGGTCCTGAGATATCTGCATTGGCTCCCAGTACGTTTCCGAGCACAATTCAAAGTGTTGGTGCTGACCTTGAAAGCCTTAAACGGCCTCGGTCCAGTATACCTGAAGGAGCGTCTCCACCTCCATCGTTCTGCCCGGACAGTGAGGTCCAGTGCTGAGGGCCTTCTGGCGGTTCCCTCCCTGCAAGAAGCCAAGTTACAGGGAACCAGGCAGAGGGCCTTCTCGGTAGTGGCGCCCGCCCTGTGGAACGCCCTCCCACCAGATGTCAAGGAAATAATAATAATATCTGAAGGCAGCCCTGTTTAGGGAAGTTTTTAATATTTAACGCTGTATTGTTTTTAATAGTTGATTGGGAGCCGCACAGAGTGGCTGGGGAAACTCAGCCAGATGGGTGGGGTATAAATAATAAATTATTATATAATTATATGATTCTACGATCTACCTTTCTCGCAAGAATTTTGACCCTGACATGTGGGTGGAACAAACAGAAAACATGAAACAAAATACTGGACAGCATAGGTAAAGGTAAAAGGACCCCTGACCATTAGGTCCAGTCTTGGCCGACTCT
The DNA here is from genome assembly GCA_034642415.1 of Podarcis siculus. NCBI lineage: Eukaryota > Metazoa > Chordata > Lepidosauria > Squamata > Lacertidae > Podarcis > Podarcis siculus. The sequence goes on along the minus strand of JAXCMG010000044.1, from coordinate 2,193,416 downwards.
GGGGTTGAGGCGCTCATCTCGCTTTACTGGCCGAGGGAGCCGGCGTACAGCTTCCGGGTCATGTGGCCAGCAGGACTAAGCCGCTTCTGGCAAACCAGAGCAGCCCACGGAAACGCCGTTTCCCTTCCCGCCGGAGCGGTACCTAGTTATATACTTGCACTTCATGCTTTCGAACTGCTAACTTTGGCAGGAGCAGGGACCGAGCAACAGGAGCTTACTCCGTCGCGGGGATTCGAACCTCCGACCTTCTGATCGGCAAGTCCTAGGCTCTGTGGTTTAACCCACAGCGCCACCCGCGTCCCACTGCACAGCCTACCAGGATCCTATTTAGGATTTCTGTTTAAATGGATCTGGATTACTGGACTAGGGCATGGCAAAGGCCTGGGTTCGAATTCCCACTAGTTTGCATGAAGTGCACTGGGTGTCCCCTTGGGCCAGCTGCTGCCTCCCTCAGCCTCACCTCCCTCGCAGGGTTGTTGTGTGAGGACGAAACAGGAAGGGAGGGAGCTGTGTGCACCACTTTTGAGCTGGAAGATGGGATGACAATGTAATAAACCAATAAATAGTTCTGCTAAGGATCTGGGGAAACAGATTTCTCTCCTATGCTTTTTTCAGCTGCCAGAGGGGGCTTGGCACTTTACGGCGCTGTAGCATATGAGATCCAAGCAGATACACACAGAAACACTCCTCAGCCACCAGGCTGCAAAATTCCTAGCAGGTGCCACCCATTTTCCCCGGAAAGCCCTCTAGGGCACCCCCCAGGGAAGGGAGGCCCATGGGGCAGGATCAAGCCTGGCGCCCGCTCACAAAGGCACGCCAGCCCTGCAGTGCGGGCCCAGCCCTCCTGGTTTCCTCACCCGTTTGCCACGGGGCCATTACGCCACCTGCCTCCTGGGCAGGCTCAGCGGGCTACAAAGGGTTCGGCCGAAAATGCCGCAGGAATGTCAAGACAAGCCCAGGACGTCCCGGGGAAGAGCCCCGCTTTGCTCGCGGCTATGAAATGCCGGGCCAGTTGCCAAGTGAAGAAAATTAAAATTAAAAAGTGCAGGCATTTGCTCCCATAGAGCAATACACACCAGCAGGCGATGCAATACTGAATGTGTGTGTGTTTTTAAAAAATATTTCTGAGTCACTTTTCCCGGCAGAGCCTGAGCAAAGTGGCTCACACACACACTTATGTATTTTTAAATTGTTCGCGCTGTGGGTTAAACCACAGAGCCTAGGACTTGCCGATCAGAAGGTCGGCGGTTCAAATCCCCGCGACGAGGTGAGCTCCCGTTGCTCAGTCCCTGCTCCTGCCAACCTAGCAGTTCGAAAGCACGTCAAAGTGCAAGTAGATAAATAGGAACCGCTCTGGCCGGAAGGTAAACGGCGTTTCCGTGCGCTGCTCTGGTTCGCCAGAAGCGGCTTAGTCCTGATGGCCACATGACCCGGAAACTGTACGCCGGCTCCCTCGGCCAATAAAGCGAAATGAGCGTCGCAACCCCAGAGTTGGCCACGACTGGACCTAATGGTCAGGGTCCCTTTACCTTTTAAGTATGTTATTTTTTATTTTTTGGGTTTTATAAGGCTAACATTCTACTGCCTTTTCAATGTGTTTCTGGGGGGTATTGTTTTGTTGCTTTACATATTTTTTATCCTGCGAACCTCCCTGAGATCTTGTGAAAAAGAGTTGTATATAAATCTAATAAATAATAATAATAACCCTACGATCTTTTAACCTGCGCGGTTCCAACCATACGCGGTAGCAGGCAAGGGGGCTGAAACTGCGCAAGTTGCATCTGAGCAAGGCAGAGAGTTCAAAAGCTCTTTTTGCGCCAGGTCTGCTTCAGGTTTGCTGGCTTGGAAAGTGCGTTGAAGCTCTCTGCCTCGCTTGGGGAGGCAAGGCGTGCTCAGTGCACCAGCTCTGGGATGCTCTTGTGAGATCCTGTGGGGCCGTACGAGTTTGTGTGAGATTGGCTGCGAGCATCCCTAGCGTGCCGAGACGATCTTGCCCAGAAAGCAAGGCAGAGAGCTCTTTTTGTGCCTGTTTGGGGTTCCCTGGCTTGTCGATATTCTCCTTAAATTGTGGTGCCCAGAACTGGACACAGTATTCCAGGTGTGGCCTGACCAAGGCAGAATAGAGTGGGACTATCCCTGGACACTGGACTTCTGTTGATACAGCCTAGAATAGTGTTAGCTTTTCTTGCTGCTGCATCACACTGTTGACTCATAATAATAATAATAATAATAATAATAATAATAATAACAATAATTTATTATTTATACCCCGCCCATCTGGCTGGGTTTCCCCAGCCACACCCTGGGCAGCTTCCAACAAAATATTAAAATGCATCAAACATTAAAAGCTTCCCTAAACAGGGCTGCCTTCAGATGTCTTCTATTATTTTTATTTATTTATTTAATAAAGTTGTATTTTGAAAATTAGAACAAAAATAAAAATAAAAGCTTCCCTAAACAGGGCTGCCTTCAGATGTCTTCTAAAAGTCTGGTAAGTTGTTGTTCTCTTTGACATCTGGTGGGAGGGGGTTCCACAGGGCGGGCGCCACCACCAAGAAGGCCCTCTGCCTGGTTCCCTGTAACTTGGCTTCTTGCAGTGAGGGAACCTCCAGAAGGCCCTCAGAGCTGGACCTCAGTGTCCGGGCTGAACGATGGGGGTGGAGACGCTCCTTCAGATGTTTAGCTTGTGGTCCACTAAGACCCCTAGATCCTTTTCACATGTATTGCTGTTGAGTCAGGTGTCCCCATCCAAAATCTGTGCATCTTCTTGCCTAAGCAGAACCTGACATTTGTCCCTGTTGACAAAAGAATTGCCCATACTGAGCTAATTGGAGAAGAACAACAGTGTCTTCTGTTCCTTTCTCCCTCCATTCCTGTTTGCTTGAGTGGAGATCTAGTGTTTGTGTCTCGATTTGGGCAACCAGGACAGATTAAGGAATCTCCTTGTTTACCGCCTGCCTCCCGTGTCAAATCTTAGGTTGCAAAAATCCCTTGGGGGGGGGGGGACAGGACACTCTCCTCTGCTACTTTGCAAAGCAACATACGCATTGGAGAGTGTTTATTATAATTATTATTATTATTACTATCCGGTCTTTTTCTCCCTTTGAAGTTAGTTGGGCATTTCAAAGCGGAGATGAGCAACACAAAGTCTTTGGCCTGCAGCCTCTTTTGACATTCCTGGGGCGGTCTCAGCAAAGCCCGCCGGAGCCCCAAAGGCAGATTGCATAATCGCCCCATAGAAAGGCTCAGTTTGCAACCAACCACTCACGTAACACACTTGGGAGCCAGAGACGCTTTTCAAAAGCTCAGGACAATACCCAAAACCCTCGCACTTCGGTCAGAGAAAACAGCCAAACCCTGCTCTCTTCATGTTCCAAAGCATAGCAGCCAAACCAGTAAAAACCAAAAGGCAGACCCAGCTGTTTCCATCCTTATTTGTTTTCCCTCAGCGTAATTTACCAAACTTTTATCCTAATCGTTTTCGCCAACAGCGGGTTAGGAATGTACAGTGGTACCTCAGGTTACAGACGCTTCAGGTTACAGACTCCGCTAACCCAGAAATAGTACCTCGGGTTAAGAACTTTGCTTCAGGATGAGAACAGAAATCGTGCTCCAGCAGCGCGGCGGCAGCAGGAGGCCCCATTAGCTAAAGTGGTGCTTCAGGTTAAGAACAGTTTCAAATTAAGTACGGACCTCCAGAATGAAATAAGTACTTAACCCAAGGTACCACTGTACTGAGCCAGAGCCTTGGTCCCTTCTAGAACCACTTTCATGCCGTACATTTAAAGCACTCTGGTAGCACTTTAAACGGTCACGGCTTCTCCCCACTTTCACCCCCAAATCCTGGGAGTTGTAGTTTGTTGAGGGAGGTGCCTATTCCCACCACGCTGCTGTTCCCAGAGTTCCTAGGGAAGTGGGATTGACATTTTACAACTCTGGGAATTGTTGCTGTGTGATGCCACTTGGCATCCCACAAAGAATCCTGGGAGTTATAGTTTCTTAAGGGCGCTGAGGGTTGTTAGGAGACACCCCTATTCCTCTCACAGAGCTGCAATTCCCTGCTCACAGGACAACAGTTGAAGAATCGGTTCTAGGGTAATTTCTTTCCCAACATAACCTGAAAAACTGCTGGTGAGCTCCCCTCACTCACACTTGAAGCTGAGGTCCAACAGATCCTGGGCACTGGTGATGTCTTCGCTCGCCATTATGCCAGCTGGCAATCAGGGTCCCGATCCTGTCGGCCACCAGCACCCCAAGCGTCGCAGGGACCTAGGAAGATGGAGCAGCTCCATGGTTGGTGTCTGTGGACACGGGGAACCTGCTAGCAGAGCATCCCAGCTTTCCCATCCCCCACCTCCCAACCCCCACCCCACCCCCTGTCCCACCGACACTCTCCACCCCTCTCTTCCCAGGGATGTTTTGCGGCAAACTGAGAAGGCAGCCTTGCCAGTCAACCGCTTACACCGTATTTTTCGCTCCATAAGACACACCTGACCATAAGACGCACCTAGTTTTCAGAGGTGGAAAACAAGAAAAAATATTCTGAACAAAACAGTGGATGTATGATTTTTGTGGTTCATGCTGTGGCCACAGACATGGGATTTGACGGTGAGTTTGGGGTAGCCCAATGCAAAAACCCTGAGGATCCATGTGGATCCGTGCTTTGTAGCCACGTTTTTGCACCATTGCGGCCCCAGGCAACAGTGGTTTGGTGCAGGCTGTAGCCATGGACACGCTATGTGATCTGATGGAGAATTTGGGGCGACCCAATGCAAAAATCCTGAGGATCCATGGGCTTTTACCTTCCCCCTCCCAGGCAGCCTCCTTTATCTCTAGAGTCCCTTATCTCCCTCCCGATCGCTTGCCAATCAGCAGCTTTGTTTCAACACCCCCTTCCCTCTTTCTAAAAAAAAAGCACGACCTGCTTTTTGCCCCTGGGCAATTCGGCTCCAGGGACCATGCATTCGCTCCATAAGACACACAGACATTTCCCCTTACTTTTTAGGAGGAGAAAAGTGTGTCTTATGCAGCAAAAAAGGGACGCAGGTGGCGCTGTGGGTTAAACCACAGAGTCTAGGGCTTGCCGATCAGAAGGTCAGCGGTTTGAATCCCCGCGATGGGGTGAGCTCCCGTTGCTCGGTCCCTGCTCCTGCCAACCTAGCATTTCAAAAGCATGTCAAGTGCAAGTAGATGAATAGGTACCGCTCCGGCGGGAAGGTAAACAGCGTTTCCGTGCACTGCTCTGGTTCGCCAGAAGCGGCTTAGTCATGCTGGCCACATGACCTGGAAGCTGCACGCCGGCTCCCTCGGCCAATAAAGCGAGATGAGTGCGGCAACCCCAGAGTCAGCCACGACTGGACCTAATGGTCAGGGGTCCCTTTACCTTATGGAGCAAAAAATATGGTAAGTCAAATGGCGTTGGAATGAGGAGAGTCGGTTAAAGTATGGATTTTCTATGAATTCATAAATCTAGGTATCTTCCCTGAGCTGTCAAGTCAAAAGGATACATTCAGGCATAATATTTGTAAAAACTTTAAATATTTAGTCTGTCCTGGAGGCAGTGATGCTTCTGAATTCAAGTTGCTGGAAACTGGAAGAGTGAGTTTCCCATAAAGGTTGGTGTCTGTGAGAACAGGAATCTGGACCAGATGAGCCCCTGGCCTGATCCTGGACCCAGGCTCTTCTTGTGGTTGCATGCTCCTATCTGAGTAACTGGGGAGAGTCGACCACTTCCCACGACTTCCCATTCCTTGAACTAAGAATTGTGAAGCAAAATCCTCCATTATCATCACTATGGGTCCTCCCACGATGTCTGCCGGCTGACAACTCTTTCCTTTCGCTCCTGCCTCAATGTAAGATCCTCAGGGCAGGGACCAAGTTTCTATAAAACTCTGGGCTGTCCGTAAACCAACAGCAGGGGACAATGCGAAAGCAAACATGCATTTTCTGCCAGGAAGGATTCTCACCACTCAATATCCTTAAGCTAATCCTTAAGCAAATGGGACGTCTTTTTCTCAACTCTTTCATGCGCTGGCTGCGTTTAAAAAGCCATCAAGCAAACATCAGAAGTACTGAAGTAGAACAGAAGAAATAACACCACCAGTTGCCGGAAGAAAAACTGGGAGGGGATTAATGGAATTATTATTATTTTTTAAAAAAAAATGAATTAAAACAATATGCTCTTCTAAAAACAATTAAAAGCAAAAGGTTCCGTTTTTAAAAAATATTGGGTGATAGCCACCAAAGTCATACTCAGAGTACTTACTCTGGTAAAGGTAAAGGGACCCCTGACCGTTAGGTCCAGTCGTGACCGACTCTGGGGTTGCGGCGCTCATCTCACTTTATTGGCCGAGGGAGCCGGCGTACAGCTTCCGGGTCATGTGGCCAGCATGACTGAGCCGCTTCTGGCGAACCAGAGCAGTGCACGGAAACACCGTTTACCTTTCCGCTGGAGCGGTACCTTTTCATCTACTTGCACTTTGACGTGCTTTTTATCTGCTAGGTTGGCAGGAGCAGGGACCGAGCAACGGGAGCTCACCCCGTGGCAGGGATTCGAACCGCCAACCTTCTGATTGGCAAGTCCTAGGCTCTGTGGTTTAACCCACAGCACCACCCGCTGTGGGTTAAACCACAGAGTAGACCCACTCAAATCCATGGACAAGTCACAAAACTCCACTGAACTCGTGAGTATGGTTAATAATAATAATAATAATAATAATTTATTTTTTTTACCCCGCTCATCTGGCTGGGTTTCCCCAGCCACTCTGGGCGGCTTCCAACAGAATATTAAAATACAATAACCTAATGCAGAATATTAACTTATCTGTTGTCTCATTTGGGTCTTCAGAGAGGGCATGATATACCGTATTTTTTGCTCTATAAGACTCACTTTTTCCCTCCTAAAAAGTAAGGGGAAATGTGTGTGCGTCTTATGGAGCGAATGCAGGCTGCGCAGCTATCCCAGAAGCCAGAACAGCAAGAGGGATTGCTGCTTTCACTGCGCAGCGATCCCTCTTGCTGTTCTGGCTTCTGAGATTCAGAATATTTTTTTATTGTTTTCCTCCTCCCAAAACTAGGTGTGTCTTGTGGTCTGGTGTGTCTTATAGAGCGAAAAATACAGTAATTTAAATTGGCTGAGGTATGCAGAAGGTACCTTTATTAACATTTGAACATTTTATCCTTTTTATTGTTATATTTAAGGTTACAATGTTGTATTTTTGAACACTGTTTAAGCTCCACAACTCTAAACACACCTGCAAGGCAGCAAGTCCCATTGAACACATCAGGAGTTGCTCAGAGGCACTTTTGCGGAGATATTACAGCACGCAAACATGCAAACATTTATTCGGTGCGTGCTCATATGAGTCAAGTTTAAAGCTAACCACCTAATTGCACCAGTCGTGGCACTGGGCTGGGACCAGGGAGAGAGCAGGGTTCGAATCCCCTCGTACCTGCCACTTTGAGCTCTTTAGAGGGGAGGAAAATGTGGGATGTAGAGGCAATGAATAAATAAATTAGGCGGCAGCTGTTGTTTACAAAAACACGTGGAGGAAATATATTTAGATCAATTTACATGCCTGATCTAATTTGCCCTCACGGAAGAAACTTTTAAATGTGTTTGCGGCGAGGCAGGTTTACTGTTTTGTTCCTGTTCTTGTTTTCATTTGTTCCTGTTCTTGTTTTTATTGTGTACTTTGTGGTTTTTGTTCCGTATTTCGTGCTGCGAAGTGCCCTGAGGGCTTTGGATGAAGGCCGGCACGACGTAAATTTAATAGATGTGATAGGAATTTTATGGTCTTAAATACATGGTAATGTTCATAAGTGTACCAACCAAGCACATACATAGATCAGCACAGGAAGGCCAACCTGGAACCATTTTGATTCCTAAACTGACCAAATCTTTTCTCTGCAGGGCAAAATAGAAAAGCCTCCCCAGTGTCTTTTCCTTCACAAATCCTGTCTTAAGGGTATGTCTGTGTTTTGAATAGGGTGTGAGCCTGTGACCTGGCCCAGGAACTAAGTATTTATCATTACAAAAGACTGGCCAGGCTACCCAGGAAATCCAATCAAGTAACCTGCCAGACAGGAGATAAACAGCAACAGGAGAAAAAAACAATATTAAAATTTCTGTTTTAGACCGCCTTTTCTGTGATGTAGGTGTGATGTATCTGAGGGGTGGTCTTAAGTTACACCCCTTCTGTGATGTATGTATGATGTTTCTGGGGGTGGTCTTGATCTAAGTAAAGGTAAAGGTACCCCTGCCCGTACGGGCCAGTCGTGTCTGACTCTAGGGTTGCGCGCCCATCTCACTTAAGAGGCCGGGGGCCAGCGCTGTCCGCAGACACTTCCGGGTCACGTGGCCAGCGTGACAAAGCTGCTCTGGCGAGCCGGCACCAGCGCAGCACACGGAAACGGCGTTTACCTTCTCGCTATAAAGCGGTACCTATTTATCTACTTGCACTTAGGGGCGCTTTCGAACTGCTAGGTGGGCAGGAGCTGGGACCGAAAGATGGGAGCTCACCCCACCGCGGGGATTTGAACCGCCGACCATACGATCGGCAAGTCCTAGGCACTGAGGTTTTACCCACAGCGCCACCCGCGTTCCTACGGTCTTGATCTACAGGGTGGCAATTTCAAAAGTCTTTATAAGGCCTTGCACGCCATTTTTCTGGGTCTCTCCTCTCTCCTGCAAGTGAGAGGAGCACCCTGTTGCAACAGATCAATAAAGGCCAAGCCTACAGGCTGCTGTTTTGCTCCAAGTAATCCTGGTTGGTGTCTTTGTTTTTTGTCCAAGGGAGCCCTCGGATTTTTCCGTTAACATAGATAAATAAGTAAAGGACAAAATTGGGGATCTGGGAGATGGGGTGCAGCCAGATTTCTCCCAAGAGGCAATCCTTAATCAGGAGGGATCTGGCAACCCAATTCCGCCTGCAAAGCATTGTTCTCTACAAGAGAGAGCCCTTTGTCTGGGAGGAGGAGGAGGAGGAGGAGAGATTCCCCCGGCAGAGAGCCAAATCCATTTTGTAAAGCCCAGGGAACCAGTTCAGGCAAGGACGGAGCCAGCCCTAAACCTCTCTCACAGTTCCTCCACCCCCAGCACCACCAACAATAAAAGGACACCCCATTTCCCAAGGCTGATCGCATCCTGCGCACCTGCCAAACCAGTCTGGAAATGACAAACCGCCGATTTTAGAGGCCTCACAGGGTCCCAAACATGAGGGCGTCGGTTGCACAATAAGAACGTGACGTAAGAACATAATAAGTGTTGCTGGGTGCCGGTCAGGCCAATGGGGGCCCATTAGTCCGGCATCCTGATCTCATAAAAAACTAAGAATAGTCTGCTGGAAAGAGATGGAAAAACACAAAGTCCCTACCAGACAAGAATGGCAGGTGGACTATGCTGAAATGACCAAGTTTTTAATGTGTGACATTTTGATATATTTTTAATCTTTGTTGGAAGCCGCCCAGAGTGGCTGGGGAAACCCAGCCAGATGGGCGGGGTACAAATAATAAATTATTATTATTGTTGTTGTTATTAAAATGACCGGAAGAATCAGAAATCTGGAAGACCAAAATTTCAATAAGGGATGAGGAAATTTGTAACTTATCTTAAAGACCATTGCAAACAGTTAAAATCGTTAGTAGGATTGGAATATCACTTTTGGGTGAGTTCTGGATATAATAGAGATGTAAAAGATTTGGACTGTCATAAAAGATGCCGAAGGAAATGATTAATAACAGGACCCACAAAGGAGAGAACGGAAGATTCCTTGGAATCTTTTTTTATGATTTATGTTTGATATATCTCTGTAAAATTTTAATTTGAAAAACCAAATAAATGTTATTGTTTTTTAAAGGTAAACTAGAGTTCTGCAGATAGTCTACTGGATCAGCCCAATGGCCCATCTAGGCCAGCATCCTGCTCTCACAGTGGCCAACCAGATGCCCCCATGTCAGCAGGATTCGAACACAAGAGCAACTCTCTCCTCCTGAGGTTTCCAATGGGTATTCAGAAGCATGGCTGTCGCTGGCTAGGAGCCCTCAATAGCCCTCTCCTCCGCAAAACTATCCACTACTCTTTTAAACCCATCCGAGTTGGTGGCCATCGCTGCCTCCTGTGGCAGGGAGTTCCGTAGTTTAACTCTGCGACGCATGAAAAGCTCTTCCTTTCTTTGATCCTGCCCTGAATATTCCACCCTTCAATGAGAAGGAGACGGTATTCTGCACATGCTCAGAGGGCGTTCCTCCCTGGTGGCGCCTTTGCCTCCCTCACGGAAAAACTAACAGGTTGGGGATCTGACCCCTGAGCTCACCTTAAGCCCTGAGGACAGAGCTGGAGGCACAACCCTGACCTCTCCTAGGAGCTCATTTTCTCCTCTGTAATCAGCAGCTAAAAGAGAGGGGGAAATGAATTATTCCTTTAATTATACTTTTCGTAAGGGATTGCAAGGCAAAACAGCATGCAATCTAGGCCAGGCTGCCCCTTCTCTTCCCCAATTTTTGTTGCAGCTTAAAAGAAGGAAATTGGGGTTCCTTTCCTTCACCCAGGATGTAGAGAAGCCAAGCCATTAAAGGTAAAGGTAAAGGAACCCCTGACCATTAGGTCCAGTCGTGGATGACTCTGGGGTTGCGGCGCTCATCTCGCTTTATTGGCCGAGGGAGCCGGCGTACAGCTTCCGGGTCATGTGGCCAGCAGGACTAAGCCGCTTCTGGCGAACCAGAGCAGCGCACGGAAACACTGTTTACCTTCCCGCCGGAGCGGTACCTATTGATCTACTTGCACTTTGACGTGTTTTTGAACTACTAGGTTGGCAGGAGCAGGGACCGAGCAACGGGAGCTCACCCCGTCGCGGGGATTCGAACCGCCGACCTTCTGATCGGCAAATCCAAGGCTCTGTGGTTTAACCCACAGCGCAACCCACGTCTCTCAAGCCAAGCCATTAGCCACCCCAAAGGCCTTCATGTCCTGTTTACAGACATTTTTGTAAAGTTGGTCTGCCAACAGGCCTGGTGCCTGAAGCCAGCTGTCCGTACAGCATATCCTTTGGGATCCTGCCTGCTTGCGCTGTACCATAACCAGGAAATTCTCCATTGACGCTGAGCTGGATATGCACATTGGCAAGGCAGCCCCGGCAATGGCTTGCCTCTCCGAAAGGGTGTGGGAGAACGTGATGCTAACATCTAAGGCCTGCCAGACTTGTGCGTTGAGCACGCTGCTTTATGGAAGTAAGTCGCAGGCAAGCTGCAACGGCCAGGAGCGATGCGTCAAGGCCTTGCATCAGGATTTTAAGTATCGCACGGCAGGACAGAGCTCCAAGCAAAAATGTGCTCTCCCAAGCCGACATTCCTAGCCTGTTTGCACTCCTGTCTCAGCCACGTCTAGGCTGGCTTGGTCATGCCCACAGAACGGAAGATGGCAGGGCACCCAAAGCAGCCTCAGCAAATTTAGAGGAAGGTGTTACTCGTTCCACATGTTAGAGAGAGAAAGGTTGGCAAGTCCTAGGCTCTGTGGTTTAACCCACAGTGCCACCCGCATCCCTCATCCCGGTTCATGGCTACTGTCAAAAACTCCAGCTTCTTCTCCTTTGTCGGCACTTTGTTCTTGGGATCTCTGCCTGCCTTCTCTTTGGCCCAGGGCGACAACTTCCCCCCGGGGACCTCACCCAGCTTTGCTCACCTGTTTGGTTCCTGCCTCCTTTCCCTTCTCCTCTTCCTTAGCCTCTGGCTGTTGCAAGCTAGCCTCTTATTCACTCCTGACCGGGGCAAATTCACCACACCTTACCCTCGGAAAGGCTTCTGCTTTGGGGGCAGGCCACACTGAACCTGGGTCGTCTACCAAATGTGCCACCTGTCAGCGGCTACACTGGTCTCCACATCGTGATAGCTCAGGTAGTGGAGCGCCTGGGTTTTGTCTGACCTCGCTGCGGCAATGGGAGCTCCAGAGGTGATGTTCAGGGGCCTATCGTGCGTGGCACAATTCTGTCCCACAAATCGGAGGTTGTGTGTCTCAAAACACCACAGAAATAAACAACTATCTGACGTTTAGAAGACATCTGAAGGCAGCCCTGTTTAGGGAAGTTTTTAATTTGTTGTGTTGTTGTTGTTTAGTCATTTAGTCATGTCCGACTCTTCGTGACCCCCTAGACCAGAGCACGCCAACTGAAATGGAGAACTTGACACAACTTGTCAAGGTCTGAAAGTCTGCCACCTCTTTGCACCAGGAAATGCCACTACCATCACTCCGCAGGGGGCAGTATTGCCCATAGCGGGAATTTACAGCTTTAAAAAGGGGTGTGGGGTGTGTGTTTATCTCACTATCATCATGCATTGGAAACAAATAAAGGTAAAGGGACCCCTAACCATTAGGTCCAGTCGTGACCGACCCTGGGGTTGTGGTGCTCATCTCGCTTTATTGGCCGAGGGAGCCGGCGTACAGCTTCCAGGTCATGTGGCCAGCATGACTAAGCCGCTTCTGGCGAACCAGAGCAGCGCACGGAAACACTGTTTACCTTCCCGCCAGAGCGGTACCTATTTATCTACTTGCACTTTGACGGGCTTTCAAACTGCTAGGTTGGCAGGAGCTGGGACCGAGCAACGGGAGCTCACCCCATCGCGGGGATTCGAACTGCCAACTTTCCGATCGGCAAGTCCAAGGCTCTGTGGTTTAACCCACAGCGCCACCTGCGTCCCTTGGAAACAAATAAAAAACCAATAGAAATGACTATTGGTGTAATGAGATCGGGCCCAAAATAGGCATCTAAATGGCCACCTTCTGCATCAACCGAGGTTCCTGAACCGTCTTCAAAAGCAGCCCCAGGCACAGTGCATTGTAGCAGTCTAACCTGGATGGGCAAGCACAGCTCAGAGCTGCACACTGGTCTTCTTTGTCACCTGTCATTAAAATGGCAGCTTTGAGGCTTGCCTCCTCCCATGGCTGGCGCAGGGCTGCAGGGCGTGTGCTAATTGCCTGGGATAAATGAGCTTCTAGGGACGTGCAGAGTGCCTTACTCTTCTTTGCTGTGAAGTTTCCAAATATTCAGAATTTGGGAGAAGGTGTTCCTGATCACGGAGTGCGGCTTCCAGGCAGGGTCTGAACCTGGGTCTCCTTTGTCCAAAATAAAGTCCACAGGGAGGACCAATTAAGAGGTTTCGTTTACAAATTAAGCAGGATGCAAATTCTGCTAAATAAAGCAGGGGTTGGACCAGATGGCCCTTTGCATCCCCACTCTACAATTCTACGATTCCATGGAAAATAAATAAATGCTGTAGGATTGCTGAAGTTAAGTAAGCCTGGACCTGCTTGGCAGCAAGGAGGGGAACCACTTGTTGTTGTTGTTGTTTAGTCGTGTCCGACTCTTCGTGACCCCCTGGACCAGAGCACGCCAGGCACTCCTGTCTTCCACTGCCTCCTGCAATTTGGTCAAACTCATGCTGGTAGCTTCGAGAACACTGTCCCACCATCTCGTCCTCTGTCGTCCCCTTCTCCTTGTGCCCTCCATCTTTCCCAACATCAGGGTCTTTTCCAGGGAGTCTTCTCTTCTCATGAGGTGGCCAAAGTCTTGGAGCCTCAGCTTCAGGATCTGTCCTTCCAGTGAGCACTCAGGGCTGATTTCCTTCAGAATGGAGAGGTCTGATCTTCTCGCAGTCCATGGGACTCTCAAGAGTCTCCTCCAGCACCAGAATTCAAAAGCATCCATTCTTCGGCGATCAGCCTTCTTTATGGTCCAGCTCTCACTTCCATACTTCACTACTGGGAAAACCATGGCTTTCACTATACGGACCTTTGTCGGCAAGGTGATGTCTCTGCTTTTTAAGATGCTGTCTAGGTTTGTCATTGCTTTCCTCCCAAGAAGCACGCGTCTTTTAATTTTGTGACTGCTGTCACCATCTGCAGTGATCATGGAGCCCAAGAAAGTAAAATCTCTCACTGCCTCCATTTCTTCCCCTTCTATTTGCCAGGAGGTGATGGGACCAGTGGCCATGATCTTCGTTTTTTTGATGTTGGGCTTCAGACCATATTTTGCCCTCTCGTCTTTCACCCTCATTAAAAGGTTCTTTAATTCCTCCTCACTTTCTGCCATCAAAGTTGTGTCATCTGCATATCTGAGGTTGTTGATATTTCTTCCGGCAATCTTAATTCCGGCTAGGGATTCATCCAGCCCAGCCTTTCGCATGATGAATTCAGGGGAACCACTGGGAGCCCCCAAATCAGAACAGGATAGACGTTTCGTCAATAGATTTAACACACCCCAAACACGTTCTCAAGACACAAAGTGCTTTTCTGGAGCCCAGCAGAAGCCACTCCTCTGCAAGAGGCACGAGTGTGAAATTAGCCACTGCGTAGGGGCAAAAGGGTTTGCCCCAGGTTCCCTGGCACATGGCATGCGCCGAAACTCCTTTCGGAAGGCGTCTGACTGAAACAAACCACCGCTGCGCAAGACTCTTCCGCCCCACAGCTGCTCTTCCCGGCCCCATCCGGAGGGAAAAACCTGTTCTTATTTTTCTCAGCCCACACCCAGTTCCAGAGAGCCAGGCAAGTTAGCATATTAATCTGTGTTGCCAAACCCACATGGATTTGCCAAGGAGAGAGGGCAAGGCTTTGGCATTTCACTTGGCAAAAAAACCCACCCCAAACCAATTTGATGAAATGGAAGAAATAAATTGATCCCCTGCCTGCGTCTGATCTATATCGGCCTAGGAACCTCGTACTTACGGGACCGCCTCTCCCAGTCTGCCCCACGGAGGACCTTAAGGTCCATAAATAGCAACGCCCTAGAGTTCCCGGGCCCTAAGGAAGTCAGATTAGCCTCAACCAGAGGCAGGGCCTTTTCAACACTGGCTCCGGCCTGGTGGAACTTCGCTCTGCCTCATGAGACCAGGGCCCTGCGGGATCTGATTTCTTTCCGCAGAGCCTGTAAGAGTTGGTCCACCTGGCCTTTGGCTTAGAATCAACTCAATCCCCTCCCCCTCTTTCCTTTCTCCTTCTGTGATGGAACTCCTATTTGGGGACTTCCCTGGCTTTTTTCTGGCCCACGTAGGACCAGTCTGGATAGTTAGCCTTGGTGAAGATTTGACGTTTTCATCCCCAAAAAGTTTCTGATTTGAGTTTCTATTGAAATGAGGCTGCATTTTAATGTTGTATTTTAATCTTGTTTTTAAGTTGTATCTTAATCAATTGTTTTATATCTGGTGTTAGCCGCCCTGAGCCCGGTCTTGGCTGGGGAGGGCAGGCACCTAAACTCTCGGCTGCTTCCCATTATTATTATTATTATTATTATTATTATTATTAATGTCTCCAGGGCTTCCAGAAAAGGCAGAAACAGCGGGGTGCCCAAAAACAAGATGCACTTTGCAAGAGGTGAGCTGAAAGCTCCAGCCAAGCATACGGAAATAAGAAGAGCTTGGCTGCTGGATCAGACCAAAAGCCCATCTGGTTCAGCATCCTATTCTCCCAGGGGCCTCCCAGCTGCCCACTGTGGCCACAGCCCCAAAGTCTGCCCAAGAACCATCCCCTTCTAGGAATGGCTGCCCAGCTTGTTTCTAGCTGAGAAGCGCCACAAGGGGACAGGAGCCAGCGCCTTCAAGCGACGGCACCTAAACTCTCGGCTGCTTCCCATCCAAAGGAGGTGGCAGAACTTGCTGTGACTTTTTTTTGCAAAGCATTTTGAGGATAGAATTGTTTGCATCATCTATAATAATAATAATTTATTATTTATACCCCGCCCATCTGGCTGGGTTTCCCCAGCCACTCTGGGCGGCTTTCAACAAAATATTAAAATACAGTAATGCATCAAACATTAAAAGCTTCCCTAAAGAGGGCTGCCTTCAGATGTCTTCTAAGGTAGTTGTTCTTTGCTTTGACATCTGTTAGGAGGGCGTTCCACAGGGCGGGTGCCACCACCGAGAAGGCCCTCTGCCTGGTTCCCTGTAACTTTTCTTCTCGCAGTGAGGGAACCGCCAGAAGGCCCTCGGAGCTGGACCTCAGTGTCTGGGCAGAACAGTGGGGGTGGAGACGCTCCTTCTACCGGGATCTTGACTCTGCTGGGACAACAGATGAATCTCCTGGGGTGTCCAGAGCACAGCTGAGTCCTGTTGTGCTGGATGAGTTTCAGTTGGTAAGGCTCGATAACGTGGACAAAGTCCTTGTTTCGCTCAGGGCGACTGCTTGTGCCCAGGACACTTGTGGCTGATAAAAACTTGGAGGGAAGGGACAGCTGGCTGGGCCAGGGAGTTGATGAATGTTTTCCTGGTGGCCCCTGCGTGCTTGAAGGAGGCAGAGAGGGGTACTAATAATAATAATAATTTTATACCCGCCCTCCCCAGCCAAGGCCGGGCTCAGGGCGGCTAACAAGCAATAATAAAAACAAGTTGAATGAATAAGACCACTTCGCAAGAACTGCCCCTCCAGATCTGGAAAATCTAAGTTACTACTGGCCAATAGCTCATCTCCCTTTCTTGGGCAAGGTTCTTAAGCGGGTGCTTCTGGACCAGATCCAGGCACTCTTGGAGGAAACTGATTTTCTAGATCCATTTCAGTCATGGTTTAGGCTTGGTTTTGGCACAGAAACTGCCTTGGTTGCCCTCCGTCGGGAGAGAGGCAGGGAAAATGTGTCCCTGTTAATCCTCCTCAACTTCTCTCACTCTTTTTTTTTAAGATAATTTTTATTGATTTTAACATATAAATTATAAAATGTACCATAAAACTTATCACTTATACAATCTTTTTAGACTTCCATCAGCACCTCTGATGATCCACCGTTTTAACCACTTCTTATGCATTTCTTAGGGACGTGGGTGGCGCTGTGGGTTAAACCACAGAGCCTAGGACTTGCTGATCAGAAGGTCAGCGGTTCGAATCCCCGCCAGAAGCGGCTTAGTCATGCCTCAGCCTATAGAGTGAGATGAGCGCCGCAACCCCAGAGTCGGTCACGACTGGACCTAATGGTCAGGGGTCCCTTTATCTATGCATTTCTTAACTTTATATTGCCTTTACATCTCTTAACAAATCATCCTAATCCTCCTCAACTTCTCAGCAGCTTTTGATACCATCGACCATGGTGTCCTTCTGGAGTGGCTGTCCAAGTTAGGAGTGGTTGGCACTATTCTGAGGTGGTCCTGATCCTACTGGGATGGTCATTCCCAGAGAGTGATGCACAAGCCCCATGGAGTCTTCAATGTGGGGTTCCTCAGGGTTCAATTTTATCCCCTAGGCTGTTTCAATGAAGCTGCTGGGTGGGGTTATGCGCAGGTTTGGGGAATGTCGTCAGCAATATGCTGATGGCACTCAGCTCTATGTCTCCTTTACATCTGCAGGTGAGGCTGTGGAGGTACTGGACCAGTGTCTTGCCTTGGAAATGGACTGGATGAGAGCCAACAAACTGAAGCTCAGTCCAGATAAGATGGAGGCACTGTTAGTAGGGGGTTCCCTAGACCGGATGGGTGGGAGACTGCCTTCTCTTGACAGGGTTACACTTCCTCTGAAGGAGCAGGTTCGCAGCTAGGGGGTCCTCCTGGATCCTTTGCTGTCGCTCAAGGCTCAGGTGGCCTCAGTTCCTTCCATCAGCTTCGGCTGGTGGCCCAGCTTGCACCCCTATCTGGACAGGGCTAGCCTAACTACTGTTGCCTATGCTCTGGTAACCTCAAGGTTAAAGGTAAAGGTAAAGGGACCCCTGACCATTAGGTCCAGTCGTGGCCGACTCTGGGGCTGTGGCGCTCATCTCGCTTTATTGGCCGAGGGAGCCGGCGTACAGCTTCCAGGTCATGTGGCCGGCATGACTAAGTTGCTTCTGGCGAACCAGAGCAGCGCATGGAAACGCTGTTTATCTTCCCGCTGGAGCGGTGCCTATTTATCTACTTGCACTTTGAGGTGCTTTTGAACTGCTAGGTTGGCAGGAGCTGGGACCGAGCAACAGGAGCTCAACCCGTCACGGGGATTCGAACCACTGACCTTCTGATCAGCAAGCCCTAGGCTCTGTGGTTTAACCCATAGAGCCACCCGTGTCCCTTAACCTCAAGGTTAGATTACTGCAACGTGTTATAAGTTGGGCTGCCCCTGAAGATGGTTTGGAAACTTCAGCTGGTACAGAATTCAGTGGCCAGGTTGCTCAAGACCATGGGTAGGCAAACTAAGACCCGGGGGCCGGATCCAGCCCAAACGCCTTCTAAATCCGGCCCGCAGACGGTCCAGGAATCAGCGTAATTTAACATGAGTAGAATGTGTCCCTTTATTTAAAATGCATCTCTGGGTTATTTGTGGCGCCTGCCTGGTATTTTTTACATGAGTAGAATGTGTGCTTTTATTTAAAACGCATCTCTGGGTTATTTGTGGGGCATAGGAATTCCTTCATTTTTATTTTCAAAATATAGTCCGGCCCCCCACAAGGTCTGAGGAACAGTGGACCAGCCCCCTTCTGAAAAAGTTTGCTGACCCCTGCTCAAGACGGTTTGAGCATATTACACCGATCCTGGTCTGACTGCACTGGCTACCGATTAGTTTCCGGGCCCAATTCAAAGGGCTGCTTTTGACCTATAAAGCCTTAAACGGCTCAGGACCGCAATACCTCAAAGACTACCTCTTTCCTTATGAACGTACCCAGACCGAGATAATCTCCTGAGGCCCTTCTTTGTGTGTCTCCTCCACAAGCGGTCCGGAGGGTGGCAACACGAGAGCAGGGCCTTCTCTGCAGTGGCTCCCTGCCTGTGGAATGCTCTCCCCAGGAAGGCTGGCCTGGCCCCTTCATTACATAACATTCGGTGCCAGGCAAAAACATTCCTCTTCAACCAGTCTTTCAGCTGATTAACATTCTATGGCTTTTAAAATGAGTTTGCGGAAAAAATAAAAATAAAATGAGTTTGCGGGGTGTTTGTAATTATTGGTTTGTTTTCATATGTATTTTGTGTTCTCATTTCGTTTTTGTTTATAATGATCTTTATTGGTTTTTCAGTTACATACTCCACATACAAATATTGTTTTACATTTTACATTTATACTTGCTCCTAAGAGCTGACTTCCTTCCTTCTTCTGGCTTTTTTATATCGTATCTAAACTTTTTCGCATTGTCTTGTGTTCTCATTTTGTATTATTCTGCCTCAGACCGCCCTGTGATCTCCGGACAAAGGGTGGCATACAGATTTAAATAAATAACAAAATAATAATTGTTATTCATTTCATGTCTAAGGATGCATGGACAGCAATCTTAAGAGTACTTCCTCCTGGATCTGTGGGAATTATTCCTACCTATTCCTTCTCTTTGCTTCTCACCTGCCTTCTCATCACGCAAGGGCTGGGCACATCGAATACGAAATCTAAAACAGGGATTGGGAACCCGAGGGCCAAATTCCCTCCTGGGCAATGTTCCGGGGGCCGAATGCCAACGCTGGGCAGGGCCAGAGGCAAAAAGAGGGCGAGGCGCTGAATTTCACTTTGGCATCGTAGGCCAGTTTCGACAAGACACTTACACACAGGCTCTCTCTGTCTTCCAGCCAAGTGAGCAGGAGATACCGTATTTTTCGCTCTATAAGACGCACCACACCACAAGACACACCAATTTTTGGAGGAGGAAAACAAGAAAAAAAATATTTTGAATCCCAGAAGCCAGAACAACAAGAGGGATCGCTGCACAGCGAAAGCAGCGATCCCTCTTGCTGTTCTGGCTTCTGGGATAGCTGCGCAGCCTGCATTCGCTCCATAAGGCACACACACACACATTTTCTCTTACTTTTTAGGAGGGGAAAAGTGAGTCTGATAGAGCAAAAAATACGGTAGATTCAGAGCTGAAGGGCACTTCCCAACCAGGGAAGAATACTGAAGGAGGGTGAAAATTAGGGTCAGTGGCCTGGGAAGAACCCTGTGGGCCACATTTGCCCATAACACAGGCCTGATCTATCTCCATCATCATCATTATTATTAGATTATTCTTCATTATTATAATAATAATTATTAGAATTCTTTCTAGAAATATTTTTCTTAGAATGGCAATGGCGCCCACCTGAGAATTGCCAAGTTCCAGTGAGTTCCAGCTGAAAAAAGCCCTGATTATTATTATTAAAATTTGCATGCTGCCCTTCGTCCGCAGATCTCAAACCTGAAGCATTAAAACTGTCAAAACAATATTAACCGCTCCTTCTCACCCCGACCAATTAGCAGCCTAAAACCTCAGGGCTCTGCATCGTTAAAAGCCTGGAGGAAGAGTCAAGTTTTCACCAGGGCCAAAAACCAAGCAGAGTCTTTGCTACGTGGCTTTTCCAGCAACCACGGAGCCACCACCAAGAAGGCCCTTTTCATGAGTGATGGATATTCGTGCCTTACTTGGTGGTGGAATAACAAGCAAGGCTTTCGTAGCAGATCTTAAAGCCAAGGTAGGAAGATGCCTTCTCTGCGACTGAGTCCTTAGTCTTTCAGGAAAGCTGGCATTAAAACCAGGAGCCCTGCAGGCTGTAAGTATGTCTGAATCGTGAGCAGGCCAGGAGGCCATGAAGGCTGACCCTCACCCATAGACTGCACATTGAGCTGTAGACTTAGCTTTGCTTTCTACTAGCCACAAAACTGAATTTCTGTGCAGCACTGCGAGAAATGGACTCAGGACTGGGTGGACCCTGGTCCATTAGGAGTCCCCTGACGTTCTTAGCTAGCCATGCATCCTAGAAACCCCGGAATCGAAGAGTAGGAAGGGACCACAAGGGTCATCTAGTCCAAACCACTGCAATGCAGGAAACTTTTTTGCCCAACTGAGCTATCCCGCAGATCCTGGCCTTGCGGTCTGAGTGTGAGGCCACGTGATCAGGAGAAGGGAAGGGTGACATTGAGGTTATCGGCAGAGGAGGAACCAGTTTCAACAGCGACGGGAGGGAAGGAGATTCCTTTTTTTGGAACTCGCAGGGACAGGAATGCATTAGCTTATCTGTCTAAAAGCCTCAGCTCTTTTGAGCTCAGCCTTCAGCAGCCTGGGCCAGCGAAGGCTATCATAACAACAACAGAAGAGCCTGCAGAATCAGGCCCATCGAGTCCAGCATCCTGTTCCCCCAGATGCCGCAAAGGAAACCCTTAAGCAGGGACTGAGCACAGGAGCCCTCTCCTCCTCCACAAATCTGTCTAGTCCTCTTTTAAAGCCATCCAGGCCATCGCTGCCTCATGTGGCAGAGAGTTCCACAGTTTAACCATGTGACAAAGTCATTATCTTTCCTCTGTCCTGAATCTTCCAATCTTCATTGGATGAAAACGGGTTCTAGTGTTATGTGGGGGGGGATCCTCTCTGCCCACTTTCCCCAGCCCATGCATTATTTTATAATAAACTTCTATTGCATAATAATAATAATAATAATAATAATAATAATAATAATAATTTATTTATATCCCGCCTTCCCCAGCTGAAGCTGGGCTCAGAACAGCTAACAGCAATAAAAGTAACACAGCATTATAAAATCAATATTATAAAATCAATTCAAAACCAAATGGCAACTGTTGGGCTAGAGTTCTGTGAAGAATTACCAAAGGAGGGGTCAGACTGTGCCTTGGCCAAAGGCCTGGTGGAACAGCTCCGTCTTGCAGGCCCTGCAAAAAGATGTCAAGTCCTGCAGTGCCCTAGTCTCTTGGGACAGAGTGTTCCACCAGATCGGGGCCACGGCCGAAAAAGCCCTGGCTCTGGTCAAGGCCAGCCTAACCTCCCTGTGGCCCGGGACCTCCAAGATGTTTTTGTTTGAAGACCATAAGGTCCTCCGTGGGACATACCAGGAGAGGTGGTCCCATAGGTACGAGGGTCCTAGGCCGCATAGGGCTTTAAAGGTTAAAAGGCATCACTTGCCTTTTCTCTAAACTAAAGAGTCCAAAATGCTACAACCCTTTTTCTCCTAGTCTCTCAGTCTCCCTGATTGTTTTGCTTGCTCCATCCTCTTATAAACTGAATCACACATATCAGAAATAAATGCATATTTCCTCCGCTCTGTTCCCCCCTGCCTTCCTTTTCCTCTGAGGAACCCCATGTGCTGCTTACAGGTGGTCAACCCCCAATTTTTTTAGGGTGCATGAGAGAGGGAGGGGCAGGGACCCTGCATGTTGGGTAAAGCGCCATTAACTTGGATCAGGATAACCCAAGGCAGATTCGGGCATGCCCATCTTTTACTACGGATTATCCCAATTATCGCACAAAGCCTTCGCCACTGGAAGCTTTCCTCACGTGGCACGGGGCCACCGGAGGCAGCTGGGCCCAGGCCCAGGAGAACATGCCGCCTGCCACACCCTCTGCCTGGGCAGCTGCCCACATCAAGCCTCCGGTGAAACCGCAGCCGCACCTTCTCACGCAGCAAAGAAAACACGAAATATTTTTAGCTGCCGGTGTGTGTCATTTGCCGTTGGGACTCCTGCATCGCAGCGGGCTGGGCTGGATGAAGCTCGGCGTCCCTTCTTACCCTGCTTATTCCATGTATCACTCACCGAAGCGTCTTTGACAACAACACAATATTCAAGGGAGCTTTGGGGCCTGTTTTGTGCCCCTATGACACATACACACACACCGTTGTACCACTCGCAGGGCAATCGAGGGCAGCCACCCTCGCCAAGGCCCTGTCGGGAGAGCGGTGGCGGCTGGTGCCCAGTGCAAGAGGCTAGCAGACCCTTTTGGGGGTGATGTCCAAGCCCCATGGCAGGCAGCGACAACACTGGGCCGGTTGTATGTAAGAAGTCAGGCCACGAGATGGGGAGGGGGCTGACTGAGGTTTTGGGGGCAGCGCCTGAACATAGAGAGTTGCAGCGCACGGAAACGCCGTTTACCTTCCCACTGGAGCAGTACCTATTGATCTACTTGCACTTTGACGTGCTTTCAAACTGCGAGGTTGGCAGGAGCAGGGACCGAGCAATGGGAGCTCACCCCGTCACGGGGATTTGAACCACCAGCCTTCTGATCGGCAAGTCCTAGGCTCTGTGGTTTAACCTACTGCGCCACCCACGTCCCTGAACCCGGGACACCCTTCTGCATGCCAAGCAGCTCTCCACCGCTGACCTCCTTTTCCCACCACCCACCACCCTAATGTACCAGCCTCCAAAAATAGGAGAGGATTAAATTTGCAAACTCAGAAGGGGAAAGAAACCCGGGAGGCTGGGCTCTCTTCTGGAAAACATCTTTTTTTGCAAAACAAAATATAATAAATAAATAACTTTTTTTGCGCGCGGGGGGTGGGGTGCGTTCTCTCTTCCAAGTCAAATTCCAGGGCGGCCCCTCCCTCCCCGCTCCCCTCCAGCCTTTGGTGGAAGGGGGGGGGGGGTTGAAGATGCCTGCCTCCCTCCCTGCCTGGCTCTCCCTCGGTGAATAATCGCACCCAAAATGTCTGCAGCGCAGGGCGAGAGCAAGCCCGGGCGTGAATCGGATCCGCCTGCCGGCCGACCCCCCCCCCACCTCCAGCCGCCGCGGTGCCCTGGAGACAGGCGGATCCGATTCCCAGAGTCAGAATCAGGGAGGAGAGGAAAAGGGGAGACGGAAAAGGAGGCAGACCCTCCCCTCGAAAATGGGGGCATCTTGGCAATACCCCCCCAAAAAGCGGCAAGAAAAACGCAGAGCAGCCGTTTCCCACGCAGAGGTAGGAGGCGCGTTGGAAGGATTTGGGGAGGGGGGACCCTCGTTCCTCCGCCCAGTCCCCGCCTGGGAAAGTTGGGGAAAGTTTTTTGGTGGGGGGTGAAGGACCCGCGCCCCCCAAACCCTTGGCCGCCCCCACCTCCAGGAGGCTTTTCGACGCCGGCTGCGCGCTTAGAGGAAAAAGTTTGCCAAAGTTTGGCCAAGTTTGCCAAAGTTTCCCAAAGTTTGGCCAAGTTTCCCAAAGTTTGGCCAAGTTTGCCAAACTTTGCCCCCGTCCCCTCGCCCTCCGCGGACCGACCTGGGGCTGAACAGGCGCTGCTGGTGCTTCTCCCGGGGGGGGGGGGGGGCTCCGGCCGCCGCCGTCGGGGCTCTTCCTGGGACTGATCCGCCGCCGCCGCCGCCGTGCGCCCCACGCCTCTTCCCGGGAACAGGTCGGGCTCCCTGCCCGCTGCCTCCGCCCACCGCCGCTTCCCTTGGCCGTCCAACAGGTAGGACAGCTCCGGAGCGGCTCCTGCTGCATTCTGGGACTGGTAGTCCTGCTCTGAACCGGATTATTAGGGCCGTTCACACGCACAAAGAATTGCATTTTGTGTTTTTTGTGGCATGGCAATGCATGTTTGCGTGCAAGCGTTGTTTACGCAAAGTATCTTTCCATTTCCCAGTTTTTCTTGTTTCCAATTTTTCTTGTTTTCTAAATATTGTTGATCAAGGGGTGAATGATTGTGTTTAGATGCATATGTTTGAAATTTGCCCCTTTTTTGACATTCTTGTATTATTTAATAAAATTAATAAAAAATTAAAACACACACACACAGAGGGTCCCGCGACGGGGCGCGGTGGGATCCGATTGGAGCCCCGCCGGCGCCCTGGGGGGACTGGCGCTGCAGGGATACCTCTGAGCATGGGCAGAGTGCCCAGGCTGTCCCCGCAAGCCCTTCCCCTTTTTTTTCTGGGGGGGGGGGGCGAATCTGAAGTCGCTCCGGCTGCTGGTCCGTCGGGGGGTGGAGGGCGCTTATTTTAAGGTGTGGATAGGGGGGTACAACGCACCCCACCCCATGGGTTTTAATGTTCTATTTTAATCTTGTTTTTAAAGTTGTATTTTAATCAACTTGTTTCTGTTATTGATTGTTTGAGCCCGGTCTTGGCTGGGGAGGGCGGGGTATAAATAAAATTATTATTATTATTATTATTATTATTATTATTATTACTATTACTATTATTGGAAACACTGCGCCTTCCTGCTTTAAATTGCATTACCTGTCATTTTTTATCATTTTGATTTGCCCTGGATTCCCGGGAGGGAGGGAGGGGGGCAAAAGTACTTTGCCCATGCTCAGAGGCCACATCACTGTCTCTGATGAGCTGGGACGTGGAGGGCACGCGGGGTGGGGGCCAGCTCAAACAACCGAGGGGCGGATCGGGAAAGAGAAAAGGTGACTGCAAGCCCACCTGGGTCTTCTCTAGCTGGAGGAGGGAGAAGACTACAACTCCCAGCAGCCCCCGCGCCCGCCGGGTGACACATGGCTTTGGAATGCCAGCTGCTGCCAGCCTTTCTCTCGGGCTCCTTAAACCGGTCCAGAGAGCCGGGAGTCAGCAGCGCCTCTCCCCGAAAGCAGAAAAGTAGCAGCCAAGGCAGGAGCGGTTCCTGGCCTTGCCAGCTTGGCATTTCTCTCCCCTGCTGAAGATTAAGAAGTCCATCACCAGATTCCCTCCAGGGCTTCACCTTGGAAATAATAATAATAATTTTTTATTGTTTATACCCCGCCCATCTGGGTTTCCCCAGCCACTCTGGGCGGCTTCCAACAAAACACTAAAATACAAGAACCTATTAAACATTAAAAGCTTCCCTGAACAGGGCTGCCTTCAGATGTCTTCTAAAAGTCTGGTAGTTGTTGTTCTCTTTGACATCTGGTGGGAGGGCGTTCCACAGGGAGGGTGCCACCACCGAGAAGGCCCTCTGCCTGGTTCCCTGTAACTTGGCTCCATCCTTAATAAGAGGGTGGCTGACTTAGAATCATAGATTTGGAAGGGGTCTCCCAGGGTCATCTAGTCCAACCCCCCACAATGCAGAAATCACTGCTGAAGAATCCCTGGCAGATGGCCACCCAACCTCTGCTTAAAAACCGCCAAGGGAGTTGGTGCCACTGCTGAATGTCTCTTACAATCAGAAAGTTCTTCCTGATGTTCAGTCGGAATTTCCTCTCTTGTAACTTGAAGCCACGGGTTCGAGTCCTACCCTCCAGTGCAGGAGAAAACAAGCTTTCTCCATCTTCCATGTGACAGCCCTTGAGATATTTAAAGATGGCTATCATATCATATTGACTATGCAAAAGCCTTTGACTGTGTCGACCACAGCAAACTATGGCAAGTTCTGAAAGAAATGGGAGTGCCTGATCACCTCATCTGTCTCCTGAGAAATCTCTATGTGGGACAGGAAGCTACAGTTAGAACTGGATATGGAATAACTGATTGGTTCAAAATTGGGAAAGGAGTACGGCAAGGCTGTATATTGTCTCCCTGCTTATTTAACTTATATGCAGAACTCATCATGCGAAAGGCTGGGCTGGATGAATTCCAAGCCGGAATTAAGATTGCCGGAAGTGTCCACCATCCCTTAGACCATGTTGTGGGCTGGAGTATATTTTTTGGGGGGAAATGAACGAATTCCTATGCCCCACAAATAACCCAGAGATGCATTTTAAAGAAAAGGACACATTCTACTTATGTAAAAACACTCTGATTCCCGGACTGTCCACGGGCTGGATTGAGAAGGCGATTGGGCTGGATCCAGCCCCTGGGCCTTAGGTTGCCTACCCCTGTCCTAGTGTGATGCTCTAACCACTACACCACACTGGCTCTTAATCAGGAAATTTCCTTCCACCGCACTGTCAAAAAGTGCCTGGGAACTTTTTTGAAAGCTGAACTCTCTTTTTTTGTTTTTTTCTTTAAAAAAGAAAAAAGAAATCTTTAAGCTGTCTATAGAAAAATGTCTGGTGACCCTTCTATTGGATGGAGTCAAAGCAAAGCAAATGGCCTTTTCAGTTGAAAACGGTTCCTTGTGCTTATGTCCCATTGAAATTGAGCCCTTTAAAAGGATTTAGCTGCGGCACCAATGCTTTTTTTAATAAAAAAATACAGTTTTAAAATCCCGAAATCCAACGATGCCCACAATTTGAAACACTTGCCGGGGGGGGAAGGGGGAAAAATATATGTTTACAAATAAGAATACTCATGTGCATTTTTGTAAAGCAAACACCAGCAGGGCGAGAATTTATTTGGCCATAATTGGGGAGAGGCGAGTGAATCACCGTCGGACTCTTGTAAATTTAACAGCGTCAAAGAGGAAACAGATAAAACACACCTTTACAACCATCTCACTCAATCAGAACATGAAAAGCCACATGTCTGAAACCACAAAAGCAACCACTGTGTCACAGATCTTTCCCTCAGACACAGATAAAAATTTTAATAGTGGTTTGATCGCCAGAATTTACACAGAACCAGGAAGGAAGTCAGCACCCAAGTCTCATTCTGCCTTCTTAATCTGATTCCCACCTCCTAATAAAAATCGAAAGACACAACGCACAACCACAAACCCTACCAATTTGTTTAATCTCTGCAGTCATAAGAACCTGGTCTCGCAGGTCCTAGTCTGACACTCTAACCACTACACCACACTGCCTCTTAACCAGGAAATGCCCCCC
Organism: Podarcis siculus; assembly: GCA_034642415.1. Classification (NCBI taxonomy): domain Eukaryota; kingdom Metazoa; phylum Chordata; class Lepidosauria; order Squamata; family Lacertidae; genus Podarcis; species Podarcis siculus. The sequence goes on along the minus strand of JAXCMG010000044.1, from coordinate 2,166,148 downwards.
ACCCCTCGAAAAGTGCCTGGGAACTTTTCCACTTTACAATTAAGAATATCCGTGTGCATTTTTGTAAAGCAAACACCAGGAGGGAGAGAAAATTTATTTGGCCATACTGTAATTGGGAGCGAGCCGAATGAATCACAGTCGGACTCTTGAAGATTTAACAGTCCAGAAAAGGAAGCAGATAAAACTCACCTTTACAACCGGCTCACTCGATCGGAACATCAAAACCACACGCCGGAAACCACAAAATCTATCACTTTGTGATATATCTTTCCCTTAGACACGGATATAATTTTTACAAGTGGTTTGATCTCCAGGAGCTTAAAGGTAAAGGTAAAGGACCCCTGACCATTAGGTTCAGTTGTGACCGACTCGGGTTGCGGCGCTCATCTCGCTTTATTGGCCAAGGGAGCCGGCGTACAGCTTCCAGGTCATGTGGCCAGCATGACTAAGCCGCTTCTGGCGAAACCAGAGCAGTGCACAGAAACGGTGTTTACCTTCCCGCTGGAGTGGTACCTCTTTATCTACTTGCACTTTGACGTGCTTTCGAACTGCTAGGTGGGCAGGAGCAGGGACCGAGCAACGGGAGCTCACCCCGTCGCGGGGATTCGAACCGCCGACCTTCTGATCGGCAAGTCCTAGGCTCTGTGGTTTAACCCACAGCGCCACCCGTGTCCAGGATTTACATAGAGCCAGAAAGGAAGCGAACATCCCAGTCTCGTTCTGCTTCCTCAATCTATTTCCCAACTCCCAATAAAGGTTGAAAGACACAGCGCACGCACAAACCCTTTCAGTTTCTTTAAGCTCTGCAGTCGTAAGGCCATAAGATCAGGCCAGCATCCTGTTTCAGGCCAGCATCCTGTTCTCCCAGTGGCCGAATACCTCTAGGAACCCAGGTAGACTGCCTCTAGACCTGGAGGCTCTATAAGAAGACCCTGCTGGACCAGGTCGATGGCCAATTTGGCCAGCATCCTGTTCTCACAGTGGCTGACAAGGTGCTCAAATGGGAAGCTCAGAAACAGGATCTGACCACAAGAACGCTCTCCCCTCCTGGTATTCAGAATTGATGCGTCTGTCCATAGAGGCAGGGCATAGCCGTTGTGGCTCTTAGCCACTGATAGTCACGGGTAAGTCTTATCCTCTGTAATCCCACGTATCAAATGAAATCAAACCACCGCACAGAACTTGCAGGTGGTGTTTTAGGTGGCAGATCTGTTCTTAGCCATCTACAGAGCATGCATGCAAAAATATATAATCCTCTCTTTCGTCCATACAGGTGGGTGTGTCTTTTAAAGTGGTTTGCGGCCATAATAACCAAAAGGGTACCAGTGCCACACCTAGGTTTACCGCCGACTTTCCTTCTACACTTCAGGATCCCCTGGCGCAGGATTCCTACACTCTCGGGGCCTAGTTTTTAAAAGCACTATTCTCTTCCCCAGAGCATCCCTGACAGCAGGGTTAAGGAAAGCAACAGCTCCATCTGTCGGCGTTTAAAAGAAACACGCAGCAGACTTCAATGCAGTTTAGCGCTGTACAATTAACTCCAAGGCACTTCAAAAGGCAGGCTTCTCAGCAGTGTGGAAGGAAAGGCTCTGCAATGTTTTGTCGAGGAAATGAAGGAGGCGTGAGTGGCTTCATATGCCAGTGGCTAAAAAGAAATATCAACGAGGTGGGCTTCAATGCCCTTCAGCGCTGCTCAAGTAATTCTAATGCACTTGGAAGGCTGATTTGCAGGATGAGAGGCTAATGGAAGACATAAACTGAAATATATGGAATAATAATAATAGGGGAAAGAGTGTCATTGCACATGTGCAGAGTGCTTTTCCCTCACCACCACTGAGTAGCCAAAGCTGACTCCCACTTATCTGGGGTTTGAAGTGCCTCAATTTCGGTCAGCCCATATAACATCTCCTGTTTTCAAAAGTAAGCACTGGGTTTTTCCCTTATGGTGGGGCATAGAAAATGCTATTTTAAAAACACAACATTTGCAAAAAGCTGTGGCTTCTTTCGTGCTAGGAGCGCACGGAAGCCAATGCACACAAACACTCACTTCCACACATACAGCCACACGCGAGACGCATGCCTGGACCAGACGTGTGTTTCAGACCTAAGAACGATGCGTCATAAATAAAAGAGAGAGGGAGGGAGGCAATGATGGGGTGGGGGGCAGGAATGCTTTGCAAAAGGCCCTTTTTTAGTGCAGAAACAGAACATGCCTTGTTGAGTCATCAGAAGAAGAAGGGGGAAATGCGTAGGCACTCCACGGTCCGCCCCCCCAACCTGGTGCTCTCTTTGGAGTTCTGAGTTCGAAACAGCTGGTGGGGACCAGATCAGGGAAGTCTGTAAGACATATCTGGGGACCAGTCAGAGAGCAGGACTCTTTAAGGGATGGTCAGCGGACGTCTGCCCCACCCCTCTGCAGATGGAGGGTCTCCCGATCCCATCGGCGTCCAGAAAAGGGCAGCCCCTGACCCCAGCCCCCACGGAGGGCAGCCCACAGACTGGGCCTTGCAGGGATTTTTCTGTTGGCCATTCTTGCATGGGCAACTGGGAACAAGGCAGCCCTGCCTGCGTCTGGACTTCAGAGGGGAACGTCTCTCTCGGACAGGGGCAAATTCTTGGCTTCTTCTTGGTCTCTGTGCTGGTCTTCTGGCCTCCCTGAGCCGGGGAGCTTGCAGCTGCTGAAATAAAACCACATGCAACAGGTTTGGGGGGTGATGCTGGTGAAATAAAAAAATTAAGGTCTTACAGTGGTACCTCAGGTTACATACGCTTCAGGTTACATACGCTTCAGGTTACAGACTCCGCTAACCCAGAAATAGTGCTTCAGGTTAAGAACTTTGCTTAAGGTTGAGAACAGAAATCGTGCTCCGGCGGCGCAGCAGTAGCAGGAGGCCCCATTTGCTAAAGTGGTGCTTCAGGTTAAGAACAGTTTCAGGTTAAGTATGGACCTCCAGAACGAATTACAGTAAGTACTTAACCCGAGGTACCACTGTATATATATATATATATATATAATAAATGTTCATAAATGTACCAAGCAAACACGTACATAAAGATATAAACCACATGTCTGAAGCAGCACAGGAAAACAGCCCTGAATTTCATTTTGACTCCCAGACTGACCAAATGATTTCTCTGCAAGGTCAAGGAAAATGGAAAAGCCTCCCCATTGTCTTTTCATTCACAAATCCTGCCTGAAGGGTATGTCTGTGTATGAATAGGGTGATCCTGTGACCTGGCTCAGGAACTAAGTATTTATCATTACAAAAGACTGGCTGGGCTCCCCAGGGTATCCGATCAAGTATTCATTAACAGGTAACCTGCCAGACAGGAGAAAAACAACGCACTCAGATTTCTGTTGTAGACCGCCTTTTTCTGTGATGTAGGTATGATGTATCTGGGGGGTGGTCTTGAGCTACACCCCTTCTGTGATGTATGTATGATGTTTCTGGTCTTGGACTCCAGGGCGGGCAATTTAAAATGTCTATATAAGGGCAGACACACCTGGGTTCTGGGTCCTCCTCCTTTCCTGCGTGTGAAGGGGGCACCCTGTTGCAACAGTTTAATAAAGACCAGGCTTACGAGCGGCTTTGCTTCTCAATATTCTCTGGTTGGCCTCTGTTCTTTTCTCTAACTGACGGAGAACCTGCAAAGGACTCTATAAGGGCTCTTGTGTCCCCCATAAGGGAATAAGGGCAAATTTTACACTGGAGAGGTCTGAAGGTGTCAGTCCCCATCAGACCTGCTGACTTTCCAGAATTCTGCACTGCAAGAGAGGAGAATTGGGCAGATAAAGGGCTGATTTAAATAGGAACGTACCTTATGATGCTCCTTATGCCAGGGCTGAAGCAACAGCGGCACCTACAGGCAGCCCAGGACATTGCTAACCCTATCGTAACATTGCCCTCTCTCCCTCCATCCATCCTGAAGCCAGAGGGGGGTTATGCTCTGGCCCCATCTAGAGAACTAAGGGGTGCTGGTCGGGTGTGAAATATGCTCGTAAAAGCCCCTCCAGATCAGACTGGACTGCTCTGAGTATGTAACTTCAAGCATTGGCAACTGAGCTCGCGACTTTTCCTCTGCCCTCCCCATTCCTCTTTCCTCTTGTGTCTTTTCGATCGAGAGCCTGCAGGCAAGGCTTGCCTGACCTTTCAATCTCCTAGGACACCTGAGAAGCTTTACAAGTAAGGAATAATGTTATGAAACCACCTGGGTCAGAGCGTTGGTCCATGTTGTCTACTCTGGCTGGCAGCCGCTCTCAGTCTTTCCCATCACATTCTCCCAATGGACCTTTTAATTTTAATTTGGAGATGCCAGGCTTTTGCATTAAATGTAGGCAATCTCTCCCCCCAGAGGGAGGGAGGCTAAGGCTAAGGCCTCTTTCCTCTTGTTGCCAACTGCCACACAGACACTGTGCTCTCGTGTACCTACAGTGGTGTGAAAGGCGTCAGGCTTGGCTCCCGGGGTCTCCTCTTGGCCCCAATCCGGTGGCTCCTGAGGAAAGGAGAGACAGGTAAATCTTTTTTATCTTTTTTGGCAATTTTATTTATTTATTAACGTTCTTATGTTACATTGGTAAAGAATATCATATTACAGTGGTACCTCGGGTTACATATGCTTCAGGTTACATACGCCTCAGGTTACAGACTCCGCTAACCCAGAAATAGTACCTCGGGTTAAGAACTTTGCTTCAGGATGAGAACAGAAATTGTGCTCTGGTGGCGCGGCGGCAGCGGGAGGCCCCATTAGCTAAAGTGGTGCTTCAGGTTAAGAACACTTTCAGGTTAAGAACGGACCTCCAGAACGAATTAAGTTCGTTCCCAGAAGTACCACTGTACAGTACAATGCTTATTATCATATGATTTTCAACACATATACAAAATTTATATACAAAGTTTATATACCTAAAGATAACAAAAAAGGAAGAAAAGAAAAAAACAAGGACAAAAAAGTCATATCTGTACCAACACTTTGGACCTCCTGTCTATCCCGTTGTATATTCCTTTTTTACAATTGAATGTACTCTTATTATTGTATATTTCTTTACATTTTGTCTAATACATTCCTATATCAATATGTACCCTTGGTCTCATTTCTCAACTCAGTCTCTCTCCAACGTCAGTCGAATGCTAGCATAGATAGCAAACCTTTGCTGTATTTTTGAACATATATCTTATATCTATCCCACTTTTCCATAATTTTTTGTTTTGAATTGCCTCTCAGGCTATTTGTCAACTGCGCCATTTCAGCAAATTTTTGTAGCTTGTTGTGCCAATCTGTTATTGTCGGGACTTCTTCTTCCTTCCACCCCTTTGCCACCAAAGTCCGAGCTGCAGCCATTGCATATAAAAATACCTCCCTAAAGGCATTCGGGATGTCCCTGGAGAGACAGGTGAATCTAGCAACCCAGCTGTTTCTAAGGAGGCACCTACAGAGATGGGGAAACTGGGGTTCTCCCTGGTGAATTGGAAGCACCGATCTGTCTCTTTGGGGCAATAAAGGCAGTTTCACTCCCCCCACAGTGATTCATGTGTTGGATTCATCAAAACTGGATTACCGCAGTTGCACTCTTTCTCTTGCAACTGATCCGGAAGCTTCAGAATGCTGCAGCACAATTGCTGGCAGGAACAGTGCTGGATGTACATATAAGCTAAACAAGCTATAGCTCAGGGCCCCACTCTCTTGGGGGCCCCCAAATAATTTAAAGGAAAAAGAAATTGGATGTACATTTCCAAAATATAAGATAGGTAAAGGTAAAGGGACCCCTGACCATTAGGTCCAGTTGTGACCGACTCTCGGGTTGCGGCGCTCATCTCGCTTTACCGGCCGAGGTAGCTGGCGTCCAGCTTCTGGGTCATGTGGCCAGCATGACTAAGCCGCTTCTGGCAAACCAGAGCAGCGCACGGAAATGCCATTTACCTTCCTGCCAGAGTGGTACCTATTTATCTACTTGCACTTTGTGCTTTCGAACTGCTAGGTTGGCAGGAGCAGGGACCGAGCAACGGGAGCTCACCCCATTGCAGGGATTTGAACCACCGACCTTTTGATCTGCAAGTCTTAGGCTCTGTGCTTTAACCCACAGTGCCACCCGTGTCCCTTTAGATACCTATTAGGTCCATAATTTACCATATTGCATATATTCAACACAAAAAAACAGCGACACTTTGTTGTTGGCAAAGTACAGCTGGACATATAAAGGGCCCATTACCTTCAGGAGCTGAGGGCCTCATCAAACCTAAATCAGGCCCGGGCAGGAAGGTAGCCTTGGCAACACCTGTGCTCAGAGATCTGCTCTGCTTCGCAATGGCCACAGTCAAGGTGCTGCTATTAATATATAAAGCCCTGAACAATTTGGGACCAGTTCACCTGTGAGATCACCTTATCCCAAGTACCTCCCTCTCAACCGCTTCGATCTATGGAAGTGGCCCTGTTCCAGCTGCCACATAAGACCCCACTCCACATTTGTAAGAAGTCAATATTTTAGTGTGGCAGCACCTGCACTTTGCCCATTGACAGCAGGCAGGCAGATGTTGATGCGTGTTTTCATTGTTTATTTCATCTTCCGAATTTTTAAAGAGTTTTCATGGTTAGTTCTGCTGTTCTGGCGGTTCCCTCGCTGCAAGAAGCCAAGTTACAGGGAACCAGGAGGAGGGCCTTCTCGGTGGTGGCGCCCGCCCTGTGGAACACACTCCCACCAGATGTCAAAGAGAAAAACAATAACTACCAGACTTTTAGAAGACATCTGAAGGCAGCCCTGCTTAGAGAAGCTTTTAATGTTTAATAGGTTATTGTATTTTAGTGTTTTATTGGAAGCCGCCCAGAGTGGCTGGGGAAACCCAGCCAAATGGGCGGGGTATAAATAAATATTATTATTATTATTATTATTAGTGAACTGCTTTTGCTTTTTTACAATCAAGTGGTATCTTAATCTTACGAAATAAGTAAATACATACATAATGCCCGCATCCATCCCTTTACCACTTACCTCTCGCCTTTCAAACGTTTCCGCCGAGGCCTGGAAAAAAAGGAAAACATATATTTACACTCTAGGTAACAAGCGGAAGGGGAGGGATTCATTGAAGCTGATCTGGTGTGTGTGCCTCCCGTAGAAAAAGCACCCAGTCCAGCATCCTGTTTTCGAAGTGGCCAAATATCCCTAAGAACCTAGGAATGCAGATAGACTGCCGCTGGAGCTGGAGGTTCCACAAGGACCTAAGGAGAGCCTGGCTGTTGGATCAGGCCAATGGCCCAACCAGTCCAGCATCCTCCATGAATTTGTCTCTTCCTCTTTTAAAGTCATCCAAGCGGGTGGCCATCCCTGCTTCCAGTGGCAGTGAGTTCCATGGTCTAACTCTCTGCTGTGTGGAAGGAGCCCTTTCCTATATCTGTCCTGAATTTCCCGATGTTCAGCTTCATTATATGTCCATGTTATGAGAGATGGAGAAGAGAAATTGCCACTTCCTCCATGCCACACGTGCGAAACATGCTCTAAGTGTGATTTGACGAATGATCTTATGAATATCTACACAAGTTTGGAAGGCAGAATAGCCTGGTGTGGGTACAAAACCCAATCCTTTCTCAATAATAATAATAATAATAATAATAAATTTTTATTTATATCCCGCCCTCCCCAGCTGAAGCCGGGCTCAGAGCGGCTACAGAACAGTAAAATAATATAACATTCTAAAATCATTTCATTATAAAATCAGTTCAAATCAAATTGATGGCAACCATTGGGCTAGAGTTCTGTGAGGATTACCAAAGGAGGGAGTCAGACTGTGCCTTGGCCAAAGGCCTGGTGGAACAGCTCTGTCTTGCAGGCCCTGCGGAAAGATGTCAAGTCCTGCAGGGCCCTGGTCTCTTGTGACAGAGCGTTTCACCAGATCGGGGCCAGTACTGAAAAGGCCCTGGCTCTGGTTGAGGCCAGCCTAACCTCTCTGTGACCCGGGATCTCCAAGATGTTTTTGTTTGAAGACCGTAAGGTCCTCCATGGGACATACCAGGAGAGGCGGTCCCGTAGGTACGAGGGTCCTAGGCCGTATAGGGCTTTAATATACTTAATTCTGCTCTAGTTAAATTATGAGAAGACAAATTAACTAATGATTCTGTTGAAATCCTTTTCTCCGGTGAGGACGTGTCATCTGGCCCTTGCGAAAACCCGGACAGCGCCTACCGGATCTAAGCTGCAACTCCCTGTCTCTCTCCATGTCACTGTCACTGTGACTGGAGGCACTAATGGAATCACAGTCACTAGTGAAATCACGTAGCGTATTACCACTGGCATGTCTTCTGGTCTGTTTGTTCTTGCTTTTATCATTGTCATTGAACCACCAATATACGTTGTTGTGAGCATACAGTAATTATTTTTGTCCCTGTTGAATTTCTGCACTTTCGATTTCTTGACCTCCTCCGTGAAGGTCTTTAGATCCTTCTCTACATTCTGCATCAATTTGTCCATTTCCTGAGTTCTTAGTTCAGCTTTCAGATTATCCAATACCATACTTATTTATAAACTTCGACCATATCGCTCCTTCCTCTTCTTTCCCCCTGAACTAAAGAGTCCCAAATGCACATTTTCTAAAATTCAGGGAATGGGTGGATATGGGAGAGAGGGAGAGAGGAAACACTCTGCACGTGCTCAGGGGCACTTTTACAAGTGCACCGTACGTTATAGGGATGAGCTGTGGTTTGGGAAATAGGTTCTGGGGTGCAGCGAAAATGAGCTGTGGTGTGAAAGTGAACACTTTATGCCACCCCCGACATCCAGTTGCAGACCCTGCCCGCCAACCCTCCCAGCTGGCTCCTGCTTGGCCTTCGTCTCACCTGCAAGAGCAGCGGGTGTGCTCCACAAACTTCATTTCTTCCTGCTGCGTCGTGCCCAAGATGGGGCTCACTCGGACCACCTGCCAAGGAGAAAGGGGGACACGTCACCTTCCACCAGCTGCACCCACTCCAGCTCCTGTCCTCCCCAGGCACCTGTCCCACTAGACGGCGGAGACCATAGCTGTCAACTTATAGATTTGAAAATAAGGGACCAGCAGCCTCGAAAATAAGGGATCAGCAGCCAAAATAAGGGATTTTCCAAGGGGCACAGGTATGTTCAACTTCTGAGCCCCTCCGAGCCAAAGACAGAAAGCCCAGCCAGCAGCCAAACGAAGCCTCAAGCGGTGGTTCCCACAGCGCAGCAACCCGGCAAAGGGGATGCAGCAAGGAAAACCACCGTCACCTCTTCGCTGGGAAGCGCTGAGCAAAGGCGAGTCCCCAGGCAACGCGGCCGATTTGATGGGCACAAGGCATGCAAGCTCCACCCACCCCAGTCGTTCTTAGACTCCTTATTGGGTGAGCAACACAGCCAAGCAACACAGTTGGAGCCTCCCTCCTCCCTGGCCGGCAGGGAGGGAGGGAGAGGAGCTGCTTCCTTTGAAACCCGGGAAATTTAAGGGACATCATCAATAAGGGACAGCAGCGGGACACGGCGCTGGGATAAGGGACTTTCCCACCAAATAAGGGACGGTTGACAGCTATGGCGGAGACAGTGTGCTGGGGCAGACTGAAATTTGGGCCTCATCAAGCCAGACATACCCTCGCGTGCCTGCTAGGCATCTTGCCAAATCCTGGGTCAGATCCAATGTAAGTCATATGGATTCGACCCATTGGCATCCATCGTGGAATCCCAGAGTTGGAAGGGGCACTCGAGGGTCATCTAGTCCAACCCGCTGCAATGCAGGAATCTCAGCTAAAGCATTCATGACTGATGGCCATCCAGCCACTTCTTATAAACATCCATCGCCTTCCGAGGTGTTGAACAGCTCTTTACCGTCTTGCCTAAGGTTTTGTCGGAATCTCCCATCTCGTATCTCGAAGCTATGGGTTCGAGTCCTAACCTCTGGAGCAGGAGAAAACAAGCTAGTTCCCTCTTCCATGGGACAGCCCTTCAGACATGCAAAGATGGCTATCATATCACCTTTCAGTCTCCTCTTTTCCAGGCTCAGCTACCTCAACCGTTCCTTGCAAGACTTGGGAGGTTCATCTGCCATGAGTTCTTTCGTTGTGATCCCTGTATTGACTGGGGGTTCGGCTACATGACCTCTGGGGGATCCCTTCCAACCGTACAGTACTATGAGCATTAAGTGTGCCTCTGGTTTTACATGTAACTAAGCAACTGTGAGTCTGGGACCCTGAGCAGACCCCAGTTGCTGCAATAAGAGGAGTGAGGTTGAGGGAAACAACCAGAGCTTTGCAAGGTTACGACGTTAAGGAAGGGCTGAAGTTGCGATTCCTGCTTTGCAGCGGGTTGAGCTGGATGACCTTTGGGGGTCCCTTTGAACTCTACAATTCCATGATGCCTCTGTGGTTCCAGGACTCAGGGCAGGGCAGCAGCCCTTTCCCCACTGGCGCACCTGCAAGTCGATGGTTCGGGTCTCCACGGCAATGCACTCCAGGCTCTCGTCTCCACAGCAACCGGCGCATCTCCAGAGGGGGACACAGGGGGGCTTGAAGATGTGCTCAGCCTCGTGGGGGAATTCGCTCAGGATGTCCACCAGGGTCTCCCGGGCTCGGCAGTAGCTGCGGCTCCAGACCTCTTCGAAGGGCACCACTGAAGAACATATAGTTAATATCTATATGAAGCCGCTGGGAGAGATCATCAGGGGGTTTGGGCTGGGTGTCCATCAATATGCAGATGATACCCAGCTCTACCTCTCTTTTAAATCAGGACCAGTGAAGGTCCTGTGTGAGTATCTGGAGGCGGTTGGAGGGTGGATGGCGGCTAACAGATTGAGGTTGAATCCTGACAATACAGAAGTACTGTTTTTTGGGGGACAGAGGGCAGGTGGGTGTGGGGGACTCCCTGGTCCTGAATGGGGCAACTGTGCCCCTGAAGGACCAGGTGCGCAGCCTGGGAGTCTGGACTCACAGCTCTCCATGGAAGCGCAGGTCAATTCTGTGTCCAGGGCAGCTGTTTATCAGCTCCATCCGGTACGCAGGATAAGACCCTCCCTGCCCGCAGACTGTCTCACCAGAGTGGTGCATGCTCTAGTTATCTCCTGCTTGGACTACTGCAATGCTCTCTATGTGGGGCGACCTTTGAAGATGACATGGAAACTGCAACTAATCCAGAATGCGGCAGCTAGACTGGGGACTGGGGGCGGCTACCGAGCACATAACACCGGTCTTGAAAGACCTACATTGGCTCCCAGGATGTTTCCGAGCACATTTCAAAGTGTTGGTGCTGACATTGAAAGCCCTAGACGGCCTCGGTCCTGTATACCTGAAGGAGCGTCTCCACCCCCATCATTCAGCCCAGACACTGAGATCCAGCTCTGAGAGCCTTCTGGCGATTCCCTCATTGCGAGAAGAGAGGTTACAGGGAACCAGACAGAGCGCCTTCTCGGTGGTAGTGCCCGCCCTGTGGAAACGCCGTTTACCTTCCCGCCAGAGCAGTACCTATTTATCTACTTGCACTTTGACATGCTTTTGAACTGCTAGGTTGGCAGGAGCAGGGACAGAGCAACGGGAGCTCACCCCGTCGCGGGGATTCGAACTGCCAACCTTCTGATCGGCAAGTCCTAGGCTCTGTGGGTTAACCCACAGCACCACCCGCCTCCCCGTTTACCTTTACCTTTTTATAAAATCTAAATGGAACTCCAGCCAGTAATCTGGCCGAAGCATTTTGGACCGACTGAAAACCCCAAGTGGAGCACATTGCAGTGATCCAGCCTGAAAGCTACCAGTTCCTGGAGTGCAGTGGCTAAATCATCTCTGAAAGGGGCTGTAGCTGGTGAACCCTCCAGAGCTGAAATAAAACGCTCCTTGCCACTGGGTGCAAACTCTGCAGTTTGGAAGGTTGTGGCTTTTCCATGTGGGGAAGGCAGTGAGTTTTTCAGAAAGGGGAAGGTGGGGACAAGAAACTCACCTCCTGCTGGCTGCTCGGAAGTCAACACCGGCTGTAAGTGAACGGAGGACCAGTTAGAAAGGAGCACCCTTGAGTGGGGTCTGTGATAGTACACTGAGGTCCGGCTCCAAGGGCTTTCTGGCGGTTCCCTCCCTGAGAGAAGTGAAGCTGCAGGGAACCAGGTAGAGGGCCTTCTCAGTGGTGGCGCCCGCCCTGTGGAACACCCTCCCACCAGATGTCAAGGAAATAAACAACCACAGTGGCACCTGGGTTCTCAAACGCCTTGATACTCAAACAACTTGGAACCCAAACACTGCAAAGCTGGAAGTACCGTAAGTGTTCTGGTTTGCGAACTTTTTTCGGAAGCCAAACATGCTCCATTTTGAGTGCTACGCTTCCAGTTTGAGTACCACACTTCCACTTTGAGCATTACGCTGAGGTCTGTCTGTTTCTGCTATTTTGCATTTTTGTGGCTTTTTTGTTTTGGTTTTTTGACTGTGTGAAACCCAATTCAGCTACTAACTGATTGATCGTGTGACTGCAGTACATTGTTTATTGCTTTCCTTTTATGGATCAATGGTCTCGTTAGCAAAATTCATGTTAAATTGCTGTTTTAGGGGTTGTTTTTAAAAGTCCGGAACAGATTAATCCATTTTTGCATTACTTTCTATAGGAAAGCGCACCTTGGTTTTGGAACGCTTTGGTTTTGGAACGGACTTCTGGAACGGATTAAGTTTGAGAACCAAGCTACCACTTTACATGACTTTTAGAAGACACCTGAAGGCAGCCCTGTGCAGGGAAGTTTTTAATGTTTGATCTTTTATTGTAGGTAGACCTTAATTCTAAAGCAGTTCTTTTAAAACTATCTAGAAGCTGCTGTACCAGGGATAGCCACTAGATGGCGGTCCACCGCTACAAAACAATTAAAAGTTAGCTTCAGCTCAAGCGAATCAATCGGCTGGTTTTCGGGGGCAAAAATTATTGTCTATAATCATTTTATGCATTTTATTATTGCATAAAATTTATACACCGTTTAATTGTATAAAAAAAGAGATTGACAGCAGTTTGCAAAAAAAAAAAAACCCCAGTGAAATTAGCAATAAGAGAAACTGATGATAAAAATTTGAGTCTTTCAAAAAATTAAAAGGCTAAAAACAGGCTAAAAACAGATTAAAACTCGCACCAGCTTTCTAAATATCTGGGCAAAACGGCGTTAATTCATTTATTTACAGCTACAGCTCGTCTCGCCATGCTTTTGAACGTGCGCATGTCCACATTCAGCGAGAGTCTTGCCCTGGAATTTCTTAAATAAATTAATAGCTTTGCCTAGTGGTTAGAATCCCCCACTCCACCACGTTGCTGCCTCTCAGCCTAACCTACCTCGCGGGGTTGTTGTGGGGTTTAAATGAGGACGGGAGGGATACAGGCGCAGCTCCTTGGAGAAACAGGTGGGACAGAAATATGGTAAATAAATAACAATAAATAAATATATATTTTTTAAGGCAAAGGCCTTCTCCTTTTCTCAGGCTTCAATTCGAGCTGTTTTGCCTCCGCTGGGTTTGTCGGTTTCTCTGCCGCCTCTAGGGATATTACTGGGGCGCGGCATATTTCCCCCTACTTTTAACTTGGCATATTTGGCTGTCGCTTAGACGATGGAGCGCATCTTGTTTCGGCTGATCCAGAGGACAGGACCCAAACCAAACAAGAAAAGGCGAATTCAAGCTCAACATGAGAAATACCCTCTGGACGGGACAGGCACAGAGCTGCCCTAGAGGCGATAAAATTAATAATGTCTAATAAATACAAAAAACGTTCGCTAATGAACGCCCGCCGTGTTGATTCATCCCCAAACGGAGAAGAAATCTGTGCCCCTGCTGCCAAAAAACCCCCCGCTTTGCAAGGACCACGGCGCGCTCTGCCTGGGACAGAAATAGTTTCTTGCCTCCTTCCAAACTCTCTGCACCCCCAGATGCATTTTTTAAAAATACGCAAGGCTGGATAGTTCAGGGGAATTTAATACCCGTCTCCCGCTGGCTCTGCCCACGGCAACAGCGAGGCGAGGCTTCCTTGGACACATGGCAAGGGAGAGCTGGGGAGAAGGCTGGTCTTTTTATTCCCTTTTCCACTTTTTGAAGAGGGCATGCAGGAGCCCCGAACCCTGGAAGAGACCCCCGCGCCTTTCCCTCCTCCTCCAGACCCCACCCGGTGCCACCCGGAGGATCTTTTTTACCTGAGCGCACAAGAGGGCGATTGCCACCAGGTACCCAGGGACTGGCATCCTCTTCGTCCTGGGTCTGCTCGAGGAGCGGCCGATGGGTGCTGGGGCAGCGAGGTCCAGGCTCGCCCAGCTCCGGAGTCAGCAGAGGAGGGCATCAGACAGGCCGGAGGGTGGCAAGCGGGTGGCACGGACCGGGCGCTCCATGGATGGCAGCGGAGACCCTTCTTCTGACCCGCTTCTCCTGGAAGTTGGAAGCAAATAAGAGGATGGACGAAATGAGGGAGGGAGAGGCTGGGGGGGCTGGGGGGCGGCAGGAAGGGGTAGAGGGAAGCGGGATCAGGGCATGTCCAGGAGAGAAGGAAATAAAGTTGGAGCTCCACCCCAGCTGGAAAAGGAGGGGCTTTCAAAGGGAGGCTGCCCCCCCCCCCCGTCGAAACACCAGCTGGAGCCTCTCCAGGGCTCTGTCTGTGCTCAGGGCACTGGGGGTGAGGCGGGGGGGGTGGCAACTTGGCAGAGGCTAGGGAAGGATCCCTGCGCCCTGGCACGGGCAGCGGCGCCTGCGTGCGTCTTGGCGCACGGACACGGGGCGCTCCTGTGGCCACGCAGGTGGAAGAGGCTTGTGGCATCTGAAAGGAGGGCGGTGCCAGTGTTGTGCGGTGGTCAGAGCGGGGGTTTGCAAAGTGGGCCGTGGAGCCCCCTAGGGGCGGGGCCGGGATTAACCGAGGGGCGCTGGAAGTGGTGATTTAAGCACCCTGCTTTGTTGTTGTTGTTTAGTCGTTTAGTCGTGTCCGCCTCTTCGTGACCCCCTGGACCAGAGCACGCCAGGCCCTCCTGTCTTCCACTGCCTCCCGCAGTTTGGTCAGACTCATGCTGGTAGCTTCGAGAACATTGTCCAACCATCTCATCCTCCGTCGTCCCCTTCTCCTTGTGCCCTCCATCTTTCCCAACATCAGGGTCTTTTCCAGGGAGTCTTCTCTTCTCCTGAGGTGGCCAAAGTCTTGGAGCCTCAGCTTCAGGATCTGTCCTTCCAGTGAGCACTCAGGGCTGATTTCCTTCAGAATGGAGAGGTTTGATCTTCTTGCAGTCCATGGGACTCTCAAGAGTCTCCTCCAGCACCAGAATTCAAAAGCATCCATTCTTCGGCAATCAGCCTTCTTTACGGTCCAGCTCTCACTTCCATACACCACTACTGGGGAAAGAATAGCTTGAACTATACGGACCTTTGTTGGCAAGGTGATGTCTCTGCTTTTTAAGATGCTGTCTAGGTTTGTCATTGCTTTTCTCCCAAGAAGCAGGCGCCTTTTAATTTCGTGACTGCTGTCACCATCTGCAGTGATCGTGGAGCCCAAGAAAGTAAAATCTCTCACTGCCTCCATTTCTTCCCCTTGTATTTGCCAGGAGGTGATGGGAAGAACCCTGCTAAAGCGGCTTTATTAAGCCAGACACTGGTTATCACTTCATCAAGGCCACCCATTGCATTGAGAATGTGCTGAGCAGCGAGTTTGTTCCCAATAATGTGGAATGTTAAGACTCTTGCTAAATGTCTGTCAGATTTTGAAAGGCAGGGACTGCTCGACTGAGTTCATCTGTGCTGTTGAATTAATTAAACTACATTGTTTCTATTGGAATCTGAATAAAGTTGCTATTAATCTTCCCTGCTTTGAATTTTATTGGGCTATTATCTTGCTCAGTGGGTCATGGAATCGGCTATTTTGAATAATGCTTTTTATAGGGTGGGTTGGTGGGGCTCTGGGGCATGAATTGATGGAAGTGAAGGGGTGTCTGAGTTTAGGAGCCACTGCAATAATAATAATAATAATAATAATAATAATAATAATAATAATAATAA
>JAXCMG010000044.1:2121883-2150178 GCA_034642415.1 Podarcis siculus | reverse complement strand
AATAATAATAATAATAATAATAATAATAATAATAATAATAATAATAATAATTTATTATTTATACCCCACCCATCTGGCTGGGTTTCCCCAGCCACTCTGGGCGGCTTCCAACAGAATATTAAAATACAATAGTATATTAAACATTAAAAGCTTCCCTACACAGGGCTGCCTTCAGATGTCTTCTAAAAGTCTGGTAGTTTCTCTCTCTCTTTGACATCTGGTGGGAGGGCGTTCCACAGGGCGGGCGCCACTACCGAGAAGGCCCTCTGCCTGGTTCCCTGTAACTTGGCTTCTCGCAGTGAGGGAACCGCCAGAAGGCCCTCGGAGCTGGACCTCAGTGTCCGGGCAGAACGATGGGGGTGGAGACGCTCCTTCAGGTCTACTGGGCATTTGAGGCTGTTTAGGGTTTTAAAGGTCAGCACCAATGCTTTGAACACTGCTTTAGCATGTAGGACTGAGACCTGGGAGAGACCAGGGTTCATATCCTCCCACTTGGCCATGGGGTTCACCAGGTGCAGCCTTCAGGGCCAGTCACTACCTGACAGCTCAGCCTACCTCAAAGGGCTGTTGTAATTAATGATGCAATGCATACCTTTATTAGGCCAGCCAAAAAACCACAAAATAAAATATCATAAAATTAGCTTCTGAGTCCTCCAGAAATCTTCATCAGGGAAAAGGGAGGAGGGGGAGGGGGAGGGTTTTGGTTTTTTGACTGTTGAAAACATGGAGATTCAGGCCAACATTTTCCCCTCCCTGCCTGCTTCCCATCCCATCTCACTGTTCCGTTTTCTTGCTGGCCTGTTGAAGGACTGTGAAGAAACGAAAAGCTTCCAGGCTATTTTGCAATATTTGGTTTGGCCTGTTATGAGCTCTGGAATTTTTTCTTACAGACCAACGTGTGTGTGTGTGTGTGTGTGTGTGTGTGTCACATAGACAGAGAGATATATGATGCAGGCATCTGAAGGATCACCACATATGCTGAGGAAAGGGGTCTCTGCACATGCTCTGGGACACTCTCTTCCACCGCCACCCAGACCAGCAGCCCCCACCAGACAAGACGACATTCTGCAGCAATGGGGGAGGGAGCATAATTCCCAGGCCATCTTACCTTTCTTGCCTTTTAAAAATCATTTAATGGCTTTCATTTGCTAGGAAAGCGCTCTCTGCACATGCTCCACTTTGTGGTTTTCCAATAATAATAATAATAATAATAATAATAATAATAATATTTTATTTCTATCCCGCCCTCCCCAGCTGAAACCGGGCTCAGAGTGGCTAACAACAATTACACAGCATTCTAAAATCAATTCATTTTAAAATCAATTCAAAATCAAATTAAATTAATGGCAACCATTGGGCTAGAGTTCTGTGAGGATTACCGAAGGAATGGAAAGGAGTGCAATGCACAAGCCCCAGGGGAGAAGAGGAGACTGGGTGGTGATATGATAAAGGTAAAGGTAAAGGGACCCCTGACCATTAGGTCCAGTCGCGGACGACTCTGGGGTTGCGGTGCTCATCTCGCTTTATTGGTGTACAGCTTCCAGGTCATGTGGCCAGCATGACTAAGCCGCTTCTGGCAAACCAGAGCAGCGCACGGAAACGCCGTTTACCTTCCCGCCAGAGCGGTACCTATTTATCTACTTGCACTTTGACGTGCTTTCAAACTGCTAGGTTGGCAGGAGCAGGGACCGAGCAACGGGACCTCACCCCGGCGCAGGGATTCGAACCGCCGACATTCTGATCGGCAAGTCCTAGGCTCTGTGGTTTAACCCACAGCGCCACCCGCGTCCCTGGTGATATGATAGCCACCTTCAAATATCTGAAGGGTTGCCAGGGGGAAGATGGAGTAGACTTATTTCCTCCTGCTCTGGAGGGTAGGACTTGAACCCGTGGTTTCAAATTATGACCCCTTGGGATCCCTTCCAACTCGAGAAGTCTATGATTCTGTGAGATCCCAGGACTAAATAGTGGTGTGCCATTGGGACAGCTTCAAAGAATCCCCCTGAATCTCTTTGGGCTGAACGAAGAGGCCTTGGGGGTGGTTCCCACCCCATTTCTCTTGCTGTGTCATTTCCCAGCCGAGGAAGCCCTGTCTCCCGTGGATCCTGTCCGCCTCACACCGCAGTCAACAAAGCTAACAGGGTCATGCGCTTTGGACCAGCTGGGATCACCGCACAGGTGTCTTCTACACGACCCTCCGAAAAGCAGGGATGGCGTCAGTCCAAGGACCTCAATTCCTGGATGCAGCTGCCGGACATTTGCCGGCCCAGCAGCTGGGTCCTGCGTGGCTCACAGCTACAGAACGGGACAGGCTTTTGGCAAGGGGATGGCCCCGGCATTGCTGGAGTCAGCGGACACTTTGCAAGGCTGGGAAGCCAGCTCAGCACACAAGGAACCAAGGCTGGGCCGGATGAGGGGATTTGACCGACAGTCATCAATCGTGGACCTGCTGACAGCTTGCATGTCTGTTTGACTTTGATCAGTCGAGGAAGGAGGAGGAGGAGGGGAGCCCGGTCAGAGGGAAGGGAAGTGACCCCATTTAGGGAGATCTCCGCTGGTGGGGTGAGGAAGCATCCCTTCCACAGGGAGACCACAGGGACATAATTCACCCTCCCTCCTGTGCTCTGGCCTTCATTCCCTTGCTTAAGGAATCATGGAACGGTAGAGTTGGAAGGGAACCTCAACGGTCATCTAGCCCAACCCACTGCGTGCAAGAATCGCAGCTAAAGAATCCCTTGTCCTCGGTCCAGTATACCCAAAGGAGCGTTTCCACCCCCATCGTTCAACCCAGACACTGTGGTCCAGCTCCAAGGGCCTTCTGGTGGTTCCCTCACTGTAAGAAGTGAAGCTACAGGGAACCAGGCAGAGGGCCTTCTCGGTGGTGGCACCCGCCCTGTGGAACGCCCTCCCACCAGATGTCAAGGAAATAAACAACTATCTGACATTTAGAAGACATCCGAAGGCAGCCCTGTTTAGGGAAGTTTTTCATGTTTTATCGTGTTTTTAATATTCTGTTGGGAGCTGCCCAGAGTGGTTGGGGAAACCCAGCCAGATGGGTGGGGTATAAATATATTATTATTATTATTATTATTATTATTATTATTATTATTAATGATAGGTCCCCATACAACCTGTCTTTCAACAGAGGAGAGGACGCCCCTTTCCGAGGGAGTCTCACTGCCAACATAGAATCACAGAATTGTGGAGCTGGAAGGGACCCCGCGGGTCATCTAGTCCAACCCCCTGCAATGCGACTTCTTTGTAGTATCTGGTTGGTGGGCTCTGGGATGACAAAACCAGAAGGGCCCACTTTGGTCTGCCCACCTTCGTCTCTCCTCTCTGTCAATGCCCTAGTTTGTGTGGCCTAGCTGGTGGTGTCTTGTTATTTTAGGTGGTGAGTGGGGTCAGCCTAGATGGCCTTTGGATTCATTCCCCACCAATCATTATTATGAGTAATCATGATCTATGCCACAGTGCTATCCAGGTATATAGGCCTTTTTAAAGTGTAAAGTGGGGGGAGCAATGGAGAGAGAAGAAGGGGGCGATGGGAGGGGCACCCAAAGGCCAGGGTGTCGGATGTGAAGAACAGGCATAGAGCTGCTCTCAGCCTTTGCTGCCCTTATACAAATCTATGGTGCAACCACATTTGGAATGTATGTGGTGCTGTGGTCTAAACCACTGAGCCTCTTGGGCTTGCCGATCGGAAGGTCGGCGGTTCAAATCCCTGCAACGGGGTCAGGGGTGTAGCTAGCTGCTCCAGCTCCCAAAGCAGTGGGGGCAGGGTGATCCGCTGTGGCGGACCCAGGGGGGGCATCACGGGGCCAACGGAGTACGCCTGGGGGGCACAAACCCCACATTGACGTTTCGGGCAGCGCAGGGCCCCAAGCCACTTTGTCACTCTCAGGAGAGACGCGTGGCTCGGGCGCGCTGCAGGCCAGGCCCCGCGGTAAGTGCCACCCCCCACAGTGTGCTATTTTGTCACCCCCTCAGGGATGGCACCCAGGGCAGACCGCACCCCCCACCCCTTCCTAGGCCCCTAAATGGGGTGAGCTCCCGCTGCTCTGTCCCAGCTCCTGCCAACCTAGCAGTTCGAAAGCACACCAGTGCAAGTAGATAAATAGGTACCGCTGCGGTGGGAAGGTAAACAGCATTTCCGTGCGCTCTGGTTTCCGTCATGGTGTCCTGTTGCGCCGGAAGCGGTTTAGTCCTGCTGGCCACATGACCCAGAAAGCTGTCTGCGGACAAACGCCGGCTCCCTTAGCCTGAAAGCAAGATGAGCGCCGCAATCGCAGAGTCGCCTTTGACTGGACTTAACCATCCAGGGGTCCTTTACCTTTTACCTTGCTAGCCAGGTTGCCCATGCTCTGCAGTGGGAGGCAGCAATGCTTCTGAATACCAGTTGCTGGAAACTACAGTCACAAAATTAAAAGGCGCCTGCTCCTTGGGAGAAAAGCAATGACAAACCTAAACAGCATCTTAAAAAGCAGAGACATCACCTTGCCGACAAAGGTCCGTATAGTTAAAGCTATGTTTTTCCCAGTAGTGATGTAAGGAAGTGAGAGCTGGACCATAAAGAAGGCTGATCGCCGAAGAATGGATGCTTTTGAATTCTGGTGCTGGATGAGACTCTTGAGAGTCCCATGGACTGCAAGACGATCAAACCTTTCCATTCTGAAGGAAATCAGCCCTGAGTGCTCACTGGAAGGACAGATCCTGAAGCTGAGGCTCCAAGACTTTGGCCACCTCAGGAGAAGAGAAGACTCCCTGGAAAAGACCCTGATGTTGGGAAAGATGGAGGGCACAAGGAGAAGGGGACGACAGAGGATGAGATGGTTGGACAATGTTCTCGAAGCTATCAGCATGAGTTTGACCAAACTGCGGGAGGCAGTGGAAGACAGGAGTGCCTGGCGTGCTCTGGTCCAGGGGGTCACGAAGAGTCGGACACAGCTAAACGACTAAACAACAACAACAACACAGGACGGGGAGAGGGGTCTTGCGTTCGAATCCTGCATGTGGGCTTCCCCTTAGTGTGTCCGGGATGTTTGACCTCATGAGCAACCAGCCTGACGCTACAGGCTCTCCTTAGCTTCTTAAAGGGGATAGAATAAGGCTGGCAAGGTCTTGGGGTTGAGGAAGACAAGGGACAGCCCCCTGCCCAGGCTCCCTTGTCTCCATATATGGTGGCCCCCTTCCAAACTGGACCCTGCGGCTGAGTTTGCCCAGCAGGAAAGACGAGCCAGGGAATGCCCAGCTGCTCAGGGGCTTGGATTCTGCAGCTGATGCAAGGATCTGCAATGCAGCCTGGCAGCTGCCCACCCACTGGGGACAAGGCCTTTCCCCTCCTGGCCCTCTCTCTCTTCTCCACCCTGCCATCAGTGCCCAAGGCCCCCGGGGATCCTTGCAAACTCTGAGAAGGCGGGGACCTGGGGAGGGTCAGGTGTTGGGCAAGGCACACACACACACACCATTGGAGACATCTATTATTAGCGGCAAATACCAGTCAGGATAATGTCCCACGGAGGGTCATGCCCAAAGCTCTCCTGATGGAGACATAAATAGCCTCTCTCCCCTGCACTGTGCTTGCTTCAAATTATTATTACTCTCATTAAATTCAACTGCTGCAATTTAATAATCCTAGTACCGTAGAATTCTGCAGTCTTTTCAATGTGTCTGTGGGAAGGGTTATTGTTTTGCCATCCTGTTGTACTTATTTACTTGTTTTATCCTGTATTTTATTTATATAATAATAATAATATTTTTTTTCATTATTTATACCCCGCCCATCTGGTTGCGTTTCCCCAGCCACTCTGGGCGACTTCCAGCGTATATAAGCGCAGAATATAAATCTAATATGAATAAATAAATAAACAATGTTTTAAAAATTAAAATTGTACATTTGGAAGGGACCTCCAGGGGTCATCTATTCCAACCCCCAACCCCGTAATGCAGGGAGGAGCACTTTCTAGGTACCCACAGTTCGTTCTTTGTGGGTTGGCACCAAACAAAAACGAAAACAATCTCTCAAAGGACCTGTTGATGGCATTTTACCACTGTACTGTGGAGAGTGTATTAACTTACGGTCTGTGTGTGTGGTTTGGGAGCTGCATGCTCAGGGGAAAAACAATGCTGTCCAGGGTTATAAAGACTGCGGAGAGAATAACTGGGTGCACTCTTCCCACCTTGGATCAATTCTACGCTTCCAGGTGCCATAAGAAAGCTGCAGAGATAGCGCAGGATAGTGCGCACCCCAGAAATGATCTCTTTCAGCTTCTGCCTTTTGGAAGAAGGTCCAGGGTTTTAAAGACCAGGACTAGCCGCCTGAGAAACAGTTTCTACGCAAATGTGTCAGTGTCTGGAGGTGGTTGGAGGATGGATGGCAGCTAACAGATTGAGGTTGAATCCTGACAAGACAAAAGTACTGTTTTTGGGGGACAGGAGGCGGACAGGTGTGGGGGACTCCCTGGTCCTGAATGGGGTAACTGTGCCCCTGAAGGACCAGGTGTGCAGCCTGGGCGTCATTCTGGACTCACAGCTGTCCATGGAGGCACAGGTCCATTCTGTGTCCAGGGCAGCTGTTTACCAGCTCCATCTGGTACGCAGGATGAGACCCTCCCTGCCTGCGGACTGTCTCTCCAGAGTGGTGCATGCTCTGCTTATCTCCCGCTTGGACTACTGCAATGTGCTCTACGTGGGGCTACCTTTGAAGGTGACCCAGAAACTACAACTAATCCAGAATGCAGCAGCTAGACTGGTGACTGGGAGCGGCTGCCAAGACCATATAACACCGGTCTTAAAAAAACCTACACTGGCTCCCAGTACATTTCCGAGCACAATTCAAAGTGTTGGTGCTGACCTTTAAAGCCCTAAACGGCCTCGGTCCAGTATACCTGAAGAAGTGTCTCCACCCTCATCATTCTGCCCGGACACTGAGGTCCAGTGCCGAGGGCCTTCTGGAGGTTCCCTCGCTGCGAGAAGCCAAGTTACAGGGAACCAGGCAGAGGGCCTTCTCGATAGTGGCACCTGCCCTGTGGTACACCCTCCCACCAGATGTCAAAGAGAAAAACAACTATCAAACTTTTAAAAGACATCTAAAGGCAGCCCTGTTTAGGGAAGCAACTTTTAAAAGACATCTAAAGGCAGCCCTGTTTAGGGAAGCTTTGAATGTTTAATAGGTTATTGTATTTTAGTGTTTTGTTGGAAGCCGCCAAGAGTGGCTGGGGAAACCCAGCCAGATGGGTGGGGTATAAATAATAAATTATTATTATTATTATTATTATTATTATTATTATTATTATTATTATTATTATTAATGCAATTCTGGTTCTAAACGCAGCATAAGTGGTCTCAATAGTATATTGTATTTTAAAATGGGGTTTCAGAGTTTTTAGGCGTTTTTGAATCTTTTATGTAGATTTTCAATTTCATTGTTCTGTATGGGACAATGACAATAAAGATATCGTACATCGTGTTGTGCTATCAGCATCTCTCCTCGAGCAAAGAAACGAGAAAGCTGAAAACCTCAAGTCTTACTGCTGTTATTTCTGAAGTTGCTGGTTTGCGCGGCTTCCTGGCCTGGCAGGCTGGCAAAAGCTGCTGTTCTTTGGTGGAGAGCGCTGTCTCCTGTCCCATGGCAGGCCGGGCTGGGAACTGGGGGGGCGACCAGTGTGGGAATGGCCCCCTGGCTCCCTAGGGAAGGCTCTGCGGCTCTGAGAAATGCCTCCGGCAGCAACTGATCTGACGTGAATGGCGAAGGGTCGGGTCAGCTCTCCGTATAAACAAGGAGCAAGGTTATTCCCGGGCTTGGCGTGTGTCTGGGAGCCCAGCTGCTGGCTGGCAGCCAGCCTTTCGTATCTCTGGGGCCTCCCTCCTCTCCTCCCTCCGGACCCAAATGCCCAGAGCAAGGGAAGCTCCGAGGCCTAGTCACCCCAAATAGGATTCCAGGTGGCACCCCAGCGGGTAGCTCGGCTGGCAGAGCGCAAGACTCTTAATCTCTCTCTTTTTAAAAAAATACCCGTATTTTTCGCTCTATAAGACGCACCAGACCACAAGACGCACCTAGTTTTTGGAGGAGGAAAACAAGAAAAAATATATTCTGAATCTCAGAAGCCAGAAGAGCAAGAGGGATCGCTGCGCAGTGAAAGCAGCAATCCCTCTTGCTGTTCTGGCTTCTGGGATAGCTGCACAGCCTGCATTCGCTCCATAAGACGCACACACATTTCCCCTTACTTTTTAGGAGGGGAAAAGTGAGCCTTATAGAGCAAAAAATACGGTAAGTGTTTCATCTTTATTGATTTAAAATATCATCTTGCATATCCATTACAAATAGTTACAGCAAAATTAAACACAAAACTGTAAAAGAAAAAAGATAAAGAAAATAAAAAAGCAAAGAGTTAACAATAAGAGATGAACATCCTGTCTTTTCTAATGAAGTCTTCTGAAAGAAACTTCCAATCATTCTTGTACTTTTTCCATTGTCTTAATTTTATTGCACAGTTTGTTTTATAACTTTTCCTGTATATTTTTCTAGTATATGTATTCCATTTGTTTATTATTTACAAGTATCATTCAGTTCTGCTAGGATAACGTCATTTTTACAATATAATCTTATATATTCTTTGAATAGTCTCCATTCTCTAAATAATTTTTGATTTGGGGCTGCTCTAATTTTTGCGGTCAGCTTTGCTAATTGAAAGCACTCTAGCGTGAGTGATTGCCAATCTATTATTGTAGGGGTTGTTTCACTTTTCCAACTTCTGGCTATCAGTAATCTCAGGGTTGTGGGTTGGATCCCCACATTGGGCAAAAGATTCCTGCATTGCAAAGGGGTTGGACTAGATGACCCCTTGTGACCCCTTGCAACTCTACAATTCTATGTGTAAGGCAGCTAAAGGGGGTTGATTGGGGCTCCCTCCAAGGCACCCCTTCTCTTTCCCACATTGCTGGATTACTGCAATGTGCTCTTTGTGGAGCTTTCCTTGCGCCCGAGCCGGAAGCTGCAGCTAGCGCAGAATGCTGCAGCACGATTGCTGACGGGAGAGAGGCCTTGTCTACATATAGCATCTGTGCTCAGAGATCTGCCCTGCCTGCCAATTTGCTACCAGGCCAAGTTTGAGGCGTTACTATTCATGTGTGACACCCTTAACGACTTGGGATCAGTTTACCTGCGAGAGCGCCTGGCCCCATAAACAACCAGCCGACCACTTTGATAACAGCCCTTCAACCTTTGTAAGAAATCGATCTTTCAGCGAGGCAGCACTGACCCTCTGGAACTCCCTGCCTATTGAAATTGTGCAGGTGCCTTCACTGTAAAGGGATAAGTAAAGGGACCCCTGACCATTAGGTCCAGTCGTGACCGACTCTGGGATTGCGGCGCTCATCTCGCTTTATTGGCCGAGGGAGCCAGCATACAGCTTCCGGGTCATGTGGCCAGCAGGACTAAGCTGCTTCTGGCGAACCAGAGCAGCGCACGGAAATGCCGTTTACCTTCCCGCTGGAGCAGTACCTATTTATCTACTTGCACTTTGACGTGCTTTTGAACTGCTAGGTTGGCAGGAGCAGGGACCGAGCAACGGGAGCTCTCCCCGTCACGGGGATTTGAACCGCCGACCTTCTGATTGGCAAGTTCTAGGCTCTGTGGTTTAACCCACAGCGCCACCCGCGTCCCAGGCTCAGAGTCTACATATGTGTAAATAAAGGTATACATCCTGAAAGATATATTTTGTTCTCACAGTGGCCAACCAGATGGAAGCAGGACCTGAGAGCCCCCAGAGCTGGCTCTGTCTTCAAGAAGGGTGTTTTACGGACAAGGAAATTCATCCCATCGCAATGGACCAGAGCAAAGGTGTGTGACCGAAGTGTGTCTGTGAGAGCAAAGGGGGGGGGAGGTCTTGAATGGAGGAGGCGAGTTTTCCACGCGGTGGACAGGATCCACTAGGTCACTGGAGGCGGGTGGGGGTGGGGCGGAGATAGATGGATGGATGCAGAAAGACAATAATAGACAGACGGGGCGATGGGAAACTAAAGAATGCCGTGAGAGAGTCGGATAGAGGAAATAACAGATAGAGGGGCAAGGGTGAAAAGCTGAGCGGCCAGCTCATTATGGGATGGATGGAGCAAACTCTGCCAGCAACGAGCAAGGCCACCAGCCCTGTCCATCATCTCGTCTGGGGAGAGACACAGCCTGTCAGCCCAGCGCCATGATTCTGTCCCTCCACCTGCAACGGTGAAGCGTATTTAGCAACACAGCTGCATCAGGCCAGGCCCCATGGTCCTCCCCCCAGAGCGTCCTGCTCTGTCCGTCCACAAATTGTGACTCTTCTGTCTGGTAATTGGGACTCCCCTCTGTGGATTTCATAGGGAGACAGGCTTGTCAGCACACATTAGCCTTGGCAACAAATGGAACCCCTCCACAGTTATGTAATAAACGAAAATCTGCCCTTATTCCCTTATGGGGAACACAAGAGCCCTTACAGAGTCCTTTGTAGGTTCTCCATCAGTCGGAGAAAAGAACAGAGGCCAACCAGAGAATATTGAGAAGCAAAGCAGCTTGTAAGCCTGATCTTTACTGAACTGTTGCAACAGGGTGCTCCCCTCACACGCAGGAAAGGAGGAGGACTCAGAACCAAGGTGTGCCCGCCCTTATATAGACATTTTAAATTGCCCACCCTACAGTCCAAGACCACCCCCCAGATACATCATACCTACATCACAGAAAAGGCGGTCTATAACAGAAATCTGAGTGCGTTGTTTATCTCCTGTCTGGCAGGTTACTTGATTGGATTGCCTGGGGAGCTTGGCCAGTCTTTTCTAATGATAAATACTGTTCCTGAGCCAGGTCACAGGCTCACCCTATTCATACACAGACATACCCTTAAGACAGGATTTATGAAGGAAAAGACAATGGGGAGGCTTTTCCATTTGACTTTGACCTTGCAGAGAAAACATTTGGTCAGTTTGGGAGCCATGGCTGTTGTCCTGTGCTGCTTCAGACATGTGGTTTATATATTTATGTACGTGTTTGCTTGGTACATTTATGAACATTTATTATATATATGGGACGCGAGTGGCACTGTGGGTTAAACCACAGAGCCTAGGACTTGCCGATCAGAAGGTCAGCGGTTCGAATCCCCGCAACGGGGTGAGCTCCCATTGTTTCCGTTTCCGTGCGCTGCTCTGGTTCGCCAGAAGCGGCTTAGTCCTGCTGGCCACATGACCCGGAAGCTGTACACCGGCTCCCTTGGCCAATAAAGCGAGAAGAGTGCCACAACCCCAGAGTTGGTCACGACTGGACCTAATGGTCAGGGGTCCCTTTACCTTTACCTATTATATATATGAGGAGCGCGGGTGGCGCTGTGGGTAAAACCTCAGTGCCTAGGACTTGCCAATCGTATGGTCGGCGGTTCGAATCCCCGCGGCGGGGTGAGCTCCCGTCTTCGGTCCCAGCTCCTGTCCACCTAGCAGTTCGAAAGCACCCCTAAGTACAAGTAGATAAATAGGTACCGCTTTATAGCGGGAAGGTAAATGGCGTTTCCGTGTGCTGCGCTGGCTCGCCAGATGCAGCTTTGTCACGCTGGCCACGTGACCCGGAAGTGTCTTCAGACAGCGCTGGCTCCCGGCCTCTTAAGCGAGATGAGAACGCAACCCTAGAGTCGGACACGACTGGCCCGTACGGGCAGGGGTACCTTTGCCTTACCTTTATTATATATATGAGACCTTAATTTTTTTATTTCAGTTAGAAGCAGTGTACCTCTCCCTTCGAAGCCCAGAAGAAGTGTGGTCTATGGAAGGTGCACTATCCCAACAGAAGACTGAGGAATCGCAGTGGGAAAAGGGTGAGGCTAACACAAAAGCTTTGCAGATGGACCGGACCAAAGGCCTTCCCAGCAAAGCATCCTGTTTCCCACAGTAGGTTGACCAGATGCCTCTGGGAAGCAGGACACAATGGGCTCAGTCATCGCATTCCCCCACCTGGAGCTCCAAGCAACCAGGATTCAGAGGAGATATTCCTGGAGGGAGCTGACAGCCATCATTAGAACAGCTATGCATAGAGGAGAGGGCTATCGGTTGGCTTCTAGCCAGGGCCGGATTTACGTACAGCGGTACCTCGGGTTACATATGTTTCAGGTTACATACGCTTCAGGTTACAGACTCTGCTAACCCAGAAATAGTACCTCAGGTTAATAACTTTGCTTCAGGATGAGAACAGAAATTGTGCTCCAGCGGTGCTGCGGCAGCAGGAGACCCCATTAGCTAAAGTGGTGTTTCAGGTTAAGAACAGTTTCAGGTTAAGTACGGACTTCCAGAACGAATTAAGTACTTAACCTGAGGTACTACTGTATAGCTTAGGGCCCCACTCTCTCGGGGGGCCCCAAAAAAATTAAAGGAAAAAAATCTGAATGTACATTTCCAAAATATAAGATAAAAAACAAATAAAATAAAACCTACATCCAGCAACGGTGTTGTGTGTTGTGATGCTTTTGAATTCTGGTGCTGGAGGAGACTCTTGAGAGTCCCATGGACTGCAAGAAGAACAAACCTCTCCATCCTTAAGGAAATCAGCCCTGAGTGCTCACTGGAAGGACAGATCCTGAAGCTGAGGCTCCAAGACTTTGGCCACCTCATGAGAAGAGAAGACTCCCTGGAAAAGACCCTGATGCTGGGAAAGATGGAGGGCACAAGGAGAAGGGGACAGCAGAGGACGAGATGGTGGGACAGTGTTCTCAAAGCTACAAACATGAGTCTGACCAAACTGCGGGAGGCAGTGAAAGACAGGAGTGCCTGGCGTGCTCTGGTCCAGGGGGTCACAAAGAGTCGGACACGACTAAACAACAATCTGTAACATTTAACAGCTTTAAAGATTTGACCCATCCCCCCATAATTTCCATAACAAGGTAATTCACACTGTTCCCTGCAAGGATCCATTCTGTGGGTTTCCGTGCACTGCAGGCAGTTGCAGGCTACAGAAACCAAAGCAACAGCTGGAGACGCTGGCATTTGCCTCTCAGCAAAAAGCTCCAACAACAACAACACCATCAGGCCAGCCCAGAAATTGCTCCACTCAGCTGATTGCTGCTATTCAGCACCCTTCCTGTGTAGCCCAGATGGTGCCTGTCCGGTTGCAGAAGGCGCTTAAGCCAGAAAGACCAGCATGTGGAGGTCTGAGGGTTCAAGGCCCCGATCCTTTGGAAGGTCGCACAGGGGTGTTTGCAAATGGGGCACAACTCTTGGACAATGTACAACTCCCTTCCCCACCCCAACACACTCGCCAGCATGTTTTGCAAGACTAGAAGGAGGTCCTGGGATTTTCTTTCCCTGGTGTTCGGTTCCATAGCAAAATATTCTGGATAATTTGCCACTGGAATCAGGAAACTCTCCTGCTATTTTATAAAGTTAAGTGCGCCATCTAGTGGCCTTTCTGCAAGCTGCATGCTAAACTCCACTCTGGTTTTTATTTTATTTTTGAAAAAGAAATCAGTCACACAGATACTGCAAAATGAGGCAGCCCATCAGGATAGGACTTTAGGGCAAATGTCCAGGGCCCTCCCTCAAGAGGATGAGGTGGGGGCAGCTGGGCTGGGAAACCACATTTTGAAACGAACACTGACGACACGAGAATTTGTGGGCATGCAAAGCTGTGGGTTGAACCACAGAGCCTAGGACTTGCTGATCAGAAGGTCGGCGGTTCGAATCCCCGTGACATGGTGAGCTCCTGTGGCTCACTCCCTGCTCCTGCCAACCTAGCAGTTCGAAAGCATGTCAAAGTGCAAGTAGATAAATAGGTACCACTCCGGCGGGAAGGTAAACGGCGTTTCTGTGCTGTGCTCTGGTTCGCCAGAAGCGGCTTAGTCATGCCGGCCACATGACCCGGAGGCTGCATGCCGGCTCCCTCAGCCAATAAAGCGAGATGAGCGCTGCAACCCCAGAGTCTGCCAC
Organism: Podarcis siculus; assembly: GCA_034642415.1. Classification (NCBI taxonomy): domain Eukaryota; kingdom Metazoa; phylum Chordata; class Lepidosauria; order Squamata; family Lacertidae; genus Podarcis; species Podarcis siculus. The sequence continues at coordinate 2,136,246 of JAXCMG010000044.1, read as the reverse complement.
GACTGGACCTAATGGTCAGGGGTCCCTTTACCTTTTTAAAGCAGATGAATGTTGGAAAATTCAGGACAGATAAAAGAGAGTTTCTTGATTTTTTTGATGATTCAGTTATTTAATTTTTATACCACTTGATACATTTAAACTACATCTAATCGGTGTACGGAATACGGAAGCAGCAACAGAGAGAACTTCAACAAAATGTTACAAAGACACGGTTACATACAAAAATGTTATATTAATGCAAAGTTACTAATAGGGACTGCCTTGTTTTCATAAGCCACACATAAGCCAAGCTGCTTGGTTGAAGAGTGAAGGGTACAAATGCTCTAAATAAATTATAATAAATAAATGAAGCAATACTTGGAGGGGTGGCCCTTAAGACTACTATTTCCAGAGTCTAAAGTTACCTAATTACGCCACTGGATAGCTTAAATTTCACAGGAACCTAAGAGCTGACTCGTGCTGGGTCAGGGCAAGGAAAACACTCTGTTCCAAATGGAGCCAAGCAAATGCCTCTGGAAACTCCGAAGGCATGGCCTGCCCCTCTTATTTGTGTCCCCCCCCCCAGGAACCTGGTGCACGCAGAGGTAGACTACACCTGTCCATGGAGGTTCTGTTTTGCTGGCATGCAGTATACCACAGTGGCCACAGTGATCCACACGATGGTCACCTCCAGACTTGATTACTGTAATTCGCTCTACGCGGGGCTGCCCTTGAAGCTGACCCAGAAACTCGGGTGCGGGTGCAGAATGCTGCAGCGAGGCTCCTCACGGGGTCCCTGCCATGGGAGCATATTCACCCAGTGCTTTTACAGCTGCACTGGCTCCCGGTGGAGTACAGGGTCAGATTTAAGGTGCTGGTTTTGACCGTTAAATCCCTTTGTGGCTTAGGGCCCTCGTACCTATGGGATCGCCTCTCCTGGTACGCCCCGCGGACGACCTTAAGGTCCACAAATGACAACATTTTTGAGGTCCCAAGTTTCAAGGTGGTTAGATTGGTCTCAACTAGGGCCAGGGCCTTTTCAGCACTGGCCCCGGCTTGGTGGAACGCTCTGCCACAAGAGACCAGGGCCCTGCGGGACTTGACATCTTTCCGCACAAGACAGAGCTGTTCCGCCTGGCCTTTGGTTAGGACTCAGTCTGACCCTTATGTTTCCCTCCCCTTATGGTTTTGATGAGGCTGCATTTTAAATTGCATTTTAACCTGTATTGTTTTTTTTAAAATTCCCCTATTATGTTTTTACTGTAATTTTACTGTTGTTAGCAGCCCTGAGCCCGGCTCTGGCTGGGGAGGGCGGGGTATAAATGAAATTATTATTATTATTATTATTATTATTATTATTATTATTATTATTATTATTATTATTTTCTCCTGTTCTGGAGGGTAGGACTCGAACCCATGGCTTCAAGTTACAAGAAAGGAGATTCCGACTAAACATCAGGAAGAGCTTTCTGACTGTAAGAGCTGTTTGACAGTGAAAAGGTTTCCCTTGGGAGGTTGTGGACTCCCTTCCTTAGAGGTCTTTAAGCAGAGGTTGGATGGCTATCTGTCAGGGATGCTTTAGCTGAGATTCCCGCATTGCAGGGGGTTGGACTGGATGACCTCAGGGGTCCCCCTACCAAGTCTACGATTCTATGATTTAATTCGCATCACCTTCCCTGAAACGCCGAATTCCTCCTCCTTTCCCTCCACCTGCAGCGCCTGCCTGTCTTTTCCCTTCCCAGTGACTCACCCTCTCCGTCCCAGCCCGGGAGGCGCGTTCTGCGCGTCACTTGTGAATCCGCCCTCGGGGAGGCGGAGGGCTCGGCCCGCAGGAACGCGCATGATGTCAAGCAGGAGCGCGCCGATAAAAGCCTGGAAAGGGAGAGGAGGAGGATGGATCCCGAGCGGACTGGCCGGCCAGCCCGGCTGCCTGCCTGCCTGCGTGCGGGTCCCCGGGCGGGCAAGCGCGCAAGGCGCGGCAGCTAAGAATAGCGCGGCTGACGCGCGGCGCTCAAGGGGGCACCTGCGCACCGGCCCCCGCGCTATTTTTAGCGCCGGGTGAGCTATAAATAGCCGCAGGAGCCAGAGGCCAGGCCGAGATGACGCGGGCCGGAGCGAGAGAGCGAGGGGCAGGGGCTGATTCAGAGGCGGTGCGCGCGGCCGGAGGCAGTAGGGCGCAATGGTTACGGCTTAGAAGAGAGCCTCCTCCAGCATCGCCAGCATCCCTCAGGAACCGTGCTCCGAGGCCAGGGGGAGCCCGGACTCCTGGGTCCCTGGTGGAGAGGCCTGGGCTCCTTTTACGCACCGGCAAGCTGGGCGCGCGTGGGCTGGATGTGCGCCGCAGTCCCGCTGGTTTCTGGGCTTCTTCCCAGTGGGTCATCTGGGGGGCTACTGGGAGAGCAGGAGACTGGGCTACGACCCCCCCCCCCCCATTATTTAGACCTGATCCTGCTCCACCCAGTGAACTTCGTGGCAAAGGCGAGGGGTAGGCGGGGAACCCAGATGTCCTGGGTCCTGGCAACAGGTTTCTCACGCCAGCACCCTGGTTTCTTACTCACCCCAGCCAAGGTGAGGGCAGTGGGGTTCCCATTAAGGGCAGCAGCAGCAGCGAACGGGTCAGAGCCACAAGGGGGCGCTGCCGCGCGGGAAATTCTCCTGCGCAAGCCCCTGGATGGCTCTTGCGCAGGAGAAGTGCCCCTTGGGCTGGGTTGTCTCCCGAGGGAGGGAGGGAGGTCCCCCTTTGGTGGCTTCAATCCCAAAGGTTGCCCAGGATTTTCACTCAGGCCTCTGGGTCCTTGGAAGGTGTAAACTATCTGGGTTAGGGAAGATCCCTAATTGTATTATTTTTCTGCTGTTAGTTTTGATAGGTTAAGGACACCAGAAGAGCAAAATGAGGCCCAAATAGCTCAGCATCTCACAACGGCCGAATACCCATAAGAACCTAGGAACCTAGATAGACTGCCCCTGGACCTGGAGGTTCCATAAGAACCTGAGAAAAGCCCAGCAGCCTGTACTCACAAGAGCAACACTTTCCCCTCCTCTGTTGTTGTTGTTGTTTAGTCGTTTAGTCGCGTCCGCCTCTTCGTGACCCCCAGAGCACGCCAGGCCCTCCTGTCTTCCACTGCCTCCTGCAGTTTGGTCAAACTCATGCTGGTAGCTTCGAGAACACTGTCCAACCATCTCATCCTCTGTCGTCCCCTTCTCCTTGTGCCTTGTCTCTGCTTTTTAAGATGCTGTCTAGGTAAAGCTAAAGTGATACCTCAGGTTAAAAACAGTTTCAGGTTAAGAACGGACCTCCAGGACGAATTAAGTTCTTAACCTGAGGTACCACTGTAGATGGTGGATGGAGCAGGCTTGCTTTCTCCTGTTCCAGAGGAGAGGACCCGAACCCATGGATTCAAGTAAAAGAAAGGAGATTCTGACAAAACATTTGGAAGAACTTTCTGACGGTAATTCAAATGTGGAACGGACTCCCTCAGAAATGTATGTGACCTGAAGCGTATGTAACCCGAGGTACCACTGTAAACCTTTAGAAATCTGAAGATGGTTATCGTCTTTCCTCTTAGTCTCCTCTTCTCCAGGCTAAACATTCCCAGCTCCTTCAACCATTCCTCACAAGGCTTGGTTTCCAGACCCTCGGTTTCATCTTGGTCACCTTCCTCTGCAACCCCTTCCAGCTCGTCAATATCCTTCTGGTATCCAAAACTTGACACAGGACTCCAGGTGTGGTCTGACCAAGGCAGAATAAAGCAGTGGTATCATTTCACTATGGGGACGCAGGTGGCGCTGTGGTCTAAACCACTGAGCCTCTTGGGCTTGCCGATCAGAAGGTCGGCGGTTTGAATCCCCGCGGCGGGGTGAGCTCCTGATGCTCAGTCCCTGTTCCTGCCAACCTAGCAGTTCGAAAGCAGGCCAGTGCAAGTAGATAAATAGGTACTGCTGTGGCGGGAAAGCTAACGGCATTTACCGGAAGCAGCTTAGTCATGCTGGCCAAGCTCCCTCGGCCTATAGAGTGAGATGAGCATGTAACCCCAGAGTCGTCTGCGACTGGACTTAACTGTCAGGGGTCCTTTACCTTTTTTATCATTTCACTTGATCTGGACCTGAGACATCTGTTTATGCAGCCTAGCACTGCATCAGTGCTGCATCAAACTCTGGGCTCCTCTAAAGCTTGTGGTCTACCAAGACCCCTAGATCCCTTTTACACATGGACTGCTATCACATCTCAGCCTCCACCCCCACCAAGCTAAACATACCTAGCTCCCCGAACCATTCCTCAAAAGGCTTTCTTTCCAGACCCTTGATCATCTCGGCCGCCTTCCTCTGCACACGCATTCCCCTCCTTTTGTCAAATCCCAATCTGTGATGAGCAGGCTTCGCTGAAATCCCCCACATCTCCACTCCGAGGCCTGAAAAGGAAATTTGTTCATTTATTTGGATGATTCAGATGCTGCCCTTGGCACAAGCTGCTGGCAGCTTACAATAAAAACAAGTAAATAAGAACACACACACACAAAATCAATTAAAACACACAACAGCAAATCACCGAATGGGCGGTTAGTAATATTCTTTTATTTAACCGTTCAGTAAATCTCTATCTTGCCCTTTCTTCCAAAACAGAAAGCATCAAAATGTTAAAACAGTGCAATTTAAAATAGATGAAAACCCATTTAATTCTGCTGTGTGCCAGAAGGCTTTGGTTTACCTGCTGTCACCCATCACAAGTATTTCAGGGTGTCAAAAGGGGCCCCTGGAGACCAGGGTTCAAAGCCCCACACATCTGTGAAGATCACTGGGTGCATAATAGCACCCCACTAGAAATCTCAAGAGCCAATCCCAAAAGATATGGGGGTCTAGTTCTCTTGGAACATCCAGCTTACCGCCCAGTAATCCAAGGGGAGACTGAAGGCAGTGTGGTGTAATGGTTAGTGCACTGGAGACAAGTGCCATTGGCATAACTGGGGGGGCAGCTGCCCCCCATCAAGTAAAAAAACAAAACAAAAAAAAACCTAACTGAGGTTACTAAAGATGTTGGGCCAGTTTACACAGCTTCCAGCAGCTCAGTCATCTTCACGGCAGGGCTATTTGAAAATATAGTCAATGTAGTTTGGGCTTTTAGATGCTTTAATATTTTATGCAATTCTGTTGTCCTCCATTGTAACCAAAGTTGTCCACGATTTTAGTGTTTTGTTCTCGTTGAAGAGAGTAATAAACAATATTTAAGACTTTAAAAAAGAATTGGGGGGACACGGGTGGCGCTGTGGGTTAAACCACAGAGCCTATGGCTTGCCGATCAGAAGGTCGGCGGTTCAAATCCCCACCATGGGGTGAGCTCCCGTTGCTCGGTCCCTGCTCCTGCCAACCTAGCCGTTCAAAAGCACGTCAAAGTGCAAGTAGATAAATAGGTACCGCTCCGTTGGGAAGGTAGACGGCGTTTCCGTGCGCTGCTCTGGTTCGCCAGAAGCGGCTTAATCCTGCTGGACACATGACCCGGAAGCTGTACGCCGGCTACCTCAGCCAGTAAAGCGAGATGAGCGTCGCAACCCCAGAGTCGTCCACATCTGGACCTAATGGTCAGGGGTCCCTTTAAAGGTAAAGGTACCCCTGCCCATACGGGCCAGTCTTGCCAGACTCTGGGGTTTTGCGCCCATCTCACTCAAGAGGCCGGGGGCCTGCGCTGTCCAGAGACACTTCCGGGTCACGTGGCCAGCGTGACATCGCTGCTCTGGCGAGCCAGAGCCGCACACGGAAACGCCGTTTACCTTCCCGCTAGTAAGCGGTCCCTATTTATCTACTTGCACCCGGGGGTGCTTTCGAACTGCTAGGTTGGCAGGCGCTGGGACCGAGCAATGGGAGCGCACCCCGCCGCAGGGATTTGAACCGCCGACCTTTCGATCGGCAAGCCCTAGGCACTGAGGCTTTTACCCACAGCGCCACCCGCGTAGGGGTCCCTTTACCTTTTACTAAAAAAGAATTACTGCTTAAAAACATTTAGAACATCCAAATTCAGTTAAGAGCAGCAGCAATCGGACACCTGAAAACCCCCGCACCTGACTCCCTATTTATTATTATTTCTTTACTTATTGCACTAACACCCCACCTTTTTCTGGAAGGTGCTCAAGGTGGCATACATGGTCGTCCTCCTCCTCCTCCTCATTTAATCGCCACAACAACCCTGCGAGGTAGGTTAGGCGGAGAGGCAGTGACGGGTCCAAAGTCATGCCCTGAGAGCTTCCTTCGGAATACCAGTTGCTGGAAACTAGAGGAGGGGAAGGTCCGTATAGTTCAAGCTCTGGTTTTTCCAGTAGTGATGTATGGAAGTGAGAGCTGGACCATCAAGAAAGCTGATCGCCGAAGAATGGATGCTTTTGAATTCTGATGCTGGAGGAGACTCTTGAGAGTCCCATGGACTGCAAGAAGATCAAACCTCTCCATTCTGAAGGAAATCAGCCCTGAGTGCTCACTGGAAGGACAGATCCTGAAGCTGAGGCTCCAAGACTTTGGCCACCTCATGAGAAGAGAAGACTCCCTGGAAAAGACCCTGATGTTGGGAAAAATGGAGGGCCCAAGGAGAAGGGGGCGACAGAGGACGAGATGGTGGGACAGTCTTCTCGAAGCTACCAGCATGAGTCTGACCAAACTGCAGGAGGCAGTGGAAGACAGGAGTGCCTGGCGTGCTCTGGTCCAGGGGGTCACGAAGAGGCGGACACGACTAAACGACTAAACAACAATCACTTTAGCTAACGGGGGCCTCCCGCTGCCGCCGCGCGATTTCTGTTCTCATCCTGAAGCAAAATTCTTAACCCGAGGTACTATTTCCGGGTTAGCGGAGTCTGTAACCTGAAGCGTCTGTAACCCGAGGTACCACTGTAGTACTAGAGAGCCACAAACCGTTGCTCCTGCGGAGAGCGGCCACCAAGGGGCAGCAGAGAGCCGCGCGAAGAGCAGCAGGAGAGCTCGCGTTGGCTAAGCTGCCTGGCATGCAGAACGGTCCATCATTTCCCCCCTGCTACTAGGCTGGTATCTGGGTCCTGGGTCCTGGGTCGTCGTCGCAGATTCTCCTGGAGATCTTGTAGGCGCGCGTCCCGTGCGGATCAAGCCCAGCTCCTTCTTCGTAGAGGAAGGAATTCATCCATCCATCCATCCATCCCCTTGGACTTTGCACCCAAGAGTTTTGGAGCAGGCGAGCACCTCGGAGGGCTGGCGGGGGGAGCATGGAGATCTGGCCTGGGTGGTGGTGTCCAAGGCCAATTTGGGGGCTCACTGCTCTGCAGCTCCCTTTATTCAAGATGCGCCCCCCCCCCCAGCGTGGGAATAAGGGACCCAGCAGTCCCCCCCCCCCTAAGAAGGGACCCGGTTCCTTCCCTGCATCCATCTATCCAGGTTCTGGGTGCACCTAAGGTGCCCCATCCGCGCCAGGCCCTCCCCGCAATCCGCTGCGCGCTCCTTCGGGCAGCTCAGGAGAGCACCTTCCATTTTTGATCCTCCGGCTGCTATAAATAGCCCCTCTCCTCGCTCGCTCCGCAGCGCCGCAGCCCGAAATAGCTGCGCGCCTCTATATGGAGCAGCCCGGCGGCGAGGCGCGCGGGCTTCCGGCGGCCACCGCTGGCGTGCGCGCCCGCGCATCTGCCTGCGTCTGCGGGGACAGTCAGCCCGAGAGGCACTCCCCCCCCAGCGCACACCCCATCATTGCGCGCACGCAGCCTAACCCCCCCAACCCCCCCGTCTCGGGAGAGATCAAGCCGGGGGCATCCCTTAGGAAGAAGAAGAGGTGCATTGCTCAGAGAGGATGCTCAGGCGCAGCCGCTTCGAAGGGGAGGGGGCAGAGATTGGGGGGGGGGTCTGTTGGCTTGCTGCGTTTTTGCCCATCCTTCCTCCGAGGAGCTCGGGGTGGCGCCCCGTGCGCAAAATATGGTGTGAAGCTCAACATCCAAAAAAACGAAGATCATGGCCACTGGTCCCATCACCTCCTGGCAAATAGAAGGGGAAGAAATGGAGGCAGTGAGAGATTTTACTTTCTTGGGCTCCATGATCACTGCAGATGGTGACAGCAGCCACGAAATTAAAAGACGCCTGCTTCTTGGGAGAAAAGCAATGACAAACCTAGACAGCATCTTAAAAAGCAGAGACATCACCTTGCCAACAAAGGTCCGTATAGTTAAAGCCATGGTTTTCCCAGTAGTGATGTATGGAAGTGAGAGCTGGACCATAAAGAAGGCTGATCGCCGAATAATTGATGCTTTTGAATTCTGGTGCTGGAGAAGACTCTTGAGAGTCCCATGGACTGCAAGAAGATCAAACCTCTCCATTCTGAAGGAAATCAGCCCTGAGTGCTCACTGGAAGGACAGATCTTGAAGCTGAGGCTCCAAGACTTTGGCCACCTCAGGAGAAGAGAAGACTCCCTGGAAAAGACTCTGATGTTGGGAAAGATGGAGGGCACAAGGAGAAGGGGACGACAGAGGACGAGATGGTGGGACAGTGTTCTCGAAGCTACCAGCATGAGTTTGACCAAACTGCGGGAGGCAGTGGAAGACAGGAGTGCCTGGCGTGCTCTGGTCCAGGGGGTCACGAAGAGGCGGACACGACTAAACGACTAAACAACAACAACAACCCATCACAAGGCTGAGGCCAGAGTGCTGCGTGGGTCCACCTGCCGCGCTCAGGATCCCGCCCCCTCTACAAGCCCGTAGCTTGCCCAAAGGCTCACCCCTCTGGCCTGGCGCTCTGGGGTCCCAGATACGTGGGGTCGGCTGTGTGTGCGCGCATTGCTTTGAGGGTGTTGAAGGTTGGCGCAAGAACGTAAGAAGACGGTGGGTGGCTGCTGGATCGGGCCAGGGGTCCAGCTAAACAGCAGGAAGAACTTTGTGACATCAGTTCGACAGCGGAACGGTCTCCCACTTGACGTGGTAGACTCGCCTTTCTTGGGAGGTTTTTAAGCAGAGGCTGGGTGGCCATCTGTCCTGGGCAGTGGCGTAGCGTGGGGGGTGCAAGGGGGGCCGGCCGCACCGGGCGCAACATCTGGGGTTAGGGCAAATCCACGGGTTAGGGGGCGCAAATTACTTGCCTTGCCCCGGGTGCTGACAACCCACGCTACTCCACTGATCCTGGGTGCTTTAGCTGAGATTCCTGCATTGCAGGGGGTTGGACTAGATGAGCCTTGGGGGTCCCTAACAACGCTACAATTCTATGGTTCTCTAATTAGATTGTAAGACCCAAGCAAGACCGAGCGCAACAGCAAGCGATATTCAGAAGCGCTGCAGTCTCTGACTGTGGAGGCGGCCAGAGTACGGCCATCCATCGTGGCTAGCAGCCAACGCCATTGATAGCCCTCTCCTCCAGCAGAGGCGGATTTAGGACAGAGTGAATGGATGGCGAGCTGAGAGGGACCTGCAGGGGGCGCTGCAACAGTGATGGAGAGCGGAAGGCGAGAGGCTGGGTGCCTCTGAAATTTGAAATTTTAAAGTCCGCCACTGGGTCCTCCATGAGGAATATTGGAAGTGGTGGGAGACGACGGGACAGAAAGGTTCTTGCAGGGACCCCTCATCCATCATTTAGGGGGCGGGCACTGCTGCAGAGTCCTGGTCTTCAAACGTAACCTGGAGGTCTCTCTCACTGACGATGAGCCCAGCGCTCTCTGTAGACAGGACCAGAACTAAGGCTAAGCCTGAAACGCCCTCGTGGTACGTGCTGTTCCAGAGCGGGACAGACGTGCCTCCGGAAATGGGCTCTGCTTGCTTGGAATGTGTCCAGGCAGCTGGTAAGGCAGTAGTCAGGGAGCCCGACAGTAGGGGGCGCCAGAGCCAAAAGGCAAGGAATTCTGCTCCAGTCTTCTCCCTGCTGAGCTCTACTAGGGGCAACAAGGAGGAGGCTGGCAGCTTAAGGAGGACGGGGAGAAGTGATACTGGGAGGGGTCAACCTGGGAAGGGTCCAGGAGAGATGCATTTAGCACCTGGGCCTGAATATCTCCATCTTTCCCATCTGACATTGCATGCCTTGAACTGGACAAGGGGACCTCCCAGTGGGCAGAGAAAAGTTCTTCTCTGGAGCTCATGGACCTCCAACAAAGTTGAATGATGGAAGGTTTGGGATGGATAAAAGGAAGGACTTTCCCAGGCGGCGCAGAGCTAAACTCCGGAACTCCCTGCTGCAGGGAAGATAGGCAGCCAACGTGGGTGGCTTTAAAAGAGGATTGCACAAATTGGTGGAGGAAAGGGCTACTGATGGCTACTGAGGTCAGGACAGCTGTGCCCTGCCTCTGCTTGCAAATACCTGCTGGTGGAAAACACAGGAGGGGAGAGTTGGTCTCGCACTCGGGTCCCGCTTGCCGGATTCCCGGAACAGGCATCTGCCTGGACACCGTATGAAGAGGACACTGGACTTGATGGACCGTTGGCCTCCTCCGGGGGGCTGTTCTTATGTTATTATAAGATACCCTCCAACTCTGTGCGTGGGACCCGAGCCAAAGGACAAGAAAACAGATTCCAGCTAAACACCGGGAATAATTTTTGTTTAGACCGTACAAGGAAGGTGGAGGACTCCCATTTGCTGGAGGTTTTTCAACAGGGGGTGGAAGACCACCTGTCGGGGGATCCCTCTGCTGCGATTCCTGCCTTGCAGGGGCGGGTTGGGCTGGATGACCTCTGGGTATCCTACCCCACTCTACAATTCTATTATTCTTTTGGGGGAGGAGGGCAAAAACACACAGAAGCGTGGGGCGAAGGAAGCAAGGGGAGGCTGGCTTTGTGACAACAGTGTGTATATAAATATATAGGCGAGGCCTGCTATGCAACCCCCCCCCAAAAAAACTCCTTAGCGACCCGATAGTTCTAGGCAGGCGGGCGAGCAAACAAACAGAGCCGTGGAGGGGCCTCCAGCAAATGCTGTTTATGTAAGCAAGAGGACTTCCAGGAGGGAGGGAGCAGGCTCAGGCTCTTGCCAGCCCCTCGGAGGAATGCGCCCAGCCTGCCAAAATTCTCCGTAGAACCCCCTGGCTAACCCAGAGCAGGTACACACCTTACGGCGGGGGTTGGGAGGGTGAGTGCAGCCTGGGTGACTGGCAAGGGCTGGGCTGGGCGGCTAAGGGAGAGGAGGAGGCGGGCAGAACTTTGGAGAGGGAGGTGCAGAGATCCTGGGTTCACACACACCACACACACAGCACTCCTCCTGAATCTGTTTTGCAGATGAGGCAAAACAGAGAGAGAGTGAGAGTGTGTGTGTGTGTCTCTGACCGGGTGAACTGCAACTAGAATCAGGCCTCTGTCTCCATGATCTCAGTGGGTGGCCTCGGGCAAGACACTGCCTTCCCCGCCTCAGTTTTCCCGTGTGTGAAATGGGACCAAGCGCGGCCAGGCTCAAAAGGGGTTGCTGCAAGGAGGGGTGAAATAAGGATTGCAAAGTTCCGGGAAGCCAGACAGGTTATAGCAAGTAATTGGAAAGATGAAGAAGAGCTAGGGGGTGAACGAATGGAGGGTAAAATTGAAAAATACAATGGTACTTCAGGTTACAGATGCTTCAGGTTACAGACGCTTCAGGTTACAGACTCTGCTAACCCAGAAATAGTGCCTCGGGTCAAGAGCTGTGCTTCAGGATGAGAACAGAAATCGCGCTGCAGCGGTGTTCTCGAAGCTACAGTGTTTGTGACCCCCTGGACCAGAGCACACCAGGCACTCCTGTCTTCCACTGCCTCCCGCAGTTTGGTCAGACTCATGTTCATAGCTTTGAGAACACTGTCCCACCATCTCGTCCTCTGTCGTCCCCTTCTCCTTGCGCCCTCCATCTTTCCCAACACCAGGGTCTTTTCCAGGGAGTCTTCTCTTCTCATGAGGTGGCCAAAGTCTTGCAGCCTCAGCTTCAGGATCTGTCCTTCCAGTGAGCACTCAGGGCTGATTTCCTTAAGAATGGAGAGGTTTGTTCTTCTCGCAGTCCATGGGACTCTCAAGAGTCTCCTCCAGCACCAGAATTCAAAAGCATCCATTCTTTGGCGATCAGCCTTTTTTATGGTCCAGCTCTCACTTCCATACATCACTACTGGGAAAACCATAGCTTTTACTATACGGACCTTTGTTGGCAAGGTGACGTCTCTGCTTTTTAAGATGCTGTCTAAGTTTGTCATTGCTTTTCTCCCAAGAAGCAGGCGTCTTTTAATTTCGTGGCTGCTGTCACCATCTGCAGTGATCATGGAGCCCAAGAAAGTAAAATCTCTCACTGCCTCCATTTCGGATTAGACAAATTCACAGAGGAGGAGAGGGCTATCGATGGCTATTTCTAGCCTCAATGGCTAGGCTCAGCCTCCACACCTGGCGGCAGCAATGCGTCTGAATACCAGTTGCTGGAAACCACAGGAGGGGAGAATCCTTCTTGCCCACAAGCATCTAGCCAGCCACCATGAGAACAAGATGCTGGGCTGATCCAACAAGCTCCTCTGATCTTCTTACGCCCTTAGAAAACTGGCGAACCTCCTTTTCGTTTGCCCCTGGTCTCTTTCCCCCTGCTGGCAGTACCCCACAAAAAAAGAAATGAATTTATACTTCCGCTGAGTTGCCAGGGGGTTGAGCTAGATGACCCCTGGGGGGCCCTTTCAATGCTGTGATTCTGTGGTCCCCGTTCCCCCCCTCTTCCTCCCTCTGTCCCTGTTCCCAGGCTCCTCTGCCCGCCTCCCTCCCAGACTGGAGGCCTCAGCTTTGCCGGAGCAAAACATTGGTCTCTTAGCAACAAGTTTCGCCTTCCAATTCTGGCTGTTGTTATTTACCGAGGCCAACGGCCAAATTCCCCTGGTCCGGGGCCAGAAGCCACAGCTGAGGAGGGATAGGCTGAGCTCCTGCCGCTGCCAGAGGCCGCTGGCACGCAATGCGCTGGGAGCGCGCTGCTGGGCTGGAGTCACCTTTCACACACAAAACCTCCCTGACACACTCACCCAGATAAGGCAGCTCGGCCTCTGCAACACACACACACACACACACATCTTGTGTGATTGTGTCTCTGCACAATCACAGGCCAGGAGATGCAGCCAGGCTTTCACCCCAGCTGGTGCAAATTTCTCTGTTTACACACATGCATTCCCAAAAACACACACAAACACACAGCGTTACCCGCACAGTTGCACGATCCCTTGCATGAATGTTCACACATGCACGAGCAGCAAAACAGAACCGTGGAATTGTCAAGTTGGAAGGGACACCCCCCCCAAGGGGTCATCCTAGTCCAACCCCCAGCAATGAAGGAAGCACATCAAAAGAATCCTGAAATAAGAGTAAGAATAATAATTTTTTTATACCCCGCCCATCTGGCTGGGTCTCCCTAGCCACTCTGGGCGGCTTCCAACAAAGTATTAAAATACAGTGGTCTGTTAAACATTTAAAGCTTCCCTAAACAGGGCTGCCTTCAGATGTCTTCTAGTAGTTGTTTATTTCCTTGACATCTGATGGGAGGGCGTTCCACAGGGCGGGTGCCACCACCGAGAAGGCCCTCTGCCTGGTTCCCTGTAACTTGGCTTCTTGCAGTGAGGGAACTGCCAGATGGCCCTCGGCGCTGGACCTCAGTGTCCGGGTAGAACGATGGGAGTGGAGACACGCCTTTGGGTATACGGGACCGAGGCCATTTAGGGCTTGAAAGGTGAGCACCAACACTTTGAATTGTGCTTGGAAACGTGCTTGCCTGTCCAAGCTCTGTTTAAAAAACCTGCAGAAAGGAGAGCCTGTCTTAATCGGGGTCACCAATAAAACAAAGCCTAAATGTTCCACTAGTAGTTAACACGTATGGTAGACTCTCCTTAGTTAGAGACCTTGAGGATTGTGCTGTTTTCTGAAAATTCCATTTTTAGGGAAACTCTGGGTTAGATTACTGCAACGCGTTATACTTGGGGCCACTGAGGGAGGAAGGGGGTGCGGGGGGTGCTGTCCGCCCTGGGTGTCATCCCTGAGGGGGGTGACATTGCCACCCCACCCCCTGGGACACCCTCTGCGCCACCCCCCGTAAGACGCTCACCACGGAGCAAGAAGAATTACCGACAAAAGAAGAATGGGGGATGAAATTGATGGACTATGCAGAACCTGATAAATTAACTGGAAGGATTCGAAACCTGCGGGACCAGAGATTCTCAGAAGACTGGAGTAAATATAAGAACTATTTGGAAAGTAATTGTACTGAACAGATTACGCTAGTAGGACTGCAAGGAGGATTATTCGAAAGATTGCAAGGAAGACTATGAGGAGAATTATTAGTTAGTGACAATTAAGAGCAATAGTGAAATTAAGAAATGCAGAATAAGTGATAAAGAATGAAAAACCATCAGAGGTGTCGATGGAAGTCTGAAATATTGTATAAGATGAAAAGTTATGTTATATGACTGTTGGAAATGATATGTTTAAAAAACCAATAAAAATGT